>CM036548.1:577500-812500 GCA_020745685.1 Tautogolabrus adspersus | reverse complement strand
CCAGGCTGTAAACATGTTAATGTCTGCTGTAAAAACAGGCTTTTTAGAATGGGTGTGTATGTGACTTCCTGTGCTTCTGCAGCCAGCCTCTAGTGGACACTCGAGGAACTGCAGGATTTTACACTTCAGCATCGGCTTCATTTTTCAACACCGGAGGTTGAAAACCTCTGAAACATCTCTGACTCGTCCCCTCTGTAATATTTCGGTCCGTAATGTGCCTCGAGTACATTCAAAATGTTTATCTTTTTGTAAACGAGGTGTAAGGAAGACAGCACCTTTCAGATGGTAATTCGATTTCTCTTTTATTTACTGTGAAGACTGTTGTCCCTCAGAGAGATCAGTCAGGGCTGAGTGACAGGCTGAGTGACAGGCCTGACATCGTGTCCATGGTAACACATCAATATTTGTTGTTTCTTTAGCAAGGGGAGGTCAAACTCTTCTGGTCGGTTTCTCTGAACCTAAATCATCTCTAATGATAATTGTAAATATTTAATTTTTATTGAATATGTATCTTAATAACATCTTAATCTTCTGTGTGTGTGTGTGTGTGTGTGTGTGTGTGTGTGTGTGTGTGTGTGTTTGTTTCCTTGTGTAGCGGCTGCAGTTGTCTGATTTGCATCTCTCCGCAGATACACAAAACATCCTTTTCATCGGAGAGTCTGCAACACTGCGTGTCTGCATCAGGCAAATCAGCTGATCTCAAACAGAGAGTGTGTGTGTGTGTGTGTGTGTGTGTGTGTGTGTGTGTGTGTGTATGTGTGTGTGTGTGTGTGTGTGTGTGTGTGTGTGTATGTGTGTGTGTGGGGGGGGATGACCGTTAGGAGGAGTATCCCACACAGACCTCCTCCCTCTTGTTTATAATGTGAGTAAACTATTACTGAAAACTAGGTTGCAAAAATGTTGACTGAACATGTTTGTGTGTTTATTGAATCATTTTTGCTTACGTCTGCCAAAACAACAACAACAACAACAACAACAACCACAACAACAACAACAACAACAACCACAGCCACGACTCTGTATGCAATAATGAACGAGGAATCGTTTTCAGCCTAACTTCATGTCAGCTGCAAAAACTAAACTATGACGTCATCTTTTTAGTTACATGATTCGTATGCACATCAGTGCAGCGGCCCGTCGTGGTCACAGATGTTGCGATGGAAGAAAGTAAAGGCGGTCAAGGTTCTGTCGTTCAAATTGATCCCATTTTTTTCATCCAATGAAAGTGCTCCATTTTGAAACCCTTCTTGCTGTTACTGTTTAAGGGTGAGCTTCTGTTTCTCGCTAAACAGGACTGAACTTCTCTGTGCAGTGTGTCTCACAGGTAAGGAGGCGTGAGGGGGGCGGACAGGAGACAGGTTTCAGGTATGTTGTAATGTCAACATATCTCCAGTAGAGGGCAGCACAGATCAGATCACCTTAAGTGAACCTGACTACAGAAGGTGGGTTTAGGTTCTTACAGCATCACTTTATAGCATTGTTTGAATTTTATGATTCTGCAGTTTCAAACAGTTTAAATATGTTTCCAGGTCACATCTTAAAACGTGGGCTTGTTAGTGATCTGTGATTGGCCGGTTGGACGGGAGCATTTTGTAGTATTTGAGCTGGAAAGCCCCGACAACACTCGGATTGAGATCAGCTGTGTGATGCATGTGACTCTCTTCCTGCAGAAAACAAAGTCTGTAGTTCAGAGAAGCTGCAGGAAGTTTCATTTCATTCATAACCGTGGATTCTGTGAAAGAGGGATGAAGTCAAGAGTTTCTTTTTGAGTAACACGCGAGCGATTTACTCCCAAATGAGATGAATCTGCTCTCACTGTGACGAGGGAACGACTTCAAGGCTGCTGACAACAACAAGTTTCCATCTCTCTCTTTGACTTTTTAAATATTTCCGATATCTTACGGAGAACTTGCAGACGACATAATTATCATGTAGAGCAGCAGATTAGTTACAGGACGGTCCTACCTTTTCCTGAGCTGAAGAAGCAGTCCATCTCCACGCTGGAGCGAGAGTGGGACACGCACAGAGTGGAGCTGGGAACCAGTCCCTCCTGTGGCGGGCTGCGGTCGGTGGTCCGGACCAAACACCAACCTGGCCGCTCGCTTGGACGCTCCAACAGCTCCACCGTTTGGCCTGGAGAGAAGAGCAAGACGCTGGTTTAACAATGTGACACTTTTTAAAGAACCTCATGGCAAACAGGTGGCAACATCTTTTTTATTTAAGTTTCAAAAAGGCACTATCACTACACATCACTACTTCCCCTAAATAAAGACTCATTTTAGATAAAACTGAAGTGGGGCGCCGGTGGACTAGTAGTTAGTTTGCACGTTCAGAGGCCGTTCCGTCCACAAGAGCAGGCGGCGCAGGTTCAAATCCGGCCTGTGGCTCCTTTTCGGCACGTCATTCCCCACTTTCTCTCTCTCTCTATAATTTCCGACTCTATGCACTGTCCTGTCTCCTAAATAAAGGCGATCACAATGACGAAGCAATCGAAGACTTATCAGGTAAAATGTTAAAACGACTGCAGGGTCAAGCTGCACAGTTTCTGAAGTCAGCCTGCAACTTTTTTTTTAAGTCACCCCCACACGGCCGTTTTGGACGCCCCTCGGTTTGCCAGATATGAGAGCAGTTATCAGGTCAAACCAACAGGTGTTGCAGCGATGGAAGCGGGCAAGAGAACTGGTTCAGATAGAAGTGATTGTACCCGACCTAAAAAGCCTCTGCATGTTTCTAATAAGCTCCACGAGCAGAAACGTGCTCAAACTAGGATCAATATTGGAGATGCTTTTGATGGTAAAGTGCGATCACACTGACACTAAACTCATTCTTAAAGCACATCTTAAGTTGAACACAGTGAAGAGGCAGATCCATTTAATGTAAGCGTGTAAACAGAACAGGAAGGATTCTCTCACCGGTGCTGACCGACATCTCGGTGCTGCATCCTGCCGTGAAGTCCTGCAGGACGACCGTCAACTCACAACCGCCAGAGAGCTGCAACACAGAGGGAGAGGAGGTGTTTGGTTTAGTATCTCACTCTGCAAACACTACAGACAACAAAATACTTTAAAACGCTGAGGTTACAAACACAAAGCATACAAACATTTCAAATATTCTAAAGCTTCATTTGATCCTGAACGAGTCTGTAAATTGAGTCTGGCGTCGTTGGACATTAAAACTACATTTACACTTGATGTTAAAAGCTCGTAGGGGTTGCACACACTTGGCGACAGGTCCAGGGATTCCCAAACTTTTCAGCTTGTGACCCCCAAAATAAGAGTGCCAGTCCAGAGACCGGGGACCCCCGATTGTCCCTGGTGGTGGTTAAAGCATAAAATGTCACGCACAGCCACACACACACGCACACTGGGAATCTTCACTCTGGCTCTTGAAGTCTGCAGATTTAAAAACATTGGGGAGGAGCTCAGACTGTGAGATCGATGTGACTTTAGGAGAAGTCGGGAATGAATCTCGTTTTCTTTTGTTTCATCCTTTTTATGAAGAGTTAAGATCACCTTTGATGAATGAAATGTGCGCTCAGAATCCTGATGTTTAATTTCAATGTTTATAAGTCGGCCATGTTTGTCTCTGAAGCCTGGAAGAGACGTCAGGATGGTTTGTGTTTAGTATTATTATTACGTGTCTCCTTCTGGTCTTTGGTCTGGTGTCTTCAGCAAAAAAAAACATTTATACCTGAGATTTATTCTTTGCACTCACTTATACAGGAGATGTAGCACACGAGTTATTGTTGCATACTTTATCACAAGCTGTTTCTTTATGTGTTAACTGTCAGCGTTCAGCAGCATACGCTCCCTTCTCCTGCGGTTTTATCGAGAACTTCATCAGCGATTCGTCAACATCGACTCGACTATTTTCACATGACCGTCGATTTGAAAACACCTGAAGTCGTGCAGCCCCTTAGAGCTTGTGTGATCTTTCCAGTGAGTGCTGAACCGCTTTGAAGAGCCTGAAGGTGAGAAAAAGTTCAAACACTCCACCTGCTGAATACACTTTTCTTTTCAGAATAAAAGATGAGAAACGCTGGCAGCAGTTTGATGTTTCTTTGCTGATTTCACAGAATAAAACTGACAGTGTTTGAATATAAATGTCTGACCTCTCTTTGGTTTTATAATCATCAAAAACTAAGAAAAGCTGAGACGAGCACGACGGAAATCTGTGACAAAGTGTGAAAATGTCCCAAAACCAGAGAATCCAGAGAGAACAGTTTCATCACTCCGAGAGGAGACTGAAATCACGCACGGCTGGTTTTATGATCACACTGACACACATTATGTGACATGATTATCAGCTGGACATTTTTCAGAGTCAATGATTGACACACAGGCCGAATACGTAATCAACACTTTCAGTCATAAAGTGTTCAAAGTGCGAGCTCTGGACTTTAGTGACGCTGTTACGTAAGAACAAGCTGACTCACAGTCAGGCACGCTGTGCAGGTGTTTCAGGGTCATAAAGCTGCTGAGGTTTGTCGACCTTTACCCCAAAAACAGTATTCACCATAGCAGCTGAAGTCACAGTGCACGGTAAACAAATATAAGAGGCATCAACGAACATCAGAGAGTAAGAACAACACAAGCAAGGAGAGAGAGAGAGAGGAAACAAACAGCTTTAAGTCTGCTCAGACACACAGGGGCTTTTTTGAATGTGTGACTTCCTGTGCTTCTGCAGCCAGCCTCTAGTGGACACTCGAGGAAGAGAGAGAGAGAAGAGAAGGCATGTTTAAGGCACTTGGCTTCACTCTTCCGATCCAGAAGCTACGTCCACTTCTCTTACACCGTCTATGTGCGGACGGGCTCCAGGTCGTAAACAAAGCTTTTTTTCCTCCCCTCAGCCTTATTTTTCCTCTTCTCTCTGCCGTTGTCATGGAAACGTTCAGGGGAAGCTAATGTGTGTTGAGTTAATGTGTGTGCAGGTAAGCAGGTGCTCTTTTCCAGGCTGAAGATCACCTAGCAACAAGGACCCCGGTTCTCTATTAAGGTGCAGTAAGTTTATACCTGACAGATGGCGCGCACACACACACACACACACACACACACACACACACACACACACACACACACACACACACACACACACACACACACACACACACACACACACACACACACACACACACACACACACACACACACACAGACACACACACACACACACACACACACACACACACACACACACACACACACACACACACACACACACACACACACACACACACACACACACACACACACACACACACACACACACACACACACACACACACACACACACACACACACACACATTGTTTCAGATCTCCTATAGCACATAATCATTTTTTTATGATATACTTATTTCACATCCAAACTTTTATGACAGCAGTGACTGCAGGTCATCTCGAGGAGGCCTGGGCTGAAGAGCTAGGAGCTCCAGTGTCAGATGAGCTGTGGGAGGAGGGCTTGTCTAGTATAAAGAGCTGTTCTATAAACTCTAGATATAGGTTAACTCAACGTTATCCATAGACTGCATTATTCTAAAACTAAACTGAGTAACATTTTTGAATGAGTCTCCCCCTTGTGTGATAGGTGTGGTACTGCAGAAGGTTCATTATCACACCTGTTCTGGCATTGTCCAGTACTAAGTCATTTGTGGAGTGACATATTTAATTGGTTTTCCAAACAATATGAAACAAACATTCAGCCAGACTTCAACTTGGCAATATTTGGCAGCTCTGACTTGACGAGGTCTTTTCCCTCCCACCAAAAACAGGCTCTCAATGCAGGCATGGTTGCAGCTAAGACATTGATACTTAACTGGAAGTCTACAACACCCCATGTTTCAATAGGTGGCTCAATGAAATGCTTCTCATTGCTAAGATGGAGCAGATTTGTTTTAGCAAACAGAACTCTCAGGGTTATTTCATTAAGGTGTGGGAAGCCTTTCTGACATTGCTAGATAAGACTTAACTGTATGCATTGATGGTCTGTGCTGCTATGTTCTGTCTATATTATGTGCAAACTCTGCTTTATTTGGCACACTGACTGAGGATTCTGATTCCCACCCATATATGTGTGTTTTTTGTTTGTTTGTTTTCTACCTAGGACCGTTTTTAAAAGAGGGGCAGTCTCTTTTTTGAATACCTTTTTGCTGGCCACTGGCAGCTTTGGACATCTAGATGTGTGCCCCTTGCCTCTCTTTCTTTCTGTCATGTTGTGTAATACTGCTGTGTATGTTGTACAAAAAGCTATTAATAAAGTAATACAAAAAACAAAAAACGTTCATATAGTTTCTGTTGCTGCAGAAAAACAAACGTATGTTAAAAGGCATGAATGCAGATGAGCTCTCATTAACGTTACCATGACAGCACACAGCACAGACCAGCTACGTTACATCAGGGTTTGCGTGTTCAGAGTTCTTGGTTTTCTTGTTTTAGTTTGGCCTGGAGAAAATAACGAATGACTTCTGTGTCTCTTCTGAAAGTGTTTGCGTGCTCGTGAAGCTGCAGGGGAGAGACGGCGCTGCGTGCTGATGTGGAAATATTTCTGGAGGATTTTTTGATGGACAGGGACCACCAACCCTGACTCGAAGGGGATTACTGTCATATGAAATACATTTGCAGAACACAGTGGGTACACTCCACATTTTAAAATCACAGCGCCTCACTCTAAAACCAGAGAAATCAGGCTCTTATATTTTCCAGACGGATTTAAAGATCCAACAAAGACGGATCTTTGTCTAACTTAAATCTCATGTTTTGAGATGCAGTTAGAAGTGTTCATATGTGGAGCTTCTCAGAGGTCAATATGTCGTTAAACCGGATCGGAGACGTGATAGCGAGGCAGAGTTATTATCAGACAAAGTAGGAAGACAAACATCCTCTGTTTCATGCTCTGAGTGAAGGAAAAAAACAAACAGTCCAAAGAAACGGAGCAGTGTCCGTCATACAGCGGACGTCGTCATAGAGACAAGACGCACATACAGCGCTTTTATTCTTACAAACAAGCGCTGCATCCAACGCTCCAGAGAGCACAGTCAGCGCTTTTCTGCCCGAAGGAAACGCCAGGTGGATGCAGGCGCTGAGGAATATAAACAGGTGTTTGGTGTTTGCTGGTATGGGGGGCAGAAGAGCATTACAGAGACCAGTCCAACCAGTCCAGTATCATACTGGTAGAACCTTTGAGTACAATGTAAAGAAACCAGAGAACCCGAGTTAGAGGTTCAGTTTGTTTACATCACGTCTGAGTCTCGATCAATGAGGCACGCTAACCCGGCTACAGCTGCAGCTCTGAAGTCCAACAGAAGAAACTCACCTGCACGCACAGTTTCTGAAACCACTAACACCAAATAACTTATTAAGAAACATCAACTCTGACGTCAACCAAAACAAACTACTCATCACAAGCACGATGTCTCTATACCTGTAGGTTTACAGTTGAACTCATCAGAAACATCTCAGACAACCAAGAGTTCATTCTCATTTTCTTTGCACAAACAGGCAACATGTTTATATTCAGAAGTTAAAAGCACAGTTTGTAGATTCCACCACCAGGGGGCTCTCAATCAAAACAATAACAAAAGATGGCGTGGAGGCTGGCGTGGAATCATGGGAGTGATTCTCTCTGCTACTCCACCCCCACAACCCGATAGAAACAAACTCAGAGTTGACCGTAGTCAAGACGACCGGGGGGAAACCGACCCGAGGAAGAGAACATGTTTACCAACGAGCTAATGTATCCGAGTATACGGCAACTTTCAGGAGCAGCTCACGATTCCTTATGCAGCGATCTTTGACGTAACATCCCGAGACCACCTTGTCAAGCGGACTCAGGCACAGTACCGGAGTACGATACGTTTGTGTTCACACAAATCAAATAGCCAGACTTACAGGTCAAGGGAACTCGGATCCGGGCCCAGGTCCCTAGTGTGAAACCACCCTCAGTCAAAGTGCCATCACAAATGTGAGACAGTCACATTTAATAAGACATTTTAGGTCCTTGAATTTAAAAAATGGAATTCAAGACTTTTTAAGGATCCGCGCGAAACCCTGAAGTAGTTCAACATAATAATAACTTTAATAACATGTCTTTTTGTGAAGCGTCAAGTCTGCATCTGCAATCTGACAGTGCAAAGGTCAGTCATATACCCGTCGCTAAGAATTACATAATGAGGTCATATGTGACTTTTTAGATGTGAAATGTTTGTTACGGTTTGTGAGCAGTGCTGTGGACGGAGGTCGCCTTCAAATCCAGGTGAAAACATTTAAATAGTCACTTCATCACGTTCACAACAGCTGTGTTGCTCCCATGCAGTCAAAGTCAAACTAACACCCGGCTAACTGCTCGTCCAGCGTGATCTAAATCAGTGCTTCTGTCTGCTGCTCACTTTTTATTTCTCCCATCTCTCCGTGGAAGCTAATGGCCTGTTTCCTGTCTGTCTGACTGTCTGCCTGGCACACACACACGCCCTGTTTAACCATTAACCTCCTTCGTCACACAACACACACACTAACAAACACACACACTCGCACACACTCCCTCCTGCAGTCAGGCTGAGTGAAAGTCAACAGCACGCATGATCTGGATCAGCTGCCACACTTCGACACAAACCAACAGCTCAACCTCACACACGTTTTATTCGAATCCAACGTCTTTGAAACGTTGACAGCTGCAGGAGGACAGCGACACACAGCAGACTTATCTTCACATGAACCAACAGGTCGACACCGAAGCAGCAGAGCTAGAGATGTTTTCACATCGTGTGGAGAATCACTGCAAGGTTGAGACTTAGAGCCGAGTTTGGAAGGAACGCTGTGTCCTCATGTGATCCTATATGTTTAATAATAGTTCTATCAACACTAACAGAGGTGGGAGTAAATATCAGGTCAAGTGGACATCAGAATTACATATTCTTAAAACGCTCTATCTTTAGTGAAAGTCTTAGTAAAGGACTTTTTCCCAAACTGATGATGTAAATTTGAACTTCTCTCGTAGATTGAAGTTAAAGTGAACGTGCAAAACACAAATGAGATCCCAGAGATTTTTATAGCATTACAAAATAACTCATTTAATTTGTATTGTCATTAAAAAGCTGCACTGCAAAAACTCAAAAGTGCATCTTTGTCTTTTCTAGGCCGAAGATATCTCATTACTCTTATTTTCAGCGTCATTAAGTCCAGATAAACTTCTAATTAAAGAGCTAAAATATCAAAAGAATAATGTTTGTAACAAGTGTAAGTAGCTGCAGATGCTGCAGGAAATAAATACTTAAGTTTCTTAATTCAAGACAAGCGGGATCAGCTGAGCTAGCGGGGGAGCGTGCTTCAGCAACGCCAATATTCAAGAGAGCACGCCACAGTGGGATCTCCACATACATTGATTCAAAGGGACGCATTTTGATTGGACAGATTTATGTCTTGACTGAGCCTTCTTGAAGACGACCTCAGTGTTCTTTTTCCAGTTTAGTTTTCTGTCCAGGAAGACACCGAGGTGTTTAGAAAACTGGACAGTCTGGATCTGCTGACCCTTAATGATCACCGGGGAGACCTCGTCCTTCTTTCTTCTAAAATCTAAAATAAGTTCCTTTGTCTTTCCAACATTCGATTTTAAAGTTTGCATCACACCAGATGACAAGAGTCAATCTCCTGTTAGTATGCAATGTCGTTGCCTTGGAGTTATTCTGGAAGCCTCTCACTCCTGCAGAGAGATTATAACACGCTGCCCCTTTTTAGAGACGTTTCCACACTAAAGATTCATCGGGAGTTTAAAGTTAAAGACATTTCAAATTGAAGCAAGAGGACAAAACCTGTCGTAGACAAGAACCGGAGAAGATCAGCAAAGAGACGAAGAGGTGACGCGTCGTCAACACTGATCGATAAGACACAAAGTTCCTCACACGAGCTCTGAGTCTGCAGCAGCTCTGGTTCTTACAGCCTGAGATATCAGACAGTGTGACTCCTTTAAAGCGTCACTGAAGGTGGAGAATAAATAAACGTGTTTTAAATGTTAAAAAGACGATTAAAGCAAAGCAGCAGGTGAACAGGTGGTCAGTACTCACTCTGCTGCTCTCTTTGAACAGTTTAAAGCTCATCCACTTCGGCATGTCGACCTCTCCTCTCTGACGCTCTCTCACTCTGTGACAACTCCCTCGCCCGTGTCTCAGAAACACACACACACAACACGCCCTCTCTCTCTCTCCTTCTTCAGTGTGTGTGTGTGCACATGTCTTCCACTCCCTGGAAGCTCCCAGAGCACCAAACACTTTTAACTGCCAAGACTCCTTTTGTGAGAGAGAGTGTGTGTGTGTGTGTGTGTGTGACACCACAGTCATATGACCAGCAGATGGCTACTGTACAGCTTTGGTCTGAACCCGATACTGAATGAATTTGATTCATGACCCCACACACACACACACACCACACACACACACACACACACACACACACACACACACACACACACACACACACACACACACACACACACACACACACACACACACACACACACACACACACACACACACACACAAACACAAACACACACACACACACACACACACGCACACACACACGCGCACACACACACACACACACACACACACACACACACACACACACACACACACACACACACACGGACAGTCAAAGACATAACAACTACTCGATCTTCGATGATCCTCTCTGAAACTTTTAAAAAAGAGGATCAAACTTTTTCTCTTCATTATTTATTTTACAAATCTTTCTTTTTAAGTTGTTTTTCTTGCAGGAAATGTTTTTTTCTAAAATCAAACATGCAAAAAAAGCAGCAGCAGCGATCCATAAAATATATATTACAGCCACACGCAGCCAATTTAACCCTAACCCTCAAACCAATCAGAGGAGCCGATATTAAATGAAGAATGTGCGACATGTTCCACATCAATAAATCATAAATCCAGTCTCTCCTGTGTAAACGTCTCTCTGAGTCATGACTGTCTACAATGAGGGAGAAGCTCGAGACCCGCTGGCTGTGTTGTTGTTGGCAGTGTTGTTAATGTGCGACTTTTTGATCCAGTAGATGTCGCCCTTGAGCTCCAGCATGCAACCAAAACTGCTGTTTGGCCACGCCTCCTCCATACTGAAGCCTCCGCTCTCCTCCAGAGACACACCTCTGACCCCCCCTCCACTCACGTTCACACGAAGGAGTTGAATTAGAACGCACCATAATTAGTCACCGTTAAGCGTAAGCGGTGGACAGAATTGTCATTTGCTCGAGCTGCGATCACCTGTGTCCTGCATTGTTGTGTTAGCATGCTAATGTTAGCGCTCTTTAGTTAGCTCGTAACTTCACATGTAAACTGACACAGAATGAGCGTGATCTAAAAACTCTTACGTAACATCCAAATAATCAGTGAGTATGTTCTTCTTCTTCTCTCTAGTCCTTGACTAAAACAGCTTTTATACACAAGGGGAGGAGCCGGCCGTCCCGTCCATGTAAACACGGCTCTGACAACAACACAGCCAGCGGGACTCGAGCTTCTCACTCATTGTAGACAGTCATGACTCAGAGACACATTTACACAGGAGAGACTGGATTTATGATTTATTAATGTGGAACATGTCGCACATTCTTCCTTTAATGAGGGAGTTCTGCTGTTTTCTACTTTTCTGTTCGTTGTTTTTGGCACCAAAAACACCACGAGAAATGTTGTACGTGTGAACCTTCTTAGTAATTAACTTTATTCTGATCCTGATTCTAATTTAAAAAAAGGGATAAAAACAGGTTTCAGCCTCTCTCTCCTTTCCAAACAGTTCTGCTCATCTATGTTTGATTTATCAACAGGAGTGGATTGTGTGGATGCTTCATTGGGTCTGGGTCACAGAAAAACAGTTTTACCTCCGGCTGAAGGCGGAGGCTAAACTCGGTGTCTGTCGGCTGACCTACAGGACGATGTTGTGGTGGAGCCACGGGGGCTGCCGAGCTGTGGGCCGCTGGAACGAGGAGTTTAAATAACACGATACCACAGACTGAACCACAGCTGAGTCACTGCAGAGAGAAACGTCACAGCAGACACATGTTCCACACAACGTCACAGAGACGTTACAACCATGTTTAACCTCCTCCTCCTCCTCCAGACTCAGCGTGTCAACAGAAACATCACGGGACTGACATATCAGGAATCCCGTTGTAGAAACCCCCACACACAAACCCTCGAATGTTTGGTTGGAAAGAGAAGGGTGTGTGCTTTCTGTTTTGAGAATCTTTAACATTCAGCTCAGCGTCAGTTGAAGCGACTAAAACCTTCTCTCCAGGCGTCATCGTAAAGACTCCTTCGTGGATTAAAGAAACCAAAACAAACCAAAAGGTCTCCACAGTGAATCTCTAATGTTGTATTCCTGACCGTGACACTCAGACTTTGCTAATCAGAGAGTTAAACAGTTCTTCCTCACATGACTGAACAGGAAGCTGTGAATACGGATGTTTTTGTCTTGGTTAGGGTTAGTTTACTGTTAGATGTGATCATCTTCAGATACTGGGGCATGTGCAGGAGTGTAGTGGTGCCTGAAGAAGTGGGTAGACTCTTCATTTACCCCAAAGGTTTTTTTTAAGCGGCCCGTCCTGCAGTGTATAAACAGCCTCTGTTATGAACACTGACATATAAGACTCCTCTTGCATATTCAGTTCATCTTAAAAAAAGGGCCTTTTGTATTCACACATTAAAGCCGTTTTCACATTTACGACTGCCCCTGAAATCCTCCCGACCTGGTTGTTCACACATGCACCTCACAGCAGGAGACTATCTCTGACAGGAGGGGGCGCGGGGGGTCTCCTGAGGCAAGACGTGACGTAAAAAAATGACGGGGAAAGAAAACAAGGAACAGAGTCCGCTATACTGTTAAGCGTCCTTGGGTTTCTTGAAAGGCGCTATATAAATCCAAGTTATTATTATTATTATTAATTTGGGGGCGGCAGTAGCTCAGTCCGTAGGGACTTGGGTTGGGAACCGGAGGGTCGCCGGTTCAATTCCCGATGTGGACCAAAAATATGGAAGTTGGTCTGGTAGCTGGAGAGGTGCCAGACCACTTCTCGAGCACTGCCGAGGTGCCCTTGAGCAAGGCACCGAACCCCCACCAGCTCAGGGGGCGCCTCCCAAGGGGCTGCCACCGCACTCTGACATCTCTCCATTAATGCATGTCCACAGGTCTCGTTGTGCATGTGTGTGATTCAGGCCTGTGTGTGTGAGAAGCATGTCTAAAAAATAACAGAGTGCGAACCACAATTTCCCCGTAGGGGATTAATAAAGTATATAAAATTAAAAATTAAATTAAATTTAAAAATTAAAAAATTATTATTATACGATGCTATAAGGTCGCATATTCTCTAAAATCCACTTCCCCATGTTTCTCTAACTCTAATATGTGTCTCTAGTCTGTCTACAAACCCCCCAATGATGAGAAAAGTCCATCCTCTCCGTCTTCTGCCTGCTCCACTTTTCAGAAAATGTGTGCTCAAACAGGCCGTTTGGAGATTTTCCCTTCATGACATCACAAAGGGCAGTAACCCCTCCCCCAGGTGGGAGACACTCCCACAGCTAGGTGTTTGTTCTGCCCTCTGAGTCTGCCTTCTCACCGTAAACAATAGGACATGGAGCGAGAAAGCCCGAGCCACCCAAGCCCTTCCAGAGAGGGGCGTGGTCAGACACAGCTCATTTACATTTAAAGCTACAGACACAGAAACAGCCTGTTCTGAGCAGGGCTGAAATAGAGGGGTTTATAGGCATGATCAAATACAGGATCAGAGTGGATTTAGAACAAGACACTTCACACACATGTTTAGAGGAGCTCTGAGACTTATTTACACTGAAGAGGAGGAGGATATGTGACCTTCAAACCCTGAATTAAATATTCTGGATTTCTGCCGATCAAGTCTGTTTATTTTCGTGTGATGTGAGATTATTTTTGGTTTAATTCTGCTTCAGAAAGTGAATCGATGTCAGTAAATTTGTCTGCTGAGTTTTAAAGAGACAAATAAGTCAGCCAGACCGAGGAGAGACACGAGAGGCAAACAGAAAAGTACGGGCGGAGAAAAAAAAGGAGCCGTTTGTGACAGAAAACGTCTCCAAAAAAACAGCAGAAACAGTAACTTCCCACCCTGTCTGCACACACGCACACACGCACACACGCACACGCACACGCACACGCACACACATCCTCCAGACCCAGACAGCCAGTGGAACATCTGACTGCCAAAGCCGGGCTGTTATTATGGTATACAGAGGAGGGAAAGAGAGAGAGAGACAGAACTAGAGAGAGAGAGAGAGAGAGAGAGAGAGGGAGAGAGAGAGAGAGAGAGAGAGAGAGAGAGAGAGAGGGAGAGAGAGAGAGAGAGAGAGAGATCAGATGGATTGCAAAATGTGCAATTTATAGTATTTGAGGTCTGAGAGAAAAAGAGCTTTCTAAATAAACAGGAGCAGAAAAGGAGAAATAAGAAACAGCAGATCATGAAAAAGGGAGACGTTTACAAACTCCATGTTCTTGTAAAGAACCATTTGAATAGTTTTCCTCATCTTAAAACAAGACAAACAAATCTTCTCCTTTAGTTTAAAACCAGACGATATTATGTCGCATCGCAACAAGAGGAACAAGGACATTTTGTTTTTAACAAAATGATCTTTATAAACCATCTTCAAATCAACAATCTGTAACTCCTCCCCCTTCAAACAGTCGTTTCAAAGTCGATCTAATAGAACAATAACTTCCAACAGGGAGGATGGCGTCTTCTCTCGTGTCCACAGAGCGCCCCGCTCGCCTGTTTTCAGCACTATGTAACTTTGTCAGCGGGTCGAGGTCATCTGGTGAGAAGTGCGTACGTCTTTACGGCACTAGTTCACACAGCAGCCTTCAGCTACAAAGCAGCCAGTTAGCCCGTCTCTGTACTGATTGATACGACGGCTGAGGCTAAGAGGAAGAGGACGGAGACGGATGAAGATAAGAAGAGGGAGAGAGAGAGAGAGTGAGCTAGCGAGAAGCAGAGTGTTCATCCCTGCAGATATTATTCAGAACAGATTGAGACGTAACGTTAGCCTGTATCGTTAGCGGTGTCATCGTTGTCTCATGTTTAGCAGCTTTACCGGCTGCAGAAAGTCGTCTAACTCAAGTTATGTCTCAGGTTTGATACGAAGAAATCAATAAATTCATCTGACACCAAAAAGTCGTCTCTACAACGAGCTGTAGATGATAGTAAAGTCAGATTAGTGCAAAACCCAGTAATATTACTGAACCTCTTCAGTCGACATGTTTGTTTCGCTTCTCAGAAAGTCTTCGCTGGTGTCGCCGCCCATTAAAGGAAAGCTTGCTGTCAATTATAGTTCTTAGAAAATGAATCATAATCTGCAGGTCACAAATCCCAAAACTGAATCAGCCAGAGGAATCCCAATCAGTGCATCACTACTTAAACTAACCGGGACCTCTCTAGTCTTCTTTGACCTTTGACCTTTTTGAAACAGTAATCTGATCATGAATAATACAAACGAGAACGACCTGAAGTCTCCTTAAGAGGAGCTATGTTAAACAAACAGATCATAACTCCATAATTTGACTTCTTCACTCCAAGACACACAAAGAATCTCCATATTTTGATCATATTCATCCCTGCAGGGTCGCAGAGCTGTGAGAACACACGACAGAGGCTGCAGCAGCCACTCCACAAGATACACAATAACAAGTAACGCCACTTTCAGACTGCAATCCTCCTGGGGGAAATAACAGAAGTCTCTCGAAGCAGACTAGTCTCCACTGCAGCCGATAATTATCCTCTACACTTAAAAACTATGTACTTAGACTCCAGATAGACCGATTCAGACAACGTGAATAAACAGCGTTCATACAGCAGGAGGAGGAGAGGCAGAGCGCTCTGTGTCATTGCTGATCACTTCACTGCACTCGTCTGTGTGCTGCAAAGATCTTCACTAGTGTTAAGAACAAACTTAATGTGAATGCAAATTCAAAACAGACAGCAGAAGAACATACAGATCAGAGGACCTCCGAGTTTAAGTCGAGCTCTGCTGGGTCAGCACATGAAATCTGAAACCGATCAAAACTCAAGTTATGAAACCTTGTTGTTTTTTCGTCTTTGACATTTTAAGGAAACTCGAAGAGGAGGATCCAAAAATAGCCAGCTGGAGTTTTCTAAAATCCAAGAAACAATAAACAAGACGAGAACAACAACACACCCACACTGCCAACAGGCTGGAAAAACTCATTATGCTGTTTTCATTGGACGGGGAGAGGTGGGGAGACAGACACAGGCATACAGGGTTACACTGCGGTGGAGCCGTGTGTGTGTGTGTGTGTGTGTGTGTGTGTGTTTGTGTGTGTGTGTGTGTGTGCATGGTTTACATTTATAAGTGTGTGCATGAAGATGCATCGTTCACACTTGCATCTATCTGTTTCTGTATCAGAGCAATACTTTGGACAGTGGTGAAACAAAAAACAGACGAGCGGCAAGCAAGATAAGCTGCAGTGTGTACTTGTGCATGTACGTGTGTGTTCACGTGTGTGTGTGTGTGCATGTGTTGGTGTGTGTGTGTTTGTGTGTGCGCGTGTGCTTGTTGCTGACATTTGGAGGCAGGATAGTGAGTAGGCGTGGGGTTGCACAGTGAAAAGGCCACACTGTGTAACACTACAGTGGGAGGCCATGACTGACATCTGTGTGGGCTTGTGTGTGTGCGTGTGTGTGTGCTTGTGTGCGTATGTGTGTGTGTGTATGCGTGTGTCTGTGTGCGTGCGTGTGTGCATGTGTATGTGTGTGTGTATGCGTGTGTGTGTGCGTGCGTGTGTGCATGTAGCAGAGAAAGGGAGGCACAGAAGTAACACCAGAACAACAAGCTGAAATCAAAACAACCGAGACAACTTCCACACCAAACTTCATTCAAAATTCTATCGATTTAAGGAGCTGCTGCATAGTTACAGACAAACCTGACCTCAAAACTCGACAGAAGAACTTCAAACAATGCACAAAGGGTCACTTGGACATTCAGCACATATCTTATTACCCTTTCAATGAACATGGAACCAGTTCTGAATGTGATGTCTGTCGAGACTTTGCCTTCTCCCAAAAGACATTAAACAGAAAGCTGCAGGTTCCTGATTTAAATCAGCATGTTTGGGAATGAAAAGCTTGTTGTTTGATTTTACCAATTATTATAAAAACAGCATCCAGGCACTGCTCAGAGTTTAAATAAACCTGAGCGCTCCCGTTTTTTCTCTGCATTTAAAAATCGAGCTTTATTGTGAAGTTTAAAGACGGCTTACTTGGATATGAGACGGTGGTCTGTAGGAGGAATCATCACAGATGCCTGCACACAACCTAAACAGGTTTTTCATCACTGCCTGCTCCTCTGTTCATGTGGTGACATGGCTGTTTGAACTTTCATACACACATTAACTAAACACACACACACACACCTTTACCTACAAGCAAACTTCGGTGACCATGACACAAGCACACAACGACAGGGCTGCATGTATCTCCAGAATCTAGAAGACGTAAACAAGTGTGCACCAACCAAGTCTTTCTGCAACTGGAACATGCACAGCCCCTGCTTCTGCCTATTGAAGCTGCAAGGGAAACCCTGTAGCGCTGAGGCAGCTGCAGGTCATCAGCTCGTCAAAGGCCTCAGAGTGAATCTCAAGAGTGTCGACCACCTGCAGTCAACTCCTTTTCCTTCCTTTGTCCCCTGCGAAGTCTGCAGCCGCTCTGTGTGTGTGTGAGTGTGTTTCCCACCTTGTCGCTGTCCATCGTGTTCTGGGACGTCCTGGAGGCGATGGAGATGGTATCTGGTTGGCTGCTGCCGTCTCCCTGACTGTCTCCATCTTCAGCTCCCTCTCTGAAAACACACACACACACACGTCAGAATAAACTGTGTGTTCTCATAGATCTTATAAAGGTTTCAATCTGCTGTGATGGTTACAAACAGATCTTAGATATTTAAGTATGTGGTTAAGGATGATAAAAATTCTCCTTTGAACTCGACTGGTCTGAGCTCCTCTACATGTCCTCTCAGACACAGGTAGATAAACATCAATACGGTGGCGTGCACGAGCAAACCTCTGAGAGTCTTAAGTCTGTAGCAACTATAAGCATGACAACATTTTCCAGCTCCACGACACCAGAGGGGAGAACGTTTTTACTCATAAAGCAGCACAGGAGAGTGGCTACCTGAAAACACAGGTACAAATATGGTTGTTGGGGTGTGTCCTTGTTTACCTCTTCGTGTTGTTCCTGGGTTTAGTCAGCGCTGTTGTTTTTGGAGGCAGATGAACAGGCTCCTTCAGCGCCCCCTTCAGGTGAGTCATCCTCTCCTGGATTACCTCCCTGATGTTCTTAATCCATTCCTGTTTGGCCTCCATGCTGGACGCCTGGAGCAGAAACATCACAGGAACAATCATTAACGTAACAATGCAGTCTCTGTGGGACAATCAAAGGTCCAGTAAAAACCATGAAGGACTGAAAAGACGACTCCAGGTTTGCTGTTTCTATTAAAATGGCCTTTTGGTTAAATTAGTTCAATTATCATCATCGACCTTTATTTATTATGCAAACTCGGTGTAGTCACAGCTGCACTTTCAGGTTACAGACTGCAGGGCAAATGTGCAATATACATCATGTGCAAAACTCCTTTACCTCCTGTAGCTGCACTTTAACTTTTTCTTTTCCTACTTTATTTATCCTTGAGGGGAGATTCTGGTTTACAGTCTGTTACTGAGAGACATGCTTCTCGACACATCGGCTGAAATAAACACACATGACCTGTGGACATTAATGGAGAGAAGCTACACAGGGAGGGCACTAGAGCCAGAGCTGTTGGGGGCTCTCCAGCTACCAGACTAACTTCCATACTTTGGTCCACACCAGGACTTGAACCGACACCCCATGGTTCCCAATCCAAGTCCCAAGTGAGTGACTGCCGTCTGTTTTGAACAACACTTGAGGAACTGCAGGATTTTGCACTTCAGCATCGTCTTAATTTTCAACACTGGAGGTTGGTGCTTGGTCACAACACATCTAACCCCAGAATAGATGTTTTAAATGTATTTTATTTGAAATGTTTCACTCACCTTCAGCACCGTTTTGTTATCAGAGGAGGGGGTTCTTCCTGCCCACAGAGCAAATTTACACGGATCGCCCTCAATGTGCTCGGTCACCCCCAACTCCGACGTCTACAGGACCGCCGAGAAAGAACGCAAAGATTTATAGTCAGTCTGTGAACCGTGCCGCAGTATTCATGAAGACAAACACACAGACACACTCACCAGTAGTTTGTTCTTGTACTGGTACTTTGTTCGTCCTGCCGAGTCTTTGATCTCCTTGCTGAAGACGAGGGAGAACTCGAAAAGGAAGAGGTGTCGGTCCCGCCCCTTTCTGATCAGCGAGCGTGGATCCCAAACCTGAAAACTGTCCTGCAGGATCAGCTCGCCCTGCACCTCCAGGTTCTCCTCAAACCCTGAGCGAGAGAATCCACAAAGACTCAATATATCAGCTCAGTCTGATCACAGACGGACACTTAGCATCAGCGCTGTTGAGGAGGAGTACGGTTATTTAAGAATGAGTTTGCACACTCTTACCCTCCAGCATGGCGAGATGCATGGCATCGTTAGCTCTCTTAGGAACACTGAGCATCACCTCCAGACCGTCTTTGATCTCTCCTTTACCCTCCTCACAGCAGGACAGTAACTCCTGCAGGAGAGAGACGATGTGCAGACCACATAACAAAGCTTACTTTAAAATACACGTGTGTGTGTGTGGGCGTGTGTGTGTGTGTGTGTGTGTGTGTGTGTGTGTGTGTGTGTGTGTGTGTGTGTGTGGGCGCCTGTGTGTGTGTGTGTGTGTGTGTGTGTGTGTGCGTGTGTGTGTGTGTCTACCTTAAGCAGCAGTTGGTACTTGGTGATCCTCTGGACCGGTTTGATGAGGTAGGAGGAGATGGAGTTGGCCAGTCCTCGTCTTTGCTGGATGTCCTGTTTGTATACATGATGACAAAATGAAAGTCAGCATGCTACTGTACACAAAGACTATCAGAGAACATCTAAACAGCTGAGTATGATGAAGAGTTTGCTGCTGCTGCGAGAAACAGAAATAAATCAACGATGACCAAATAGCACCACCTGCTGTCTAAAAATGTGAACTACACAAACTTCAGCTGCAGAGAGGAGGTGAGAAACCTGCAGCAACTTCCAATTCAAGTTAATCAGCCATATGACAACATATGGCCCAGTGTCCACCTGGCGTTTTTTTCTGAGCGGCAGCGTCTTTTTTCAGTTGTTTTCAATGAGGAGAGAGCGTTATCAGCTGACTGTTGTCATAGAGACAGGGCGGACGTGCAGTGCTTTTCTCCTCAGCGCAGAAACGCTTCATGGAAGAGCTTCCGAGCGCACAGCCAGCACTTTACTACCTGGAAAAACGCCAGGTGGACACGGGGCCTTACAGGAACGTTCAGTCTAAATGAAGGATAGTTTTTGTTTATCAGTCTGGATGGATTCAGCAGTTACTCAAATGTTCAGTCAGGAACTCTCTCACACTGTTTCAGGCTTCCCTCGTTGTGAAGGAAAGGTGTAAACGGATCTATGGCAGATGAAAAGAATAAAGGGGTTTGTACTCACGTCAAAGAAGGTGCCGGCGTGCTCCAAGATGAGCTGACTGGAGTCGGGTTTGTTCTTACAGTAATCGACGTAAATGTGGAATTTATCAGCCTAGGGAAAAAGAGTAGATGATGTCTTAAAGCGTTACGGAGGTCAAAAGTAGAAATCAGAGTCTAATGGTTGTTGTGCTGACTGTTACCCAGGTGACGAAGCAGTGACCGACATCTTCTGGCAGCTGCTCATAGTTCACCAACTCCTTCAGGAAAATACTGAAACACACAAACAGACATTAATCAGTTTTTATTTTCTATGTTTGAACAGAAAACCTCAAAAATGACTCAAAATGTTTTTAAGCCCCCCCCCCACAACTATAAAGTGAATCTGAATTTATCAAGACTAATGTGCAAAATGAATAAGTGATGTTAAAGGAGCAAAATGTAACTCTGACGCCTAGTGTTTAAAATGGGTACTGCAGTCTAAATTCTAAACATTGCAGTCACTGAAGTACGATTCTTCCTCAAAATGAACAAATGATCAAATAAAATCCTTGAAGAACCAACACAGAGATGTCCTCAGGTATCACAAAGAGATGAGAGACTAAATGTGTTCCTGCGGGAACCTTCTGGAGTTCATGAACTATAAATGAAGACAAACCTCAAAGACACTTTTATTCAGCTTCCCTGTAGCTGCAACCTTAGAAATAAACCCCTCAGAGATCCCCTCGAGGGAGAACTCACAGTAAATCCCTCTTAACACTCGAAAGCCTTCCACTGTGGAAAAGTTGGCTCGTCGCAGAAACAATGTGCAAGATGCCCGCAATGATCTTGGCGAGGTTTGATCTTGAGCAGAGCGTGATTTGCTTAATCCTGTCACAGCTCAGAAACAAACCGTCTTTATAAAAAGTAAGGCTGCTGCGATGTCGAGATGTTGTTGCCAGAGGATTCACAAATATGCCTTTTATAAAGTTTTGCCAGCTTGAAGAAGAGAATCAACGCGTCTCTCACTTGCTGTGGAAGTCATAGATGTCCTGCATGTTGCCAAAGATGATCTGCTCCTTGTTGGCGATGCCTGCAGGAATCTCCTCCACGCCGCTGGTCATCTCCCACAAATACATCTGAGAGAGAAATATAAACACGAGTGAGGCGGACGGGGGAGTATTATCGTGTCTAAAGCGAATCAAACACACAGATGTCTTCTTCTTCTCACCTCTAAACACTCCTGAAGATCTCGGACGTAGGTTTTCTCCGTCTGCAGCAGCTCCACCATGATGAACCTGAGACAAAGACACGAGTTGACTCTGTTAAACAAAGACGTTCTGCGTGGTAATACAGTGAGTAAAGAATCGCTCCTTCCTCTCCTTCGTGAGTAGACTGATGTTCCTCCATTTTCTTCTCTGCACAACAATTCATAACAAAGTCGAAACACATTGAGGAGCCTGCAGAGGAGATTCTTTAATATTTACCAAATGCTGCTTCTCGTCTGTCCTGCATGCTTTGAGTATTTTACGACCTCACCTGCTCGCTCCAATGGCGTAGATTTAATCAATGCTTCATCATAAGGTGTTGCTTCCACCCTAATAACTGTCTTTTAACCCTTTCTTGTTTTATTTTGATCTAAGGGCGCCTGTTGTAAAATCTGTCCATGCAGGGACTACAGGTGGAAACGGTCGTGTACTCACTCTTTCTTCCTGGCCGACTTCCTCTTCTCCTCGTTGACCTCGTGGTTGGGGTCGCGCAGTTTTACCTCGGGGTCGTCCGTCAGGCTGGCAGGAATAATGTCCAACTCCAAGTCTTTATTGTCCTGCATTAAGACACATTTTATGACCTTAAACAAGAATCATCCGTCTGATCTGATTTTTTACATGCAAGGTTACGAGGGTGATGTGACACCTTCGCAGAATCACGTGTGGTGTCTTTTTTCTGACTATGAATAATATTTGCGGATACCCAAACAAAGCTGTGATGACAGTAAGAAGGAGCAGAGTCTCATATCTGGTCATATGTGTGTTTGTGCAGGTATGACCTCTGACCTCTGAGCTGACTCCCAGGCTCTTCTCCAGACTCTCCTGGTATTTGGACATGCGCAGGGAGAAGTCTCGGTATCTGCGGTCCACCGTGCTGACCCAGCGCTTCAGCTCTGACACGTGGGCGTGGCCTTTCTCCACCAGGTTGTCCGCCAACTGGATCAGCAGCTTCACCTTCTCCTTGGTTTGCTGAAGTAAGAACACACACACAAACAGATAACAGACTGACAGCTCACATCCAGTGCGTATGAAGAAGATTATTTCCAATCAGTTATTTGATATATAATGAGGTTAAACGCAATGATTGACAGCTCTGTTATCCAACGAGGCTCCTGCAGCGCTGTGTGCACCATATGATTGGAGTAGAGGAGGAAACGTAACGTACACTGCTACACACCAAACTGACACCAAAGAACAAGCTGCGAAGAAGAACGAGTGCTGCATCGTGTTCTGTCTGCCGCCATCAGGCAAAAAAGTCGCACTGTTCACGCCAAACTGATCACAGCCTGCAGCCAATCAGTTCCTGCATTCTGCACATACACAGGAGGCAATGACTCTCCACACCAGCAGATGGCAGCAGTCTGACATTTGTAACACAAACCGGGAAAGTAGAAGACTGAGTTTATCATTTTTCTGCTGAACGTGTTCGTAGTTACCTCGACTTGAGTCTCAAGCTATGGAGACGGTATTGGCGTTGTCTGCTCGTGCAAGACTGTTTCCCTTTCGTTTGTTTTCCTCCGTCACTTCTGTTTCTCTTCTCGAGATAATCAGAGTGATTACTCTCCCTGACTGGTTACCGTCGATTCTAAATGATGAATCAAACAAAAGCCTCTGACAAGCCCCGACCCGGACCAACGCTGCTGTTCACAGCACACCGACCAGAAACGCCCACTCTCTGTGACAGGTCTGATAAGCCCCGCCCCCCGACGGTTGGCTCGGAGTCTACCTACCTTTAAGTCATAAAGCTTCCTATACCTGTGAATGTCTGCTTCAAACCAACACAAGAGTCTGTTCTGCTGAGGACTGAAGAATCTCTTATTGGTGAGTTAATCGTGCGTTAACGTCAGAGGAAGGGGCGGGACGTCAAAACAGCAACAAAGTCTCTTCTGCGCGACTCTGACTTCTTTACCAACGCAATATGTCCGCCCCCCGTTTGTTTTTCAGCTTCACTTTTGAACAGGAGATGGAGAGGTCGTTCATCTTCATACACAGTCAGTAGTCTAAACTGTCACACTTACAGAAACGACATGAGCAGATGTTATGATGAGATTGTTCACCTGTCGTCCACTTAGAAACTTTGTTCTCACATTTATAGTTAGGTGTACTGGCACCTTTTTTATCAGAGGATTCAGATGGGTGGCTCTTGTGTCCTTTAGAGCGCAGAGCTGCTGAAGTGAAGTCAAAGTTGCGGGGAGTGTGGGAGTTATAACGAGTCAGAATATGTCGTAAAACGTTTGTGCAAGCAGACGTGGTTTTGATGTATCACATCTTCTGGTCTGATGAGCACAGCACGCTTTATTTATCCTCCTCTGGGGCTCAATAAAGCTGAGAGTAGCTAATCATTGCACACACAAATACACACACACACACACACACACACACAATCACATTGTGTACCTTGGCAGAAAGTCTGAAGTGACGGTAGTCGTTGAGGAGTTCTTGTGTTTCCTCGCTGCTTTCCCCGGGTGACGTGTGTGTGGCCAGGTATACTTCACCTGTCTCCTGAATCCAATCCAAAGCCTGCACACGCACACACACACACACACACACACATACACACGTTACACACGTTACACACACACACACACATACACACGTTACACACACACACACACACACAAACACACATGCAAAAAGTTCCAGATTACCATCAATCTCTGCAAATTTGCTTTAATAAAATCACTCCTGATTTAATAACCAGATGTTCTGTTTAGTTCAGAACATTTCCCCAGACCCACACACACACACACGCACGCATACACACAAACACAACAACACACACTGACCTGTTTGGCACTGCGTTCAAACACCAAGTACTGCTGACACTGGTCCAGCCTTCGTTTCTTTAACGTCCAGAAGTGAAGCACTCTGTTCTCTCTCTGCAGCAGCTCGTTCAGAATGGCTGCACACACACACACAAACACACACAGAAACACACACACACAAACACACACAGAAACACACACACAGAAACACACACAGAAACACACAGTCATTTAAACCTGCGGTTCTCAAACTTTTCACAGTGAGTACCACCTCAGAGAATATTTGGCTCTCCAAGTACCAAGTTAAGCCTCCTGACAAACCGTTACACCGCGCCCACCTGTCAATCAGGTCAGCTACACGCCTTATTGTGAATAACTCTTATCCTTCATCAAATCAAAACTGATGAGTCATCAAACATTCACCCCCCGTACAGTGTGTGCTGATCGAGACATGAGCTAATCAGACCTGTTTGGTTTTTTGAACCAGGCTGTAAACATGTTAATGTCTGCTGTAAAAACAGGCTTTTTAGAATGGGTGTGTATGTGACTTCCTGTGCTTCTGCAGCCAGCCTCTAGTGGACACTCCAGGAACTGCAGGATGTTACACTTCAGCATCGGCTTCATTTTTACAACACCGGAGGATGCCACTTTGTTTTTAATACATATATGTTAGTATGAATTTCCATGAACTCGTTCATCTTGGTAACTTTGTGAATGCATCATTTAAATCTGTCTACCATCTAAGAGTAACTGCGCCAGGTTTGAGTAGCTGTCACCATATCTAGGTAAGACATCTCACTGCAGCAGAGTTATATTTGGATAGGAGCTAACTGTCTGTTGTAAGCGAAGGTTTGCTAAGAATGAAATGTATATGTCTGACATGTACGAGTCAAGCTGATGTCTTCTTTCTAGCCTTATAGAGATGTACTCAAGTGGACAAGAATTTGTAGGCTGAACCTTCTAGCAGAATATAAGAAAGTTTGTTAACATAGAAACTTTGTCAGTTAGCAATTGTCAATGATTAAATAAATAATCCACAGTCTGTTTCGTGATTCTATCATTAGACTTAGACAGCAGAAACAACCCCCACCTAACAATATATTTTATTTTTTTAACAGTGTCACTAAATATGTCCTTCCAGGGATATATTTATTCAGAGAAAATACCCCTCCCCCTCTAAAATCCTCTGCACGTCCCTGGTGTGAGTAGCACTAACCTTTCACTTGCTGTTCTGGTCCTCTGGCATGTCCCGCAGCTCCAGGTATGCTCACATTATTCCTGTGGATGTACTTCAGAAACACCTCAGCGTTCCTTCGCGCCAGAGTGCACGCCTGCAGGACAGAAACATGAAAAATCATACAAACTATTCTGACACGTGTCAGCCTGAGACGTCACTATCCTGAACAGTTCAGTTCTTAAAACACACGGAAGCGTTTGCACCTGAGTACTTATGTGCTTCTATGTTAGCAGAATATTTGATTCTGTTCTCTTGTACAGCTAATATGCAAATCTGTCATCTGAACATTGTTATTCAAACTCACATATAGTGTTACGATGCTGGATGAAACATGGAGAAAGTTTCAGATCATGAGGTAAACGTATGTTGGAGTAATCCCAGGATGAGTCTGCAGAGGGCGCTAAACGGCTTGTTCTGTAAATCACCACATAGTTCCCCGATATGAAACCAAGAATTTCCCGAGACGGCTTCAAGCCTCTACATAAGCCTCTGAAACCTCTAAGGGCCCGATCACACGGAGACGGGTTGCAAGAGGTTCAGCTGCTCCAGAAACCTCTGAGTGCATCTAAGGGGAAAAACAGCTGGGGGTTAGCAGGGCTGCATGCACGGGCAGTCGACCAGATAAACTAAGTGGGAAAATAGATTAGAGTAAACCTAGAACTCTCGGCGTAGTTTTGGTCCGAGGCGAGCGGGGAGCGCTGTGACTCGGCGTCTTGAGCAGCAAAGTTGAACATTTTGAAACTTTTATGTGCGCCCAAAAACAGCTAGAAAAACATCTCGCGCAGCAGCAGAGAAGAGCGCCTGGCAAGCGCGCTGTACCAGAGGAAAACAACGGTTTTGCTGTGGGGAGGGGGGCATTAACGAGACAGCAGCTGAAAGGAAGCGTTTCAGACAGAGGCTGAAATGAGCGTTTTTACCAACGCCAGTATCAGATAAATAAGATCATGTAAAGCTGCTCTAAACGTTTCACACACTGACATCATGAAAGGTGAACACGAGTATGAACATTTGTGTAGCTGCACGACAGTTTGTTTTGTGATGTGAGATTGAATGAATCACCTTGAGGAAGGCTTCCTTCTGCTCCAGGTGTTTACTGATCAGAGGTATGAGGTGTTCACAGTCGGCCGACATCCCCAGTTTGTCGTGACTGCCGCACCAGTCCTCATCCCGACGATACTCCTGCTCCAGGCTCTCCAACACGCTGCACACCTGGACGGAGACAGATACGGTGAGATCGTAACAGCACTCTCTGTAATCTCTGTGAATGTGTGTTTAAACCGTGTTTACCTGCTCCGAGGTCTTGTAGAAGGCCACAGAGGCGTTGACGAGCTTCAGGCGGTCCTCCATCTTCAGCATCAGCTGCTGCCAGTGAATGGCCACTTTCTCTGCACAGCTTCGTATCGCTTCGGGATCATAGTGACCGGCCTGCAGAACCATCTAAAGGAGAAAATGAGGGAGATGCACAGTCACGTCAAAGAGCCTCCAACGACTTTAAGAACCGGACATTTAGAGGTACAGTATGCAGGACTAGAGGATACATATCGTGCACAAAATATACTCCTGGTTAAATCCTGGTTTTACCTCAGCCTTCTGCTGGACCTGCAGGGCGCTTTGATGAGTCTTCTGAAGGGAGTTTGCATGGAAGAGAGACTACAGGAGGAAGGGGAGGAGAGATAGTTAGGTCCAATTAAAATCAGCGGCTCATTAATTCCGCTCAACTTTAAAGATTCCCCGTGGAGCTCTTGACCACTATTAAAGCTACGGAGCAATGTTTTTATGTGTGAGGCTGCCTGATTGATTTGCATTGCAGCTAATGATTTCACAATACTTCAGAGTTAAGGGGTCGACAAACACACTTTTGTCCAACATTGGCGGTGAAGAAAAAAGAATCAGAAGAGGAGAAGAAGAAGAGTCAGGAGAGGAAAGAAAAGGAAAGGATATTACAATGGGTTAGCAGTTCACTACTATTAAAGCCAAGACAGCATTACATCCTTGTTGTGGAAGATGCTGGACTTAATTCATGTTAAGGAAACACACACACACACACACACACGCACACGCACACGCACACGCACACGCACACACACACACGCGCGCGTTATAATAAACACACACACGTGCAGGAATAGCACTAAATTGAATCTGTGTGCACGCTGGTGTGTACGTGTGTGTGACGGCATCTGTAACTCTTTAGATCAATGCAGAATGAAATAAGCATTAAGGAAAGCCCAGCACACACACACACACACACACACACACACACACACACACGCACACACACACACACACACACACACACACAAACACACAAACATACACACACACACGCACGAGTGTGTGTGCCCATCTGCTACCATTCAAATCGATGCATACTGAAATAATTATTACTAAACTACAGTGATCCTGGTCCGAGCTGCAATAATTAGGATTTGTGTGTGTGTGTGTGTGTGTGTGTGTGTACCTCTATAGCCATCTGGAACTGCTCATGCTCCCTCTGTAGCTGCTCAGCCTCAGACAGGGAGCTGGCGTTCACCATGCTGGCGTTGAGCATGGACTCACCGTTACGGATCCACCCCAACACCTAAAGAGAGAGAGAGAGAGAGAGAGAGAGAGAGAGAGAGAGAGAGAGAGAGAGAGAGAGAGAGAGAGAGAGATTAGGTAAAAAAATGTAGATAGAGGATTGAAATACAACATTTCAAAGTGTTCCTCTTTCCATGACATGCTGGGACCAAAGACTGAGTATCAGAAGAGAATTTATCCTCCTGGATTTAAAAGTGAAGGAAATGTGGGAGTGCTTTCAACCTGCTTTCTTCTAACTGGCCAGCAGGGGGCGAGCGGCTGCAAACAGAGGTGCATGCACGTCTTCCAGAAAGGACCCTGCCTCTCAGTTTATACATGAACTTTTTCTTCATGAGTTTATGGTCTAAATATATAAAGTATGTGACGTGTCATTTAGAGAAAATTAAAAAATAGCGGCACAGCATTCCCAAACATCGCTTACTCTATTCCATTTCTAGCTCGAATCTTTTAAAGATTTATACTCATTTGAAGATTTTCCCAGCACTGGAAAAAGAATACTTGACTTTTCCAGGCTTTCCAGGACCCTTGGAGTTCTGTGCTTCTCAGTAAACGGTGAGATGTGGAGAAATGGTTGCAACATTCAGAGAGGCAGAGAGAATAAATACAGTCGAAGAAATTCATCCATGTGTTCTTGACTGCACTCAAGCATCGTGAAAATACACCAACGTTTAGAGATTTCTTAAAGGTCCCATATTCTGTAAAATCCACTTCACCATGTTTCTCTAACTCTAACATGTGTCCCCAGTCCGTCAACAAACCCCCCAATGATGAGAAAAGTCGTTCCTCTCCGTCTTTTGCCTTGACTGCAAAATTACTTTTTGGGTTGTTTTTTGCATTTTACAGAAAAATAGTGAAAATGAGGGCTTCAGCTCCTGCCTCATCACTTTACATACAATTCAATATTTCAGTTATTGTGAGACATCTGTGCACTTCACTGAACTGTCAGTGAACGCTAAAATGTTTTTGCAGTAAATCTATCAACAGTTGTGGGGCGGATAGAGTCTGTCGTCTCTCAAGCGGAGGGTCGGGGGTTCGATCCCCAGCTTCTGCAGCCACATGTTCGATGTGTCCTTGGGCAAGGCACGGCAGTGTGTGCATGTGTGTGAATGGATGAGTTAATACTGATGGACTCTTTACTCAGCAGCCTCTACCATCAGTGTGTGAATGTGTATGAATGGATGAGTTAATACTGATGGTCTCTTTACTCAGCAGCCTCTACCATCAGTGAGTGAATGTGTATGAATGGATGAGTTAATACTGATGGACTCTTTACTCAGCAGCCTCTACCATCAGTGAGTGAATGTGTATGAATGGATGAGTTAATACTGATGGACTCTTTACTCAGCAGCCTCTACCATCAGTGAGTGAATGTGTATGAATGGATGAGTTAATACTGATGGTCTCTTTACTCAGCAGCCTCTACCATCAGTGAGTGAATGTGTATGAATGGATGAGTTAATACTGATGGACTCTTTACTCAGCAGCCTCTACCATCAGTGAGTGAATGTGTATGAATGGATGAGTTAATACTGATTGACTCTTTACTCAGCAGCCTCTACCATCAGTGTGTGAATGTGTATGAATGGATGAGTTAATACTGATGGACTCTTTACTCAGCAGCCTCTACCATCAGTGAGTGAATGTGTATGAATGGATGAGTTAATACTGATGGACTCTTTACTCAGCAGCCTCTACCATCAGTGAGTGAATGTGTCTGAATGGATGAGTTAATACTGATGGTCTCTTTACTCAGCAGCCTCTACCATCAGTGAGTGAATGTGTCTGAATGGATGAGTTAATACTGATGGTCTCTTTACTCAGCAGTCTCTACCATCAGTGAGTGAATGTGTAGGTGTGACCTGCGGTTTGAGTCGTCAGATAAAAGATCTACTCAAGCTCCAGTCTATTTACCAGTTGCATCTCGTTGCTCTTTTGTATCAAGACAGAGAAGAGTGTTTCAGAGGTGTGTGTGTGTGTTTGTGTCTTATTAGCACATTGCATCAAAGCTCATACATTATTCAGTCGTATCCATCTGCAGCAGCAGCAGCAGCGTGCTTCCTGCTTTAACAAACAGCATCCGCACAGCTGCAGAAGCTTCTTCACAACAAACACATCTTTGCTTTCAGAGCAAAGACGAGCCGTGTGTTGTTCTTGTCGTTTCTCCAATACGGACTCATTTTCAGCTGATTTGCTTTGTTTCTAATAATAGTAGCTCATCCACCTCGGCTCATTAAAGCGCAAAATTATTTCCTTAAAAGGATTCATGTTTGTGGTCTCCTCTGGCTCATGATCCGAGGAATAGAACAAATATTCTGTAGATACGTTCAGATCGCTTTAAAGGTGAATCCACTTGTTTGCAGGATTTGGGTAACTCCTGCCTTCATGACAAGAAGTTTTATAAAGCTTTTTGGATGATTGTTTCATTAGATTTACGACTTCTTTTATAAATAAAACTCCAAAAATGTCCAAAAAAGTCTCACTAACACAATGCAAATCTGATCCTGTAATGAAGCGTGCACCCTCATCAAACAGTTCTGATGTCTCGTTACTGCAGAAGCTTCACAGCTGCATCGATGAATAAACCTTCTCCTCGTGTTGTAGGACTCGAAAACGAACTGTTTGAAGGTCTCGGTCTCGTCTCGGAATCGAAAGCATTTTTATTCGGTCTTGTCTTGGTCTCAGACTGGATCCGGATTTTTAAATCAAGACCGGTCAAGACCACCACTGATCGTCATCACTGAGATTAGAAGGACTTCTTGTTCTCTGATCAGGCGAGGAGACATTTGACTATGAAGTCTAACCATCAGGGAGGCGTTACAGAGCCAGCAGATATAAAAGTAATCACTTCAAGCTCTCCTTCCTCTCCAAATTCCTCCAGAGCTCTGCTCAAACAAACAACCTGCTCGTCTTTAAAGGCTCTTTAGTTCATGGTGCTTTTGCGTTTAGCGTTTACCTGTTTGACTTCGGCCTGCAGGTGGCGAAGCTGCAGGGTCTGCTCCAGTCGAGTGTGCGTGTGCTGCGCGCTGAGCTCGACCTCCTGCTGCTTCTCATGGAGGAACTCCAGCAGCTCCTGAACCTGAGAGGCCAAGTCCATGTCCTTCTCCCCAGTCAGCTCGATCCCTGATACATGTGCACACACACACACACACACACAACACACACACACACACACACACACACACACACACACACACACACACACACACACACACACACAACACACACACACACACACACACACACACACACACACACACACACACACACACACACACAAAGACACAGACACACACACACACACATACACACACATGGATCTTTAGAATTTGAACTAAACACTCCTGCTTCTATAAAGTTTTTTACGAACAGTTTATATAAAATCCTGCGATGGATTCGCTCATGGAAGATTTGTGAACTGACTTTTGTCTTGTACGACTAAACGCCTCTTTTCTTTAACTACTCCAGCATTGATTTGATATTCAGGTTATAATACGACTGATTGCAGACGATCATTCTGTTAATATAACATTTGATTCGTGTTTGAGCTGCAGATGTTTGACTGAAAGAGAAGGGTGCGTCTCTACAGTCTGAAGCACCAGTTAACTATTGATGCCCTGATTCAACAGGGACCGGTGCAGCTGGAGAGAGAGAGCGAGAGAGAGAGAGAGAGAGAGAGAGAGAGAGTGAGAGTGTGTGTGTATGTGTGAGTGGATGCGAGAGATTTAACACCCCAGGGGGCCGGAGTGGCTGAGGCAGTGCCCTCCACATTTACACACAACAGCACACGCAGTAAGAGGATTGTGCTGTGACGATTTTTTAACCTAATTCTCTGACTGTTCCACACACCATGCTCGTCTTTGGGATGGCTAGTGTCAGGCTCCCTCGCTCCCTGACTGTACAGTGAGCGGCTGTAAATCCAGGTGTGAGCCTGCTCAGCCACATTCAGACGGCCACAGGAGGGATGCACACGATCACATCCGAAGAGCAGGGGGATCGCACATGCATCCCTGAAGCTGCGTGTGCTGTAGAAACAGGAGCATTGACTAGAGTTGCATGGAACAGCCCCATAGTGTGTGGCGCTGACGGACTGCGGCGTTGATGAACTATGCTGAAATTGCGGGGAATAATATCAGGTGTGAACGACAGTCCACAAGAAAATACAAGGGAATGATGAGAACTATCTCTGGGAGTTCATTTCAAAGCTTCTCTGTCCGCTGTATTTCTTTGAATCTCCTGCTATCCTGTACTTTTTTTGTTCAGAGTGTTTCGTGTGTTTCACCTGAAGCCTGGACCTCCATGATGTACTGGTGCAGGTCTTGGCCCTGCTGCATCACTTCGTAGGTCATGTTGTTCATCGCTGCCTTCCTCTCTGCGTGCCTTTTCAGCCTCTGCTCTGCCAGGCCAATGTCCTCTGCGCCGCCAGAGGAGGAGCCGCCTCCTCCGCTGCCGCTGCTGCTGCCTGACCGGCTGGTGTCGCTCAGCTGGCGAGACAGGTCCTCGTTCCAGGCGTCCAGCTCAGCTGTGACCTGCAAAAAGAACGAAAGAAGTGAGGGACCAGAGAAAGTGACCAACCTTAAATAAAGATGTAATACTTTCTCTTTTAAAGGTACAGAGGGTATTGGCATGTTTGCCATAAGCTTCATCTGCAGCCTCAGGTGAGTTTAAGTGCTTGAAAAAGGTCATGAAATAATGTAATGCAATGAAAAGTGTTGATGAGGGCAGCCATGATCAAACTTTCCCCCGGACGGAGAACAACAGAGGACCTAGAGCAGAGCCTTGCTGTACTCCATGATGAGCTGCACTTTTTAAAAATAGTAACGTATTAAACCTCGCACCTTTCCGACATCAGCTCCTTCCCGCTCTCTTACCTCTATCGTATACTGCTCGAATATGCGCAGCTGAAGAAAGATGTCCAGTTTGATTTTACGTTCGTGGAACAGCTCCTCCATCTGGCCCTGGGCCTCGTCCAGCTGCTGCAGCACCCCCTGGATGTGAGCGATGGAACTGCAGTGTGGCGTCTTGTTGGTTGACATAGCTGCATCTCTGTGTAAGGAGACGCAGAGGAAGACTTTTTTATAACCTGAAGTCACTTTAGTTATTAAGTATGCATTTTATGACCTGACCTGCTGCATGAATCCTTATTTTTCTTTAATAACATTATAAATATTTATATCCTTACCCGAGCCTCTCCTTTCACCTACTCAAACACGGTCATAAATAATCATGTGAATTTAAATTGTTACCTGAGCTGCTGTATTAATTCCTCGCCCTCTTTAATCACATTGAGCGTCGCCTCCAGCGTGGCCGTCTGCTGCTGCTGAAACTGTTGGATCAGACTCTGAACCGAATCCACCGAATCACAGCACACCTCGTCCAGCAGCTGCTTCTGGAGCTCCTCCATCCACGACCACAGCTGGACACACACAGGCAGTTAAGGAGACAGGTGGGTATTTCAGGGGCTTTAAAATCAATCAATTAGCTCGACATTTCCCTCCTACATCTTTAAATACTGGATAGAGTACATTACAAACTGCATTAAGGGCTACAGTGGCAGGGGAAAGTGTGCGTCATACTGGAGAAAAACGTTTGCGGCAGGATTTGTGAGATGTTGTCCTTCAGATGACCCACCTCTTTGGTGTGCGTGTGGAAGGACACAGACATGTCGAGCAGCAGCTTCCTGTGTTCCACTCGGCGGACAAAATCCTGGATTCGAACCTCCAGGTGTCTGGCGGCCTTGTAGATTTCCTCTGGGTCGCACTCTCCGGTCTGAGCCAGCTGCTCGGCTGCCTCCAACAGTTTGTCTGCATTGGTGTAAGTGTTCTGAAAGAGGAAGGACACGAGGAAACACCATCAACAAAAATACCTCTGTTAGCTTTTGTGTTACCCAGAACTTCCACCAGATACGTGTGCATCGTGTGTCAGCTCTGCTCCGTTACGGCTCTGTGCTCCCTCATCCGTCAACACCCACAGGCTGCGTTCTCAGAGCGCAGGACGGAGCAGCACAGCCGGACAGCTGGAGTGCTGAGACAAAGGAGTTCCTGCGGAAATTACAGATTACACTCGCGCCAGTACGAGATAGCATGATGCATGTCATATAAAACCATATAAAACAACGTTGTTGTTCTGAACCGTCAAAACTGAGTGTTTTATTCTGAAAAAAACGGATGTTTTAATGTTTCTGTTTCTGACTTCCTGTCCTGCTGATCTACTCTGTGGTAAATTAATGCGTCTTGCTCCTGCCTCCTGCAGAAATAGAAGCCATGTGTATCTCCTGCAGAGGACTCCGGACTGACGCAGCTGAGACGCAGCGCAGCTCTGCTAACGTGACGGAGACGGACAGAACATGCATCTGGTGGAAATTAGGGGTTAGTCAATGGGCAAGGTGAATATGGCCTGACTCGTTTAATAAGCTCGTTTGTGTAACAAACTTTAACTGAAGTTTATTAGGACAGTCTCCCTGGTTTCCATCCCCACCGAGCACACAGATTTGTGAACTGTACTCACACATTTTAAATGCATATCTGTGCGTACAGTTTATGAAACCTTGCCCACAGATTGTAGAAACCTGTAACAGGTGAGCAAAACCAAGAGAGAGCAGAAGCACATCGACAGAAAGCGGCTGCTCGAAACGAAAACAGAACGATATGTGACGTTTACAAACACACACAGAGAGAGTTACCGTGTCATGTTAAAAATGTTCATTTCTGTCGGTGTAAATCCGCAGTGTAAGGTTTCTCGCTCTGTTCCCTTTTCAGACACAAACTCCGTCTCTGTGTTCAAACGTAAAGCTCTGCCATTCATCAGGGGGGCTAAATGGATTAGTGTCCGTTTATTCTGCTCAGTACGAGAGATTATCAGGAATATTTCACTTCAGGAATAATACGACATCTGAGATGTTTCGGATTAACTCGGGGGGTTGGTGGTTGGGGGTGTAGTTACGTCATGATCCACATTATTAGAGAATAAAAGTTCAGGTATGTAGGTGGAAGCTTACAGTCGGGGTATTTCACATGTTAGAGGGATTAGTCTGAAGAATAAGATTATTATATACAAGAGATTATTACTCGTTGCTGCATGACTGGTTCAGTTCAGGATTACAGCAGAGAGAAGAATCATCCCTGTCCCCTGAGTTTAGACTGGACCGAGATCTCAGGACTTAAATGAATGAAAGACAATTCAAATCAGCAGGTTTGTCAGTCTCTCAGTCGAGCACAAGGATCATTCCACTCCAGCCCTATGGGGGTGTTAAATGTCTAACTACATAGATTTGTCTGTTTTCTCCAAATAATGACTCATCGCCTCTCCTGGTAAACGTATCACCTTATTAATTCTTTCAGTCCTGAAAACCACTCCTACTTTAAATGAACCTCCTCAGTGTGTGCGTGAAGAAATCACCCCCAATATTGATAGAAGCAGCAGATCCATGTTTAGAGAATTTCATTGGCTACAAGAGATGTCAGTGATCGGCACAGTTGTGTGTGATTGGTAGTCAGAACAGGGGGTGGCACCTCTTTTCAACAAAGGCTCTCATTGGCTGTTACAGATTGTTATGAGGTGTCATCAAAAGGTCAGCGGAGGTCAACTTGAATCAGTCCGTGGATCTTTCTGGATGTAAAGTGTTTGGATTTAATCTTTTACTGGATTTGAATCGTGGGGACTCATTCTTATGATCGGGAGAGTTCAGTCAATCTTCACATGGTAAGTTAAAAGACGTTGTTTGTCGGTGGTCTGACAGATGTGTAGATTGTGGCTGCTGTGGTGGTTGAATAGGTGAGGAACCGTCCTCTGCCAGGCTTTGAGATCGTCTTTCTGTTGTCAATGTTTCTGTTGTTTTTTTGACAGGTTAGAGTTGGTAGCCCTGGAGCCAACACTCCAACGTTTCTGACTTCTGGTGTATTCTTGGAGTTAGTTTATCAGTCCTCTCCCCTGAACTATTGTCTTCCAGGTAATGGATCACAGAGGCCACACAGGTTTTGGGTTGTGTACAAGCTGTCTCTGCACGCCAAGCCCAACCGACTCATGCTACTGTGTAGAGCGAGCTGAAACCAGCAGCACAAGACGGAATACCTCTTTGAGAACGTCTCTCAGCCCGCTAATCCATTTGTTAAAGAAACAGGTGAAGCGGTTTAAACCCTCCCTGGAGACATTAACACCGAAGGCGCTGAAGACAAGTTGGAGCTTTTAATGAGAGTGAATGGATTCTTGGTTTTCATTAAGGTCGCTTCCTGTTTGATGTTCAGTTGATGCTAATGTTGAAGCGACTAATCACACGGAGAGAAAACGAACATGAGATGACATGCAAACTCCGTCATTGAAATGGAAACAAGAGAGCGTCTTTTCTCACCTTTAGGAGACGACTGGAAGAAAAAGATTTGAGCTTTTAACGTGTGCATGTGATCATTCTGAGTAAACACGCTAACTTATTCATCTCCTGGCGTGTGGCGTTAAATGTGTACTCAATTTATTAATGTTATGTAAAATGCTGAGGGGAAAGTTGTACCAGCAAAACATCACAAACTGCACAGAGAGCGAGAGTGTGTGTGTGTGTGTGTGTGTGTGTGTGTGTGTGTGTGTGTGTGTGTGTGTGTGTGTGTGTGTGTGTGTGTGTGTGTGTGTGACCTATATAAAACAGATCCAGTGCAGGTTATGAAGGTTAATCTTAATCCCGAGTGTAAACAGCAGATTAAACAGCGACACACTCTTTATAGGATTAAGGAGGAAATTATTTATTAATCGCTACAGAAATTATTCGACATCTGTCGCACTTCTTTTTGATTAGAGACGACATAGTGGAGGACATATTACACCACATTACATCTTTTAAAACGTGGTTGGACCGGCTCCATGTAAACCAAGCAGCAGCCTCAAGGGTTGAAAAATGAAGCCGATGCTGAAGTGTAAAATCCTGCAGTTCCTCGAGTGTCCACTAGAGGCTGGCTGCAGGAACACAGGAAGTCACATACACACCCATTCTAAAAAGCCTGTTTTTACAGCAGACATTAACATGTTTACAGCCTGGTTCAAGATAATGGATGGATGGAAGATGTTATCAAGGTAAAGACACGGATTCTGAGGGCCGTCTGATCCTGTGAAACGACACCAGGGACAGAAGCAAGGGGGGGGTCTACAGTTTGTCTTGATCATTTATCCCGTCTGCAGTCTGTGCACGCTAATAAAACTGTTAGTATTTGAGAATCCAGATCACATCAAACATTGTTCTTTGACCTCTTTGTGTTTATTGAGTCTCCAAAGCAAAGCTCTACAAACCCACATAAAACATCTGCTCGCTCTCCAAGCCCTCACTTTGCTCTGAAACAAATCACACCAGACAAGCGACTACTTCAATAAAGAACAACATCAAACACTTTTACTACTACGCCTCCTCCTCCTCTGAGAAGTCATCCAGAGCTACAATTTCATAACATGAACCAATATTTCCATAAACTCTGTGCGGCACGCAGAGCACTCAGTGATTGTTTCCTGTTAAAACAAAGCAATGAAGACGACTTTCTGAGGATGTTGATTCAAAAACATTCAAAGGAAAACACGATTTTAAATTCAGGAGAAAAACGACCTGGTAGCAAGGCAGGGACGCTAACGATCAATGTTCAGTTATTGTGAGGAATCTGTGCTCATCACTGAACTGTCAGTGCACGCTGAGAAGTGTGAAGTTAATCTATCAACAGTTGTGGAGCGGCGAGAGTCAGGGGTTTGATCCCCAGCTCCTGCAGCCACACATGTCCGATGTGTCCTTGGGCGAGACACTTAACCTCAAGCTGCTCTCCGCTTCTCTATAACTCAGCATGCACACGCTACAAGATATGAACATAATGACTCATCACAGACTTCAGGATCTTATTAAGATTATAGTGCACTCCGGACGCACGACCTCACGTGACCTCACGTAAACGATGGAGCTGGCTGTTGTATTTGTGATTTTATTAAGCTTTGTGCAGAAAAACATAAAACTTTGAGTGAAGAAATGTCTGAAGAGACGAGACAACATGGATCGTCTGTTCTTCAGTGAGAGCTGGAGGTCAGATTGTAACTGTCAGATGCATCTCAGGTGTCCAGCTCACATGTACGGGGTTGAGTCTTGACTACTGTCCTCCCTCGTCTCTTGTGGTGATTGTAGTCACGCATGACGTCCACAAGACCCTTTCATGACGTAATCATCAAGATTTTAAACCCTAAATATCAAACATGTTTAGATATAAATCACGGCTGGCCTGATGATCTCTGAGCAGATCGTCCTTTATACGACTCACACCAAAAAAGAATCTGAGCAGCCTCAAGTCGGGAACACGCTCGCGATTGTCAGGAAGGAATCAGACCTCAAATCGGCCCGATTATCCTGAAGTCTGAACCAGAGTTAAAGGCTAAAAGCCAAAAAGCTAACTTGCTGCAGGACCCAAAAATATTTTACATTTGTTTATGTTTTCCAGGAAATGAAAACATCTCTAATCAGAAATCCCTCAAAGACACGTCTGCCTGGCCCAAACACTGGGACATTAGTAATAATACGTGCATGTGATTATGTTTGCATTAATCAGGCCCGACAGTCTCACTGTGTAAGGACTCAGAGCTGCTGCAGGTCCTGACTGATTGTTGTCTCTTTACTGACAGAAAAGTTTCACTGTGGTTGGTTTTCATATTAAAAGCTTCTTTTCTCGTTTTCGTTTTCATCTTTCGCATCAAAGATTTACAGTTCCAACATTTCCTACATGAGCGACCGCAGTGCTGAACTGCAGGAATGGAGAACATCTTCTGCAGATCGTAGAGGAAAAGCTTGTGACCAAACATGGAGATGCAGACGATGCATGTCTTTATGGTTTGTAAATTTGGGATTAATTTCAGGCTGGATCACTTACAGATGTTTGAGAGGGAAGTGAATAAACCTTTGGGAAGGAAGAAGTGCTACATCGAGGCGTGGAGCTTTAATGTTTACTGTCAGTCGATATAAGAGCTCAGATACGGACTCACCCTGAACTCAGAAAGTCTGCATTCAGAAATGTAACTGCAGAAGAAGAGACATGTTTACTGCAGCAGCAGATAAATAAGGAGGTAAAACCAGATCTCGTTCTCATGAAGGTTGAGTGAAACATTAACCAAAAAAAGCATGCAGGTTCAGGTGGACATGTCGACTCACCTGAGCTACATCTTCAAAGTCGTCGTGTCTCTTCTGCAGGGCTCGGGCTCGGTGGAGGGATTTCCCGACCCCTGTGTGTTTGCTGAGGAAAGCCTCTCCGTGGTTCTCGATCCAGTCCATCACCTGGACGAGAGAGAAGAAATGATCACTGACCAAAACCACATCTCAGGACTGCTGTTCACCTCATGAACCTTCTGCTCCTGAAGCTGACGCTGAACAGAAAGACAAGCCGGAGAAAATGACCTCAGCCTCATCAGTCACAAAACAGATAAAGTCTTCGTGATTGTGCGGGGAAATGAGGTCACTGCAGCTGAGACGGACAGGAAGTGGAATTATTCTGTGTTAATAAACTCCTGCAGGCTAAACTTCATCTTTGATGTGCTAAGAAGTCGACTGCCTGCCTGCAGCCATCAGTTGCTCTGTTGTTTTCTTTGTAGTTTGAACTCTTCAGGGTCGTTGTAATAATTGATCATCTTTATTTTAATGTTTGATCATCTCTTATTTCTGATACTGTAGATGACACTTCTGTCTGTGTGGGTTTTTTGCTCTACATGTGCACTTCTTACAGTTTTTACAACATCGACCTTTAGTTTTAAGATTTGAATATTTGCTCCCGGGCGGCAGCAGCTCAGTCTGTAGAGACTTGGGTTGAGTCGCCGGTTTAGGTCCCGGTGCAGACCAAAGTGAGGAAGAAGAAGAAGAAGATTTACTTTATTAATCCCGCGAGGGGAAATTCAGTTTGACACTCTGTTGTTGAACATGCTACACACACATAGACTGAAACACACACACATGCACGAACAGGATCCTGTGGACATGCATTGATGGAGTGAGGGGGCTGCACACAGCGAGCGCTACTGAGCTGGTGGAGGGGTCGGTGCCTTGCTTAAGGGCACCTCGACAGTGCTCAGGAAGTGAACTGGCACCTCTCCACCTACCAGACTAATATTTAGACTAGGTCCACACCGGGACTTAAACCAGCGTCCCTCAGGTTCCCGACCCGAGTCCCCACAGACTGAGCTACTGGAAGTTGGTCTGGGAGCTGGAGGGTTGCCAGTTCACTTCCTGAGCACTGCCGAGGTGCCCTTGAGCAAGGCGTCAAACCCCCAACTGCTCAGGTGCTCCGTCATGTGCAGCCCCTTTTCTCTGACATCTCTCCATTAGTGTGTATGTGTGTGTTTCATGTCTCAGTAATAGTGTAAAAGTCATTTCCCCTCGTGGGACTACTAAACGATTTCTTCTTCTTAATGAAAGTTCAATTACTAACCAACTCGTCTGAAATAAGGAGCATGATGCCAACAATCACACACAGCTAGTAACATATGAATATAAAATAACACATCTCCGTCTCTTTGAATGGATGTAAGTTCTTGTAAACGACATTATTTCTTCCCCTGAGTTCTCTACCTGAAGGTGATCCAGCTCTAAATATTCTCCGATGTTTCTACATCTGTTATTACTCCTGCAAATCTTAGAAACTGTTTCTGTACCCCTGAGGGAAACATCGGGCTCGGTAACCTTTAAAAGTTTTTTTATACTCGCACTAAACTTCCTCCTGTAGTTTTCGGGCTGAGCTGCATGTGTGAAATCCAAACAGCCGAGACAAACTCGTCGAGTTTCTCCTGACTGTATGTATCTCTGTCACGGCTCAAGGAGTTACAAATAAACATAACACTGTGTGTAAGGAAGGGCTGACCATTTTCACCGTTACCCTTTCTATATTATTCTGCACGACATCGCCTCGAGAGAAGATTTCCTGTTTCGTTGTTTTGACCCAATGACGATAAAGATTTCAATTTTGAATCGTGAGAATCCAAACTCCTGACAATTACTCCTCCTCCAACGTTCAGTGTGATGCAAGAACACGTCAACACATCACCGGGAGTCCATCAGTTGTTTTGGAGCCGTCGAGTTACACAGTGCATGGATGGTCGGTGTTGTAACTCATGACATCAGTGCAGAACGGCCGGTCCAGCTGGAGCCACAGAGAGGTCACGAGCAGGTCAAAGACGTACACAAAGTGAGGCGTGCTGACTGCAGCTGTACTGTGTTTGTTTGAATGTGCAGCTCCAAGTGCCAAAAACAACTACACACCTAATGTGTTCTCTTTCAGCCTTTTACTCCTGCATCTCTCTCTCTCTCTTTCTCTCTCCCTCTCTCTCTCTCTCTCTCTCTCTCTCTCTCTCTCCCTCTCTCCCTCTCTCTCTCTCCCTCTCCCTGTCTCTCCCTCTCCCTCTCTCTCTCTCTCCCTCTCTCTCTCCCTCCCTCCCTCTCTGGGGTCACATATATCCTGTAGCATTACAACTCTGGGAGAAAAAGGCCTGTTTTCAGTGATTTATGGACTTTCTGTATGAGCTTACTCTCTCACTTGCACCTTGTCTCACTCTTGTTTATGTCTCTCGCCCCTCTACGTGTGTGTGTGTGTGTGTGTGTGTGTGTGTGTGTGTGTGTGTGTGTGTGTGTGTGTATGTGTGTGTGTGTGTGTCTCTCTCTCCGGGGTCTCATAGAAGCTGATGCATGACGAGTTTGGTTGGCAAAGCTCTGTTCAATAGATTTATAAGCGACACATATGATCTCCTCTTCGCTCACTATTTTCTCCTCTCTCCAGTTCTTTGTCTTTTTGACGTCTCTTAAACACTCTCTCGCACTCTCCCTGGGGCGCCATAGAAATGTTTGCAAGGCGCCGACGCTCAGCGCAGTCATCCTTTAATTTGTAGTCTGCCTGATGCCGTCCATACGTTCCCACATAACATGCAGGGTTACTTTGGCGGAGGCGGAGCCTCCAATGGACCCTTCTGTACATTAATTCAACATGCTGTCATGTGCTGACTTAGAGCTACACGTCTGTGTTGCAGGACAAAGTTAACCACCACTTAGAAGAAGGCCATCAGGGGCCACATGGTAGGGTAGGTAGTATCAGCTGTGTCACTACCTGGAGCTCGCATCAACACAGCCTGGGTCTGTTAAAGGTGGCGACGCTGTATAAGCTGTGATGGCCATGTGGTAGAGTAGGTGAGATATTGAAGATGTGTGGGTATGATGTGTGGTGAGAGCTGCCATGGAGGGGGAGGAGACTCTGGGACGCTGGAGCTCACTGTCCCGCCTTCCCGAGGTGTCGTGGGAATAATTGGATGAAACACCGGTTCCCACTTGACAACCTCGATGATGTCCTGGCTCTGGCTGTCCGTCAGCCTGCACGGTTGAGAGTTATGGGGATCAATAGGGGCCATGTGGTAGGGTTGGTAGTATTGGCGTTGTCACCTGGAGCTCGCATCATCACAGCCTGGGTCTGCTGAAGGTGGCGATGCCGTTCTGGTTGCAGTGGTGACTAAGGGCCATGAGTTAGGTCATGTAAGTTATCAGCAGGACATGACTGGGATGTCTTCACTGAGCGTTTATCCTTTCATTAGTGCACAAGTAGTAAATCTGGGTCTGTGTTCACTGAGGGATGCTTACAGCTGAAATGGGATTTCGTTAAAAAGGATCACATGATAAACATCACGGACGTGAGCGCGTTGAACATGAGCGTACAGTCTGCATTAGGTCCCCTCAGTAGATGGAAACAATGGCTCCTGTCATATATGCTCTCATATCGTTCACAGTGAATCTGATGGGTCTGTTGTTGACTCTGCACATGAGCAGCTTTCTGTCGACTCGCACCGCGGGGCGTGAACTCTCCACAGTTATTGGATGATGTTGCCTGCATGCGCTTTGTTTCAGCTGTTTTGCATCAGAAACTCTTTGCGTCTTTGTTACTAAACGTTTTCATCATAATTAAGGAAAACAAAGATTCTTCAGAGAGCGCACATGTGGGCTCGGATTCCAGAGGTTTCAGTGATGCCAGAGGTATTTGGTTATGCTTCATTCCAGGTGCATTACCGTCTGACCCGCAATTACATTAAAGGAAGCGAAACAATACACAAGACCCCCCCCCCCCCCCCGATGGAGACATCAAAGCCGTGACTGGTGAAAATAACCTCGATGAAATATAGCTGTTGTATTAAATTCTGAGCCCCTGAATATCTTTAAAAACCTCCAGGAATCTGAGCTGACACCTTTCCAAAACCACGCAGACGTCTGGTGAAATACGAGCGCTGCGACCAGCTCTGAGAGTTTTCACATTACAGCGTTCAGCCGGGGCGAGAAGACAGCAGAGATGAATGGACAAGTTGTCATGCTTCTGACTTCACTTCATCTCACACAAAGAGAGAAAGCACTTCTGTCTGCTCACTTGATTACATGCTTACATCGTGATTACATGCTCTGCTGTGGTTTGACTCACGTCTCTGACCTCATGAAGGTTTAAAACTCTCGCTCCTTTTTGAAACTACAAACTGTCCCTAAAAAGCATCCAAAGTTTGCATCCAAAAGCAACAATACATTCTCACTCTTCCACCCAGCATGTTGGACACACTCAGTGTTTTCATTTCTCTTCCTTGCTGTGAGTTTTGTGCCTCTCTGGGTTTGTGTGTGTGTGTGTGTGTGTGTGTGTGTGTGCGTGCGTGCGTGCGTGTGTGCGTGCGTGCGTGTGTGCGTGCGTGCGTGTGTGTGTGTGTGTGTGCATATACCTGCTGGACATCTTGCTGGAACACACACAGCTGCAGCCTCTGGTGCAGTCGAACCTTTCGATGCTGCCAAATATTTTCCAGACGTCGCTGATGGTGGAGAACCTCGTGAACCACGTCCAAGATGCAGTGAACCTGTAAACACAAGTCTTAACTTCACCGTCATGTTCTTCATTAGTTATGTTGGATATTTGTTTATTTCTTGACACTATAAAGAGCCTCGCAAACGATGACTCAAACACAAATGTACAGAGGCTACAGGATGGTACTCACGGCTTTGGAATAATTGGCAGTGGCTGTCAGCGAATCAGAGTTGCCGGGACTCAGCGGCCTCTGGAGGACGTCCAGTAGGGCTTTACCGTCCTGACTCACCTGGAAACACAAACAGGTAGGTCAGAGAGTTTCACACATGCACATCACAACTGGAGACTTTCAGCATCGGACAGCGTGTCGGGGGGGGGGGGGGGGGGATATCAGGAGGCAGGACATTACGTAAAAAAAACAAAAAAACAAGGACATTGAAGTCGAATCAACAGAGTCCGACACTTTGCCAATTTCCACATAGTTTATGCGCGCTGTGTTCGGTCAGCGCCCTGCCCTCCTGGTCCGTTACTGGACCATCAGCCATGAGAAGCTGTACACACATCACAGGAAAACTAGAAGATCACACAGGAATCAAGAGAACAACGTGCAACATGCTGCTTTGTCTCTCTGAGGATGATTTGTTGTTCATTCGGTGCCTGTTTTGACGTCATGTTAATAAAGTGATGGAATATACGATCAGCAGTCTGTATGTTGTGTTAGATTTTGACAGTGACCGGACGCTCTGTACTTCTCCTTGTCTGACTTCCTGTCCACGTCAATCTATTCTGTCAAACTTGAAGCGTCCTTGCTGAATATTTCCTGCTGTGTTCATACATCGGCTCGCCATGGCGTAGAGAATTTACTATGGGAGCTGGCAGGAAAAGTTGCAGGTGAAGTTGGAGTAAAAATGTCAGCTCTTTGCGTTCCCACATGCAGCTCTAATAGCCAAACTGTAAAGACAGAGAGGAAGAACACAAAGAAGAAAAGCAACTTGCATGAAGACAAACAAGCAGATGAAACAGATTTAAACAGGTTAAAAAAAGAAACTTTGAGGGTTGATTATTTTCAGCTCCGTTTGTGTCGTCTCTCTTTGTTCTCTCTCCTCTCCAAAATAAACATTCACTTTCTAAACCAGCACTTCAAGTCTTTACTGCTAATTGCTAAATGATACACTTGAACACACCACGGAAACCGCCGCGTCACACACAAGCTGACTGTTCCTCCCGTTTGTCTCCTGCAGGATTTCAGCCATGTCTCTTCTTTTTATCGTTTCACTGCGTTTCTTTCAGTCTCGCCTTGAAGCCTTTCTTTCTCACTTAAAAGCATCGTGATGTTCCTCGTCGTTTGAAAGTGCTTAATGGATGAGTCATCCATCTTTCTCGTCTTTAAATGTTTCCGTCAGTGAAGGTTGGCATTAAACATGGAGTCAGCAGCTTGTTCCTTCAAAATAAAATACAGATTTATCCTAAAGTGAAGCTGCTCCATCGTCCCTTCTGGGCCTCCGTACATGTGTGCTGGTGTCTGTGTCTGCAGAGACCCTGTCCTCTGACTGGATTTTACTGTTCTGCTTTGTTTTGGTTGACTCCGGACGTTTCTGGGCGGAGCTGGTGTGTTTCCTCCAGCCAATGACAGCGCAGCAGGTGAGTTTAGGAGTGGATACAATTCAGTGATTGGACGAGATGCAAAACGGTGAATATGACGGACGTGGACGTAGCAGCAAAGAAGAGAAAATATAATCACAGTGAGGAGAAACACCAAGCGGATAAAGCTCGTTCTAAAACGAGGGTGAACCTTGTGTTGGCTTTTACCCGTGGACGTGGAGTTGGTCTGCTTCCTGTTGGACAGGCAGGTGACAAACACCGGCGGTTAGCTTGTGCTAGCGTGCGTTAGCTTGCAGTGTAGGTACAAGCAGTAAACGTACACACTACGTCCTGCAGAGAGTGTGAGCTTCTGGGGGCCCAGGAGGAGGGGCCACGTTTGAATGTTGAGTTTACAAACTGCAATGAAAAATGATACTGACTTTAACAAGTTTGAGATGCACAAAGGGAAACAACCTTAAAAGCAGTTTTTCTACGGTAAGCAGAAAATATGTTTCAAACTGCTTTCAGCTGCCGTGATCAGGAAGTAAGAGAGAAATGAGGGAGTGATGAAACTAACCTCCAGAGAACTGCAGAGCAAAGACGGTTCTCTGCTTTGTATCTTATAAAGATGTCTGTCGTCTTATTATTTTACAGAAGAAAGAACATTTTGTTCAAGCTCATCTTCAACCATAAACATCAAGCAGAGAGAACATCTGCTTACAGTTATTATTTTATGTCATTTCCTTCCTGTAAGCCCAGAGGAGCTCGGTCAGCATCGTGACACACTTTCACTTGATGCATCCATTTATCAGTGTGAGATAAAAACCCTGCACGCCTCTGACTCTGTCACTTTTTGCAGCGTCCTCACAGAATAACAAACATAATGCTGCCATCGCTTGCCGAGTCAAACCGCCACAGCCCGAGTCTCTGCCCGGAGCTTCTTCATGTGAGGGTATATGTGGACTTATCTTTTCATAGATAAGCATACATTGAGCATCCAATGCAGCAGAGAATAGCAGGAGACTTCCCGGAATACATTTAGTGACACATTGAGGGTTTGCAGACGGCAGATCTGGACGACGGTGATGCAGCAGCTGAGCGGCGGCACCCTGTCATCTTGGCGAGTCTCAGCCACTGACAGCGTCCAAAAGAGAAACTCTGCCCCTTGGAGTTCCTGAAGTAAGTTAGGGTCGTGTCACACTAGGGACCCGAGTATTGCTTGACCTCAAAGTCCGGTTCATTTGTTCAGTGTGAAAATAAACGTACCGTACTCGGACCGTACTCGGGTACTACTGTGGTCTGGGGCACGCTTCATGTGTACTCGAGTACGGTCTGCGGGAGATGTGAACGCAACTGTGCTCAAACAAAGAAGAAGGAAGAGGGTCGTTGTTGGCCTCTCAGAAATAACAAAAAGGAATCGTGCTCGGGGCTTGGTACGAAACAATCGTGCCTGATGTGAAAACGCCTTTAGTCTGGGGATAGATGTCATGTTGGTTTACCTCGGTGTACGCCTGGGTGACCTGCTCGTACAGACTCTGGTGGCGGTGGATGGCGATTTCCAGCTCCTGCATCTCGGTCGGTAACCCCCCCTCGCTGCAGACTTTACACCACGCCTCCACCTCGGACAGAAACTGAGGAAACAACACAAACACATGAGGAGAGCCAAACAACTGTTGCAGCATCAGAAGACGTTTGAACTGATTGAGTCATTTTGCTCGCTTTCGTTTTGTGTTTGTTTTATGTAGAAAGACCTTTAAGTAATTATGCATCGCTGTGATTTTGCACCTTAACAAATAAAATCTGATAGAAGACGACAGCCTTTCTTCTACCTCTCTCAGTTTCTTATGATTTATTTTTATCCCCTCTGAAGTCTTGGCAGTTTACTCATTTTTTCCTCCTCCTTTCTTGTGTCTCTTCTTTTATCCTGTCACATTTTTTGTTTCTGTTTTTCATAACACACTCTGCTCGCCCCCCTCCCTCTCTCTCATCCCGTCTTTCATCTGCTGATCTGCTCAAACGTACACTTGTAGCTAATGTCAAGGGCCCAGCAGGTCTCAAACAAGTCCCATCTGTTGCCATGTCAACCTTCCAAGAACCAGCAGCAGAGCAGTTTGATCTATTAAATATAATCAGACTCTAAAAATGTCCCATTTTCATTTTACATTCTGGGCATGTGTCTGCTGCTGAGAGGCTCCCGGATTACATCGTTAACAGATCAGCAACCAAGCAACCGAAATGTCACGCTAAGTGGAACATGTTTTCCTCTAATGGCAGAAAAATAAAGAGGATGTCCTCTCAGACATCATTTACGTTTCATCTTACCTGTTCAGCCTTCTGGTGAAAGACAGACGACATGGCGAGGATGGTGGAGCGCTCGTCGAGTGCTGCAGCAAAACTTTTCCAGTCCTGATCCAGCTGGCTTGAGATCTGCTTTATCTGCGTCGAGGCGTAGTGACCAGACTCTGCCAGCCGGCTCGCCACCGACATGATTCTGTTGATATTTACGTAAGCGTTCTGAGAAGAAAAACAGAACAAACATCAACAAACTGGCTGGTGATGCTGACTACTTTTTGAAAATAAAATAAAGACATATAAATCTCAAGGGACAACCTCCGGGGCTGAAAAATGAAGCCGACGCTGAAGTGAAAAACCCTGCAGTTCATCAAGTGTCCACTAGAGGCTAGCTGCAGAAGCAAAGGAAGTCACATACACACTCATCTGGCATCACCTGTTCCTGCAGGGGGCGCTGGAGTCCCAGCGATGGCGGTCTCCGTGCTGGAAATGCTGTCTCAGCCTAACTTTCAGTCAACCTAACGACAGGCTGAGAGCTGGAGCTGAGGCGGGTTTTAAGCCTCCTGACAAACCGTTACACCGCGCCCACCTGTCAATCAGGTCAGCTACACGCCTTATTGTGAATAACTCTTATCCTTCATCAAGTCAAAACTGATGAGTCATCAAAACATTCACCCCCCGTACAGTGTGTGCTGATCGAGACATGAGCTAATCAGACCTGTTTGGTTTTTTGAACCAGGCTGTAAACATGTTAATGTCTGCTGTAAAAACAGGCTTTTTAGAATGGGTGTGTATGTGACTTCCTGTGCTTCTGCAGCCAGCCTCTAGTGGACACTCCAGGAACTGCAGGATTTTACACTTCAGCATCGGCTTCATTTTTCAACACTGGAGGGTGTCGCTTGTTATTTATGTGTGAATAAACTTGGAAACATGTAGAGTGAAGTGCGTCAGATGTAAATCTAATAAGGTAAAAGGTCAGTTAGTTTCTCTAACAACACTAAAATAAATTAGCTCAGGTGATCAAACTACATAGCTAGACTCCCACAGGTGGACTACGTCAGTAATATAAGGTGAGCTATGTCTGTGTCGACTTTAGCTACCATCGAGTTCATGGCGAAGTGGTTGTGTTGCGTCTGCAGCTCCACAGCGTGCTGGTAAGCTCTGCCGATCTCCGTGTGACTCTGCAGGAACACTTCTTTATTGTGGATGATCCAGTCAAACATCTGCACACACAAAAGAAAACTTACAACAGTATGTCACAGGCTCATTTTCTGCATTACCGTGGGCTCAGTTAAAAGTCACACTGGAACAAAAGATGCATCGATAAAACTAGGAGCGGGTCATCTACCATCCAATCGAGTTACAAAGATCTCTGGATTCAAACTCAGAGGTGTAAAAAATCACAACTCCAGGGTCATACACTTTTTTTGTCCGGAGATATTAATAGTAAAAAATCTAAAAGTCAACCAGAAATACAGATGTTCTGATCAAACTTTAGTTTCTAAAGATCAAGAAAGAACATAGATTTGTCCTTCTGAGGGGGATTTAGCCAAATTTAGCAAAAGTATGACATAATACACTACGGTACGGTAAAATACCATACGGTAAAGTACGGTACGATACTGTTTGGTACTTTACGATACGATACGGTACGGTGCGATACAGTACAGAAGGCCTTCAATGTGAAACGAGATGATACGATACACTCGGGGTCAAAGATTAACACTTGTCAAGCACCAGATGCGGGTAGATTTAACCTTTGGTGAGTAATCTTCAGAGGACGCCACAAACGTTTGTACCCAAACAGTCATGCTGAGTTTTAAGCACGTTCCTTTGGTGAAGCTGCAGCTTCTTCCACATCTTTGATTTTCTGTTTTTGTATTTTATAAAATCATCTCTCGAGAAATGTTGTGCATCAATCATGGGACAAGATGATGAAGGCAGAAAAGGGAGGATATGTCAACGACAGCAGACAGGAAGTTTAAAACATCTTATTTATGTGAACGTTCAGATTTGAGAAGTCTTTCTGTTTTTAATAACGTGCTTTCTGCTGTCGTATTTTTCCTTGGGCTCTGGATCAAACCTGTTCCAGCTGCTGTCAACATTTCTATTTTTAACAAAAACCTGTTTGCACATAAACCGTCAGCATGTCGAAACAAAAAGCATCATGTTTAACCTGATCTTTGTCATAACATGCTCCTCGCCTGTAATCATTAAATGTAGGGCTTCTTAGAGCAGCTGCTGTGACTGATGTTCTGTGTGTGAAACAAAGTTAGTGAGCAAACGTTACTATGACAGAGAGAAACTGTGTCCACACACACATCAACATGACGCAGCCGGGGGAAACGAAAATAAAGGAATACTCCTTTAAAAAAAACAAAACATGATTGTCATTCTCTCTGGTTGGTTTCATCTCTACCCCGACGATCAGCAGCGAGCCAAAGAGGCCGGGACAACCTTCAAGGTTGTTACTCCATCTGAATCCATCTTCTCCGACAGATGGAGGCCAGTTGTTTCCATGGTTACCACATTATCTACACTGTAGTTTCTGTAGCAGTGATTTCCACAGAGCGAACACGTCGTCAGAGCCGACCGTGTGAGTGTTTGTCACAGTGTAAACTCTCCTCACACCCACACAGCAACAAAACACTGATGTGGACAAAAAATGTTTTCTTTTTTTTTCTCCCTCTGTTTGATTCAGCAGTAAATATTTATCGCTCCCGCATGTGGATGTCTGTGTTGAGTAACACACGAAGTCGGGTGACGCCCGTCTGTCTGAGCGTGTGTGATTGTGAGAGATCAAGCTGGACAACCGTCAGCAACATGATGCAACAGCAACGATGCACATGTCATTTTTTTACAACATCTGCATTTCCACCCAAAGTACCTGAAACTATAAGTACCTGCACAGGTTGCACCAGCTCTGCTTAAAGGTCACATATGCTCCTCCTCTTCAGTGTAAATAAGTCTCAGAGCTCCTCAAAACATGTGTGTGAAGTGTCTTGTTCTAAATCCACTCTGATCCTGTATTTGATCATGCCTATAAACCCCTCTATTTCAGCCCTGCTCAGAACAGGCTGTTTCTGTGTCTGTAGCTTTAAATGTAAATGAGCTGTGTCTGACCACGCCCCTCTCTGGAAGGGCTTGGGTGGCTCGGGCTTTCTCGCTCCATGTCCTATTGTTTACGGTGAGAAGGCAGACTCAGAGGGCAGAACAAACACCTAGCTGTGGGAGTGTCTCCCACCTGGGGGAGGGGTTACTGCCCTTTGTGATGTCATGAAGGGAAAATCTCCAAACGGCCTGTTTGAGCACACATTTTCTGAAAAGTGGAGCAGGCGAAAGACGGAGAGGATGGACTTTTCTCATCATTGGGGGGTTTGTAGACAGACATATTAGTATTAGAGGAACATGAGGAAGTGTTTTACAGAATATGTGACCTTTAAGTTCAAACTGAGCCTAGTTTCAATGTAAGTTCTATCTTACAGCAGAGTTTACGCACAACTTACATTTAAGGTGTTGCACCAGCTGACAGAGTTCAAACACAGGAACAAGTTAAAGCTTAAATCTCACACCAAGCTGCTAGTAGGTATAAAGTCCTTAGAAAGGTGGGATAACCTGCAGGATGAGGAGGAGCAGAGGGGTTTACTGGCTGTTTGATGTTCTCCGTGACAGATTACATCCCCCAGACATGTTTAATGTCTTTGTAATCCTGCTGTCGTTTTCCATGCGGGGAGATAACTCCACCTGCGACCCAACAGAGTACCGATACATACGGAACAAACACTGCATGAAGAAGAATGCTGTTCACTGAATGGCCGCAGGAAGTGAAAACGTCATATCTGCAAATATATCTTGCTTAGTTTGGACATTATTAGTTAAGATGATCCTTAAGGCTCTGTGGTAACCAAACTAAGTTAGAACCTAACTAGTTAACACGTAGGGTTTATGGTGCGTTCCATTTGATCTCTGAAGTCAGAGATTACTAACCATGGAAACAACTGCCGCAGCCGTCCATGTTGCTTGTCTGACTCACAACTGGAACGCGGTTAACTCGTTTGTGACGTCATTCCCAGCTCTGAGATCTGAGTTCTGAGGTAAATGGAGCGCACCAATAGTTTGGACTTTACACGAGAACTGAAGACACCACTGACTCTCAGCTGGTGCAGCAGGACGCTGGATTCTTTGATGTTTGTTTGCACCAAGTAAATTAAGCTAATTTGTTTTCTTACGTGTAAAAAGTGATGGCACCGGTTTCCTACAGGTTTGCAAAGGTTACTCAATGCACTCATAGCTTTTAAAAATCTATCGTTTCAACTTAACCTTTGACCTCCACGTCAACGTGAAGACCTCTACTTCACATCAGGACTCACTCAGCCTGGAGGTTCCAGGTGAATAGTGGTGAAATCGTCACCCATTACTTTTCTCAGGGCATCTTAAATGTTCTTATTGTTATGTAAACGCACTTCCCCTCAGCCGAGGCGCTCGGTGTTCAGAAGTAATCAGAAATGTTCGGTGCTGCAGACTCCAGACCTTGAAGTTCTCACACTTTAAGACCCGGGTCTCTGAAATGAAAGAGTTCCCCCGAAGAATCCCGGTCGGCGAGAAAAGCTCCTACGCTGGAAATACAGTTACAAGCTACTTAATGCAATCTACTGCTGTTGCCTATGTGTGCATGCACTCACTACTCCTTCAATAACAGTTATAAGAATATCATCAAAGGATTAAAGGGCGCTGATGGCCAAGCGGACGGATAGGTCACGTCCCATGTGGCAGTGTCACTGACATCATGTCCGACCACAGTGAGCGAATGCCCTGAGGACGCTGAACTCCTAAAGAAATAATATTAAGAAGACTGTGAATTCTTCTAAAGGTACTTTTTCAAATACTCGAGAAGTTGACGTAGAGCGGGAGCAATCCTGAACTTTAATGTCTGACAAACGGAGGGAGAAAGAAGGGAAAGCAGCAGTGGCCAATGTCCTCACCTGTTGAACCTGTGAGAGACACGTTGGACCTCAACCCGTCTGAATGTGCTCAATTAATCCGCTCGGAAGTAAGGAAAGAAATAAAGGAGGCAACTGATGAATTACAGCCTCAACTTGATATATTTTGCAGAATATGTGACCTTTAATTCTGTTGATATCTGGAGTGAAGTACGACGGTTTTCTGGGGATAATAAATTCAGCGTTTTAGAAGTTGAATATCCTGTTTTTATCAAACAGCTTCCACGTCTTATCAGTGAACATGATCTCTCCATATATAGCTTTGTAGAATGAAAACGGACTTGTGCACGTTGCTGTAAACAGGCTGGTATGATAATGATGAATGGAATCCAAACATTCAGTCACGACCGTGAATAATCACTTCACTGGTGGAAGTGAAGCTACGCTGGCTGATTTTCCACTGGGTCGAATGCTAACTGTGTTCTCCTGTTTAGATAAACAGGCGTATTCATTCAGACCGCCAATGAGTTTCCAGAAGCTTTTCAAATGACTCAGAGTCGGACGGAGAGTATAAAATAGTGTCTGAAACATTCCTGCAGGAAGGTCGACTGTACAGGAGTTCACTTCCTGACAGGAGGTAAAGATAAACTGTCCGAGGTGAGAAGAGGAAACTGGACGTGTCTCCACCCTTCACTGTCAAACTAACAATTATACTACATTTAATCAAAGCTCAGGATGTTTTTCTTTCTCAGCAAATATCATCAGACAACCTCCTCAAGCCCCTGGACCTATTTTTAGAGAAGCTGCACATTTTCAACACATTTGCAACTTTTGTCTTTGTGCATCAAATCCCAGAGGCTCCAAATTTAGACCCAAGGCCGTCGAAAAAAAACACCTTTTAAAACCTGAAGTAAAGTTTAAAAACAACCGACCAAACCTGAGGGCGTTTCAGAAAACTGTACAGGACAATAACGTCCACTAAAATCTGTATTTCTCGGCCTCTGTAAAACATTTAAAAGCTTTGCATCCGGTCTTAAAGGTATATACACGTAAATGTTGCTTCCTGTCTTAAAGGTATATACACGTAAATGTTGCTTCCTGTCTTAAAGGTATATACACGTAATTGTGTCTTCCTGTCTTAAAGGTATATACATGTAAATGTTGCAAACGGTCTAAATGGGTTAAAATAAATTATTCTTGGGCGTCTGTGTTTATGAAAATGATTTTAAATTTAAATCAATAATCGGACAGTTTGGTCACTGACGTTTAGACTTCCTTCTTGTATTAATTAGAATGAATTCCTTTAAACGAGTTCTTGTTTTAACAAACCTCAGGCAGCCGTCACAATGAGAGGCATCGAGTTTCAAGTCTAACTTACCTTTTCTGCATCCTGTTCAAAGAGGCGGAGCTGGAAACACTGGTCCAGCTTCAGCTTCGTGATGTGCCACATCTGGTGGAGGTTCTGCCTCGTGGAGTGGAGCTTATCCAGCAGACTGGCCACCTGGTTAAAAACAGGAAGGAAGACGTGTGTGATGATGTTTGTAAAGATAAGAAGAGTTTAACTGGTTAGATCTGAAGGCTGATCCATCTCCTGTGTTTTGTATTTCTTTGTTTACATTTCATTTAATTGGACGATGTAGGTAAGTATATGTAAGACGCTCTTTTAGGCATCATGTTAAATATTTATATAAACGTATTATCCTGTTTGCAGTGGAGCATGTATGTGCTGAAGCAAACAACCAGTGCAATGAAACGCACCGTGTTCTCTCACAGCCTTCCCTGTGGAGTCTTTCAGCTAATGAGCTAACATGCAGTGAGTACTTCTCATTAGCTTTAATGAGGGACGCTAAAGGGCAGCGGGCCTCGGCTAGCTGAGAAGAAATGACATAGTGTGCTTAATCATGTGTAACAGTGCTTCAGGTGTTCACAGTTGTAATGATGGAATATGCAGACGTTTTATTAAAGAGCATCGCTGCCTGAAATGTTGAAGATTCGTCTTAATAACTGGTCAAAATAACGGTTCTGCCCTTCATCACGTTGGCTCTGTTTATATCGTGTTCGGCACAGACTGTCAGGTTTCCTAATGAGAGTAAATCTGAGTCTTTGCTTTGATTTTTGCATGACTTTAAGGCAGGGTTGGTAATTTGCAGAAACTAGCATGATTTATAAAGGAGCATTCCTTCAGTGCTCCGTCTGCACCCACCCCCTCCCCTCTGTGCTCCCTCCAAAGACACGCCCCTCACTTACATGCACAAGCGCCGTTGCTCCAGAAGCAGACCTCAGCTCGTCGCTTGCATTGTGTAGAAACTACGTCATCTCATGTCTCATTCAGCGGTAAGTAAACTCACAGTATAAACTCTGTCATCGGTGACGTGCTTTGAATGCCGATGCCAGCTATCTGTCTCACCTCTAGTGAATTACCTCTGGACTCCATCAGCGACCATTTCTGGAGCCAGGGGTCTGAAACATCCTCTAAATGTCGCCAACAGGGCCTTCAATACGCAGCTGAGAGTCATGTGCACAGTGTGACAATCACAGCGACATCACTGAGAGCTAAATGCTGCAGATCCATGCAGGATGTGAATATTTAGAGTCACTGGTGCAGACACCCCAAACTAAACGAAGGTCACAATTTCACCGCATCGCACTAAATAGATTTGGCACTGACGAAAGCTTGTCTAACAGGAAGTAGACCAGCTACGGTTGTTATGAGAGGGAGCTCTCTGATCGGTTGTCATGGACCAATCAGTGAGCCAACAAAGGGTCAATTGGATGACTTACTTTGGGCACTAAGCTCTGGAAGTCTGCAGAGCCTGAGATGCAGTTTCTTCCTGAAAAGCCATCACTAGATCGGATACACTGCAGCAGTCTCTGGCCTTCCCGGTCCAACTCCTCCACTGGAGCCTTCAGCACCTACAAGACGAAGAAGAAGAATAAAGAGGAGAACATTTTACTTTTATCTTCGGCTTGATCTGATACAAAGTTGTTCCTATAGTTTTTTGTGGATTGCCTCTTTTTGTTCGCTCTCTTACCTTTTTCTTGAGTTGAGTGTGCTCCTCAATCAACCGACGAGATCCCTCCACATCTGCAGGAAAGTCCTTCCTGGACTGAAGCTCCTGGAACACACAGTGCATGTCTCTGAAATCATGAAACTCATGCATCTTTATATCTTTCCATTGATTGACCATCCATCCATTTACCTGCAGGTCTTCCAGTCTGGACAGCAGGTGAACAGCGTTGGACATGAACTCCTCCAGAGAGACTCTGAGATCCATCCACTCCTCATGGTTGTAGTCCAGAGAGCCTTCGAAGTCGTCCGTCAGCTGTGACGGATCCACCAGTTTGGCCAGACCTTCAACTGACACCATGCTGGTCTAGAACGCGCAAAGGAAAGTTCAACAAATATATCAAATGTGTGCTTTAAGCAGACAGATGGTTCTTCCAGATTTGTGAAATATGTTTCATTGACATCATGCAGGTCTGATATAGAGTAGTAAGAATAAATACCATCTGTGGAACAACATGATGCACATGTTTAGACCCAAAACGAGGGTTTGAACATCTTTAATATTCCTAAAACTAAACAAGAATGATTCATTCTATTGTAAAGAGCCTGAATCTTAACTTTACAACACTTTCAAGAAATGTAGGACCCAATGAAATCCATTTTAATTTAAGACTACACTAAGAGTGAACATGTGCGAGGGATGGCTGGCGTTCCTGTGTCTGAGTCTATTCAAAGCGCTTTTACGCCGCAGGTCACACCTTCCCATTCACACACTGATGGTAGAGGCTGCTGAGTAAAGAGTCCATCTGAAGTAATTACAAAGAAGCGGGAGCAACATGGGGTTTAGTGTCTTGAGAAAACAGTCGATTGCAGAACAGTTTGGGCTCAGACATGAATGAATGAAAGAGGCTTTTTATCCCTTATGTTTGGCAGCTTGGCACTTTAGCAAATGAGCAAAGATGGAGTTCTCTTGACTCAACGAGGTTAACACTTAAAATGTGACTGCAACGTGTTGTTGAAAGTTAAGAGCAGAGAGCCTGCTACTGTGGAAATCTATCTTTAACCATTCAGAGACGCTTTAGGCTGCAGACTGACGCCAGATAGACCTTTAAAAAGCTTATTTGTCTTACAGCATTTATAATGACAGGATCCCAGAATTTAACAAGGTCTCTGACTGAAGTTTAAGCTCACAAAGACAGGTCATCTGAAAGCTAGCCAAGTTATCGTGTAAACTAAAAAGAACAAAATGCTTCAATGTTAGCTAACAAGAAGAAGCTGCTTCAGCTCCTTTGTGGACTCAAAGCTAACCTTAACCAGTTTTTATCTCTTACCTGCACTGTTAGCGAGCATGAACAAAACAGTTTCATGTTTTTGTCCGAACCTTTATCTCAATAAATATAGAATCATCTGTATTAGACTGGCTACACAAGACATTCCCAAACCTTTTCTGCCCCCCCCCTTTGGCTTATGAAAGTATTTTCAAGCCCCCCGGTGTACGTGACGTGAACTACCATTTCCTTTGATTAAAAACTCAAACTCAGACAAAACAAGGACGTTCACCTCAAAGGAGAACTTTGCACTGCCGAAGTTGGTTTTCTGTTTCTGCCAGAAGTTGTCAGGTTTGATGATGAGCGCCACGCAGATCTCAGCCGGGAAAAACTCCTGCAGTGTCTTCAGGAGCGGCTTGATGAGTTCCCACTTGGATCCACGCATGTCGATGATGACAGTAAAACCACGTTTACAGACATCCTCACTGAAAAGAGAGAGAGCGGAGATGAAAGAGAGAACAGAGAAGAGGAAAGAAGATGATGCTGGAGTTCACAATACAAAGAGAACTGGCTGAAAACCCTGAAATGCGAGGTTAATTAATGTTGCTGTTCGTTGTCAGACTGTTACATCAGCCAATTACGAGAAGAATCCTGCAGTGAACTAATTTAGTTCACATCTGGATTCAACATTTGCTCTTCCCCACACGGCAATACTAGCACTCACTCCAATCCAAATTTGATGTCAGGTTCCCCATGAAGACACAAATGCAATATGAAGACATGACAGTTCCTTTCAAATGTTTTTAATCTACATCGTGTTTAAAGAGAGAGTCCGCAGCTGTCTCCTTCAAAATAAAATACAGATTTATCCTAAAGTGAAGCTGCTCCATCGTCCCTTCTGGGCCTCCGTACATGTGTGCTGGTGACTGTGTCTGCAGAGACCCTGTCCTCTGACTGGATTTTACTGTTCTGGTTTGTTTTGGTTGACTCGGGACGTTTCTGGGCGGAGCTGGTGTGTTTCCTCCAGCCAATGACAGCGCAGCAGGTGAGTTTAGGAGTGGATACAATTCAGTGATTGGACGTGATTCAAACCGGTGAATATGACGGACGTGGACGTAGCAGCAAAGAAGAGAAAATATAATCACAGTGAGGTGAAACACCAAGCGGATAAAGCTCGTTCTAAAACGAGGGTGAACCTTGTGTTGGCTTTTACCCGTGGACGTGGAGTTGGTCTGCTTCCTGTTGGACAGGCAGGTGACAAACACCGGCGGTTAGCTTGTGCTAGCGTGCGTTAGCTTGCAGTGTAGGTACAAGCAGTAAACGTACACACTACGTCCTGCAGTGGGCGGAGCTTCTGGGGGCGATGAGCCCAGGAGGAGGGGCCCAGTTTGAATGTTGTGTTTACAAACTACAATGAAAAATGATACTGACTCCGCCTTTAAGCCCTGTATCTGTAAATATGCAAACAAGTAATGGATCATAGGTAAGAGAGTCATATTAAGTAAAGTGTAAGATTAGAAAAGTTCAAAGAAAAGACCACCTTCCAACATTTGTGAGCAGGTTTCTTGTTTGTGTGAAAAGAAGCTGCTTGAAAACCCGTGCGGAGCCAGCTGTTCATGCTCGAGTCTAATGAGCCTTAAAATCAGCCGCCGCCGCTGATTGGAGAGTAGAAATATACCGCAATTACCTCCACTCATCACACGCCCTAAATTAATATAAATTCAACAGAAGCACATCCATTAAAATCTGCCTCAGGGAATCACAAACTCCACTCGTCACCATGCAAACAGCAGCCTGATTAGCAGGAGGAATCATTGGCGGCTGATGGGGATCAAATGATCACGGAGACTTCGGTTCAATCATTCTGTGTTCTCGTCCGCCAGGTGAATGTGTTAACATGCACCACGGTGTGTGTATGTAGCTGCAGTCAAGGACACCGATCATGCAGTCATCTCATGTAGCTTCTTATTCAGAAGATTTATGGAATTTTGTTTTGATTGTCTCCTCATCCTACAGCTTATCAGTGCAGAGCTTTTAGCAGATGACTATAAATTCTGGACGTCAGCGTGTCCTTGAATGAACGCACTGTGCAGCCAAATTTAAACCACTAAGTGTTCTCATTTGTTTCAAGTCTCTGTAAGTTATTTTTTTAAAGCAAGACATGAAATGCATCCAGTGCCAGAAAAGAAAAGGAGTCTGGAGATCCATCTTAGAGATGTTGATGTGCTTTAAAAACCTCCTGATGTCATAATAAAGCTGTTTTCACTTCTGCACTCCTGAAAATATCTCGATCATTTCAGGAGGACTGCTCCTGAAATCCTCCTGATCTGGCTGTTCACACATGCACCTCACAGCTGGAGACTATCCCTGTCAGACAGGAGGGGGAGCGGGGGGGGTCTCCTGAGGCGAGACATGACGTAAAAAAAAACACTTGAAGAGGCGAACGGAGCAACAGAGTCGTCTATACGACGCTATAATGAGAATATCTGCCTTTATATCAATGCTACGTGTAGTTGAACAGATCCCTGGATCCCTTGCTTTATAAATCCAATCTGCGGTTAATATTATTATCATTATGACGTCCTTTCATGTAAGATATTTAAATTGAACTGTGGCGGGTCTTTCTGCAGGCTGGCGTGTGCGGTTGCAGTCCATGCTATAGATTATTGAAGCGTCCTCGTCAAATTCATCAGTAACTTATCTGCCATCTTCCCCACACTGATGAGGCTGCTTATATAGTAAGTCTGATGGACCCAAATCTACAACAAGGTCTGAGACTGTTTATCAGCCAGTTTTCTGTAGAGCAGCTCATCCCTGTAACATCCGTATCCTGTTCGAAGCTTGATCCAAGGGCAACCGGACTGGTTGAAGATCATGAAGACGTTTCACCTCTCCTCATCTTCTAGATCTTCAACCAGTCCAGTTGCCTTTGCATCAAGCTGCGAATAAACCATGACCTGGATGACTGAGAACCTACACAGACATCCGTATCCTGTGCTGAGAGCCAGCAGGAATAAATTGTCTCGAGCTGAAGTGTGACAGACTTCTCCTGTCTGCGACAAACACTGCAGCTTTCACGCTGATGCAAATCAAACGCCGCTCCTGGTCTGCTGCTGGGACGGAGAAGAAAGGAGCGTTTGATTCTACAGCAGCGACAGCAGTGAAACACTCTGCAGGCACTTCAGCCTCCACTCCTCCCTTCTTAGTATCTGTTTACACTGAGTGTATTCACTGAAGCGTTTTGTCCTGCAGCATATCTCTGAATGAGAAGCTTAATTAAAGATGAAAGAGTTAATATTGACATCAATCTGTAAACATGATTACATCTGAAATAAATCACTGACATGATACGTTTATGTGTGTGTACCTGGGGACAGTCGACAGGTAGGTCACCAGCCTCCTCAGGTCTTCCTGTTTTATTCGGTCGTGGTTACTCCTGGCAGGAAATGTCAGGATTGGTCCTCCTCTTTTATCTCGCCCACCTGTGCATGCACACGTAAAAAAAGCTTGATGTTAAAGTTTGACACTTATTGTACAATGGTGTGACGACAACCAAGACAAGAGGAGACAGAGGAGATGGTGTTTGACCCCAGGGGAGGCCTGTGGTCATCCCCACCAAACTATCAAACAGGTCTCCTCATACAAACATTTTGGTGTTTTCATTGACAAAGCACGGACATGGAACAAAGTAGAGAGTCTATGTAGCAACGATGTCGTCTGAGAGTTCATGATGTTGATCAGAAATGTATGAGGACTTTCACACTTCCAGAAAACTCCAGGAGGAGCTGCATTTGTGAACGGGAACATCCGAATATTTCTCTCTGACTTCACCCGGAGTTTCTCCTCCAGCCTCCTCGTATTTATTCTGCAGAAAGTCAGAGTGAGCTGATGTGAGAACGCAGCAGGATATAATCAGGAGAATTCACCTGGAGCGAGTGGGAGGGGGTGGTGACGTTTATTCCCTGTGATCGCTGCACGACCATAGACTGTCTGCACGCCACCTCTACGATCTCCGTGCTCTAATGAACCTGCTGCATTCTGTTTCCTGTTCTCCAGTATGTTCTTCTCCACTCTTTAGTTCAGATTGTGATTCTGTTGAACTACACGTAGCATTGATAGAAAGACACATATTCTCATTATAGCGTCGTGTAGAGGACTCTGTTGCTTCGTACGCTACTTCCACATATTTTTCACGTCACGTCTTACTTCAGGAGACCCCCCCCCGCCCCCCCTCCTGTCTGACAGGGATAGTCTCTGCTGTGAGGTGCATGTGTGAACAACCAGATCAGGAGGATATCTGGAGCAGTCCTCCTGAAGTAATCTAGATATTTTCAGGAGTGTTTGTGTGAAAACGGCTCAGATTTGGTATCACAGCACGGTTTTACGACCTTTTCTGTGCAGTTTAAAACCAAACTGATCCGACTGATTCAGACTGACGGGGAAATGATGGGAGGTAAACATCACACATCCCTGCAGACTGTTTTTGAACAGTCACATGTTCTTCATACAGAGCACGAGCTGCTGTGCCTGCCTGAGAACAGACTGCTCCTATAGTGACTGGAGGGAGAGGTTTTCAGTCACCCACATCACCTGCATGGCGGTCTGCACCAGACCAGCGAGCTTAGATTTGAACTGAGAGGTTACCGTACCACGTTGATATCCTGTACCTGAGGATGCTCTCCAACACGGCCTGATAAAACAAAAACATTATCTAATGGGCAACTTCAAACACCCCGAGGCTACGTTACCTCGTCTTTGCTGTCAACGAGAACACAGGTCAACAACATAAACAGGTAAGTGTATACCCAGCTTTATGTCTGAGTATCTCAAACATAACTCCGTCTCTGCTCCATCCGAAGGGAGCAGGGAAACGCTCCGACGGTCGTCCCGGATACAAACCCTCCCTCGGCCTCTCTGTGATCAATTATTTGTGTCGAGATGTTTTGGTTAGATTAATGTTAGAAACACAAACCGCACAGTTTATGAAAGTGCTGCTCAGACGTGGAGAGCAGCTCCGTGTTTGTGTGTGTGTGTGTGTGTGTGTGTGTGTGTGTGTGTGTGTGTGTGTGTGTGTGAGTGTGTGTGTGTGTGTGTGTGTGTGTGTGTGTGTGTGTGTGTGTGTGTGTGTGTGTGTGTGTGTGTGTGTGTGTGTGTGTGAGTGTGTGTGTGTGTGTGTGTGTGTGTGTGTGTGTGTGTGTGTGTGTGTGTGTGTGTGTGTGTATGTGTGTTTGTTATTTGTGAGGGAGTACGCTGCTGTAATCGAAGGAGGGATCTTGATGACAGATTGTTTTTGGCACTCTCTCCTTCTACATGCTTTCTCTCTCTCTCTCTGTCTCACTTATGTTCCCTCCCTCTCTCTCCCATTCTCTCTCTTTATAATTCAGAGTAACTTTTTCACTGGTGAACATTACTAGAATCAGGAGAGACAAAGCACACCTGAATGTTTCTTTTTGTTGTTGGAGGTCGGATTTGAACCCGGGCTGCCCGCTCCGGGGACTAAAGCCTCCCTACACGTAGCGTGCCCATCCTAGCTGAACCTCTAGTGGTCCTGGTTCTGTTTGTGGCTGTTTTAAAATGAATAAAGCCGCACAGAGGACGGGCAGCTGAACCATGAAGAATCCTACAAAGCAGGCAGACAGCTTTGTACCTGATGAGGTTTACCAGCTAAACTGACTGTTCTTCTTTAGGTTACGACGATGAAACTGAATGGTTGTCTGAAGTTGTGAGTTCTTGTTTATATAATGATTTAGGGTGGTGGTTTTAGGGCTGTAGAGTCTATCTGACCAACTGTGTGAAATATCGAAGATAACAGAAACACCTGTTAAAGCAACACTATGTGGGAATTCAGTTTGGTCACTTTGGCGCCCACTGTGGTAAAACACAAAGTGCTTCTACCTGCTCCACTTTTCAGAAAATGTGTGCTCAAACAGGCCGTTTGGAGATTTTCCCTTCATGACATCACAAAGGGCAGTAACCCCTCCCCCAGGTGGGTGACACTCCCACAGCTAGGTGTTTGTTCTGCCCTCTGAGTCTGCCTTCTCACCGTAAACAATAGGGCATGGAGCGAGAAAGCCCGAGCCACCCAAGCCCTTCCAGAGAGGGGCGTGGTCAGACACAGCTCATTTACATTTAAAGCTACAGACACAGAAACAGCCTGTTCTGAGCAGGGCTGAAATAGAGGGGTTTATAGGCATGATCAAATACAGGATCAGAGTGGATTTAGAACAACACACTTCACACACATATGACTTATTTACACTGGTTGAAGGGGAGGATAGTATGTGACCTTTAAGTATGTCAGTCTGGTCTACATCCGCCTGTCCTTATAGCGGGGTGAACAGACGAGGTGATGTGTTTGTGTACGTTCAGAGTCAGTGTGAGTGTGATGGCCTGCAGAGAGAAACACTTCATGTGTCTGCTCTCTCAGCTTGTTTTGGCACACGTTGACCCGAGACGCTGCCAGAGGGGGAAGTTCACATCAGTCATGTTCAGGGTGTGAAGAGCATGTGATGGTTATTCCTGCACACTTCCTGTCTCAGGAGGTGAGCGAGTCCCGGTCTATACAGGTGATCTCTTCTGCAGTCCTGAGGGTTTCCATGACGGACAGTTTATTACTGAGCTGTTTGAGTCTGGGTCGATGTGGGAGGGGCAACATCCCACTACGTGTAGTTGAACAGAATCACAATCTGAACTAAAGAGTGGAGAAGAACATACTGGAGAACAGGAAACAGAATGCAGCAGGTTCATTAGAGCACGGAGATCGTAGAGGTGGCGTGCAGACAGTCTATGGTCGTGCAGCGATCACAGGGAATAAACGTCACCACCCCCTCCCACTCGCTCGAGGTGAATTCTCCTGATTATATCCTGCTGCGTTCTCACATCAGCTCACTCTGACTTTCTGCAGAATAAATACGAGGAGGCTGGAGGAGAAACTCCGGGTGAAGAGAGAAACATTCAGCTGTTTGTGTTCACACATGCAGCTCAGCATGAACACTTCAGGAGGTTTGTGTGAAGGTGTGAGAGCAGTCATTCGTCTTTGATAAGACTTTGAGCTTTTAGGAGCCTTTAAGAACTCAGCCCCATGAGTTCAGCGCTCTACACTTGCTCTTTTTTGATGTGTTTCTTGTGACGTGATTGAGACCTTCGTGGCTCTGACGTAAACTGGGTGACTCAGATCCTTTAGTCACTGAGAGCTGACTGATACAAAAATACTCTCAAATGCGTCATAAGAGATCCCTGTCCCGGTCTGGTGGTTCAGCGGGTAAACTGGGAAACTGATGGAGACTCACCTGAAACAAAAGCGACTTTCTCCTTCAACACGGGAAGAACGTCGGACGCTTTGATGCCTTCAGGCCTCAATGACCCTGCAAAGAAAAAAACAGAGAGGAGGAGTCAGTCAGAGGAGAGTTCAGTATTTATCCCATTATCAGATCAACATTCCTGTGAGGACGCACACACACACACACACACACACACACACACACACACACACACACACACACACACACACACACACACACACACACACACACACACACACACACACACACACACACACACACACACACACACACATACACACACACACACACCAAATATCCAGCTTTTATTAAAGTACGCTCTTCTTCTTTGGTTTTTAACGCACTGTAACGTTATCTCAGGCATCAACAGTTTCACCTCCACAGACTGTAATATGAAAGAGGCCGAGCAGCAGGTGTCAAAGTGTTTTGAGACGTGCATGAACAGTATGAGGAGAAATATTAATCTTATGTTGTTTGCAATCTCTTCATATCTTTCCATTTCCCTCCTCTGGTCTCTTTCTTTTCCTCTCTGTTCATCTGTTCATCCGTCTGTCATGTTATAAATCTCTCTCTCTCTCTCTCTCTCTCTCTCTCTCTCTCTCTCTCTCTCTCTCTCTCTCCCTCTCTCTCTCTCTCACTTTCAGTGTCAATGATGCTCTCTCTACCTCCTCATCCTCCCTCTCTCACTCACCCTCTCTGTCTCTCAGTAGAAAACAAGCACAAATGTCCATGTCCTGCTGTGCTACACTGCCCTGGCACATTCATACACACACACACACACACACACACACACGCACACACACACACACGCACGCACAAATTCCAAGAGCATTCCACAGTAAGAACGCTAAGTCGGCAAAATCTATCTCCGGACACAGAAAGAGAGAAAAATGTGGAGAAAAAGCCGATCTGACTGAATCTCTTCTCTGATTGAACTCCATGTTCCAGTTTCTGATTCTCTGACGTAACAACACAGAGTTTCTTGTTCCTGGTTTGCACAAATGTTCAGGAAAAATAAGTTTAACATAACATAAGTTAAAACACAAATCCATCGGTTGTAAATGTTTGCACACTAAACTGACAAAGTATTACCAATTTATAACTCTCTACTCTAAATGTGAGAATCATAACATCCAAGTGTTAATTTGTGTTTGTTGTTTTATGCATCTTCAGACTTGATTCAAAAAGAGGTTGGATGCAGCGTTAAATCTGTAAGTGCAGATATTTAATTTAGATCAGATGAGGGTGCACAGTGCTGCAGTGGTTAGCGCTGTCACCTCACAGTGAGGAGGTTCCTGGTTTGAATCCCCGTCTGACAGGAGCCTCTCTGTGTGCAGTTTGCATGTTCTCCCCGTGCATGCGTGGGTTCTCTCCGGGTACTCCGGCTTCCTCCCACAGTCCAAAGACATGCTCGTTAGGTTAACTGGTGACTCTAAATTGGCCGTAGGTGTGAATGTGAGATGATGGGGGCACCAGTAGCCAAGTGGTTAGTGCATGCGCCCCATGTACGGAGGCTACAGTCCTCCAAGCTGGTGGCCCGGGTTCGAATCCGACCTGTGGTCCCTGATAGGTTGTATTGCATGGCTGTCAAGCTAGAGAGGGGGCGGGACTTCCTGCCTGGTCGTACAGCCTATGACTGGGGAGCCGCTGTCTCGATTAGCTGAGGCGGGCAGGTGTGCAAAGATGGTGGTCAGACTGTAAGCTAACTCGTGGGAGAGTTTCAGAGCTGACGAGTGACACATTATTGCTTTCCCCTTTGTCTGTCGTCACAAAGTTTTCTGTTGATTTATTGTCACAAGGTTATTTTCTTAAACTGACACGGACAGAGAGGGATGAGCCATCTGAGCCAGCTGAAGGCACATTGGTGTCAGTGTTTGATTGACAGCAGCTTACAGGCTGTAGGGAACAATACGCATAAAACAAAAGTGGCCTTTGACCTTTCTGTCAGACAGTAGACAGCAGAAGGACCAAGCATGTCATGTGATGGACACTGAAGCTTCAGTGTTTATCCAGCTCTGCATCGGTCTGTAAACCTTTCTGCGTTCTAACCTCTCTCCATTTTTCAAAAGCATCTCCAATATTGATCCTAGTTTGAGCACGTTTCTGCTCGTGGAGCTTATTAGAAACATGCAGAGTCTTTTTAGGTCGGGTACAATCACTTCTATCTGAACCAGTTCTCTTGCCCGCTTCCATCGCTGCAACACCTGTTGGTTTGACCTGATAACTGCTCTCATATCTGGCAAACCGAGGGGCGTCCAAAACGGCCGTGTGGGGGGTGCCTTAAAACCGCCTACCTTCTCTGGTCCAAACAAATCCAGACCATTCAGGACCAGAATCTAAAGTTAGAAGGAGGACATACTGGCTGCTGCATTGTTGTCAGAGAAGCCAGCACTTCAACATAGCATGTTTCCTTAATGTCTGATCATAGAGTAAGCTCACTTTATCATCTCACTCTCTACACATCTCACTGATTGGACCTTTAACTGCTCGCTTAGCTCCTACAATATCCTCTCTTTGGTTGCACAGTTTAAAAACAAATCTCTAATAAGGATCAGACAGATGATAGTTCTCTTAATGATGGATCTGAAGGTTTGTGCTCTAACAACAGAGACACAGTTTGGAGCTCAAGTTGTTTCCAGCTCAGAACAGATTACTCTGATTTGTATTCAACATCATTTGCATCGATGAACAGTTTGTGCTCCAGGAGATGAAACGAATCAAGAACAAACAACATGAGCAGCTTTGTCTCCTACGGTGTAATGCAGAAACACACACACACACGCACACACGCACACACACACACACACACACACACGCACACACGCACGCACACACACACACTCACTCTCCGCAGTGGCCATGAAGTATAAAGTGTCGACAATCCATCAACCGCACAGTACAGATAAGACACAAAGAGAGAGAGAGAGAGAGAGAGAGAGAGAGAGAGAGAGAGAAGACACCGTCATCCTGGTCCAAATATTTTCATCTTTTATTTATTTTTTATGTCTGAAAATTCATTTTCAAGTTTTTCAAATATGTTCAGAGTTAAATCCAGAGGTGTAACATCATCATCCGAATAATCAAACACAGCGTCGCCTTCAGAAACACGTCTGACTCAATCCTGAGCGCTGAAGAGGAGAAAGAGTCTTTAAATCCTGCAGACGAGCAGCTCCTCTTTGCTGACCGCCTCTCAGAGTCATGCTGACGCTACGACTCTTCAGTGTTTACGACTACATCGTGCTGATGTCGGGTCTTTGTAGAGCTCTTATTATGTTGTGTGTGTTATCTCCACTTTAAGACAGATTCTCTCTGTGAATAAAAAGCCAGGACAGAAACTGCTAATGATGACAAACACTGAGGGAAAAGTGTACGTCATTTTTTAATCATATGTCTCACAAATAAGACAATAAAACAATGAACAGGCTTTTTCCTTCAGCATTCAAAACGTTCAGCAGCACAGCGCTGAATATCATCGTCTCATTTATCACCCTCAGCCAGCAGTCACTCTGTTATATACACATCATTGTGAGACAGGAAGCACTGGGAGGTTCTGCTCGGCTCATCACAAACAACAATATAAAGATGATAATGATGATGATGATGCAAACAGCTGACATTAACTCATCACTTCCTCATTGGGCTTAACGTATGTTAGAGGGGAAACATGCAGAGGCTTTTTAGGTCGGGTACAATCACTTCTATCTGAACCAGTTCTCTTGCCCGCTTCCATCGCTGCAACACCTGTTGGTTTGACCTGATAACTGCTCTCATATCTGGCAAACCGAGGGGCGTCCAAAACGGCCGTGTGGGGGTGCCTTAAAACCGCCTACCTTCTCTGGTCCAAACAAATCCAGACCATTCAGGACCAGAATCTAAAGTTAGAAGGAGGACATACTGGCTGGCTCAGTACACATCTCACTGATTGGAGCTGTCATTTAAGCTCACATCACAGGAGTTGCTTTTCCTTTGCCTGAGAACTTTCCAAGATGGATGAGTCATGTGTTTGTTGTTACTAACGTCAGCGAGCTAATGCACTGGATCAAAGTAGCTGAGATCCTCTGTGTAGGGATACCTACAGAAAAAAACTCTTATTCAACAAGTTCAGAAAAACTGTTGCCCCTTTCTCTCTGTGGAAAAAGATGAAGCTCTTATTTCTCATGCTGCCTACAAAGCTGTGAAGAGATCTCTCAGAGGACTTTAATTATTCCAGATCTGTTGGAGTCTCTGAAAATCTAAAGTTTGTTAGAGGTCAGGAACACAAGGACACGATAAAGCTTGTTGAATTATTGAGCGTGATACGTGTAGACAAGAAGACGTGACAGAACTAGAAGTAGCAGGTGAATTCAGGTGACTGTGTTCGGCAAATGAGTCGTCTCTCTAGTCTGATCAAATTTGCATTTCAGAAGAGATGCATGCACCTGTTCCCTGATGATAAGAGGAAACTCTGCACCCGACACGACTGGATCTGTTGCACTTCTAACTGCTGAGACGGTTGGAAACCAGGCAGACGTTGTTCTATCGAGATTAAAAGAAAAGACGCACACGTCGCCTCTACGGGCTCCCCCAGGGAAACAGAGCGAGAGGGGACAAAGACGAGGAACATGTTGAATTTCCTTTCATCTTCCTCTCTGTCTCTTTTACATTAACACACAAACACTCCTCAAACGGCGTGGTCAACACCTCTAAAGAGGTTTCAAAGCTCTCAGAGTGAAACCAGTGTACTAAAATAACCGTCCTTCATGTTTCTGTTCCTTTCTTTGCTCGTCTTTCTCTTCTGGCTCCCTCAGACACGCACACCTTTGATCCAGCATGTGTTTTCTCTATCAGAGATGCTCGCCGCGTGCACACTGCATGTTTGTACAGTAGCAATAGAGCAGTGATTACAGCAGCATATGGCTGTTTAACACACCAGAAGGAACATCTCGGGGCCGTTGAATTGACGAGAGACACACACACACACACGCATACACACACACACATTCAAACACACACACACACACACGCATACACACACACACATTCAAACACACACACAAACACACACGCATACACAGAGACGGGAGACAGATCTTAAGAGCCAGAAAGAATAAAAAATCAAGACGTACACACGGAGGAAAACCTGAGTGCTTCCAGAATCTGCATCTCTGCTGGAACAAGGAAGTGTGACGTGTGTGTGTGTGTGTGTGTGTGTGTGTGTGTGTGTGTGTGTGTGTGTGCGTGTGTGTGTGTGTGTGTGCGCGTGTGTGTGTGTGTGTGTGTGTGTGTGTGTGTGTGTGTGTGTGTGTTTGAGGCTGACATCATAGTAACCAACTGTAACATCTGCTAGCCATTGGTACGCTGATTGAAGAAGACTTCTGTGAACTCTCATCCATCCTAACAAGAGTGAGACTCGATTCCTGCAGGAATGATCAGAGCGAAGGAGTCTGGGAGATGAAAGGGATTCTGTTCCAGACGTGGAAATCAAGCCAGGAGCAGCATTAGCATCACAAGTTAGTCCGAATAAGTCAGCCAATAGTTACATGGCATAAGCCCGGCGTCCTCTGTACGACTGTAGGAAAGTCGAACGTCAGCTCACACTGTACGACTGAATCCTTTATGATGCACGACCAAAGCTTGTGAATAATGTGCTCCAGCTGAACGAGTGAAATCAGGACGGAGCATTCACAGTTGTCAATACATACTGTATATAAATATGTGTTTTTCAGTTGTCTTATACGCACGGCTCAAATACACAAACTGTCAAAAACGCACACACTCAGCATCACCAACAGAAACAAGCTAACTCATGACATATTCTCTGTCAGCTGGAGGTCTGCAGATATTTCCTGCCATACTTTCTTCTATGATCGGAGGAGGAAGACATCCAGGCGGCTGTGGATCAGTTGTAATGTTGGTCGTCTCTCAACAGGAAGGTCGGGGTTCGATCCCCAGATCCTGCAGCCACATTTTCGATGTGTCCTTGCGTAAGACACTTAATCCCAAGTTGCTCTCGCTGCTTCGTCAGAAGTGTGTGGATGTGTATGTAGGAATGGAGTTAATACTGATGGACTCATTACACAGCAGCCTCTACCACCATTTAAACAGGCATGCCTTCTGTTGCCATGGTGATTTCTGATGTTGTCTGTCACTGTATGTGTAGGAAAAATCTGGAAAAAAAAAGAATTGTCTGGTGGCTCTGCTCTCTCTGTGCGAGTTTGTGCAGTCGTACGAACAAAATATCAAACATGACAGAAATCATTCAACCGCTCGGGAGCAGCTGATCGGGCCGTAATCGACCGCCGTGCTTTAGTGTACACTGCACGACTAAAGGCGTGCAAATGGGCTGAAATCCGGCCCCACCTCCTAATCAGTCTAAAATCGTGTCTTAATGGTCCTGAAGTCGAACAGCGCACGCCGGCTTTAAACAGCTTGTAGAATATTTGAAGTCGTGGGCCACACGATGGAGAAGAGCAGAGAAACAGAGAGGAAGTGGAAAAGGCTGAACTGACATCAGAGAGAAATTTATAAAATACATTCTGTGGTTCTTCAGTCTTCACATTAAGCAACTGCTGCTAGGCAACCAGCAGCAACAGCCTGCTTAGCTCGTCTTTCTGCCGCAGCTCGTTAAACGCACCGGGTGAATAAACTTCTGATAACCATGAATGATGGACGGAGGCTCTGGACTCATTTACATGCTAACAAGGTCGAAGGTGAAGAATCCAGATCCGCTTTGCTTCAGTGAACTCAGTTTACGCGGGAACAAAGAACCAGACGGTCAGAAAGACACGGAAGTCCACGAGCAGGACTTGTATTTACCATAATTAGAACGAACCAACACACACACACGTCCACTTTCCAGCTCAGTCGCATTACTAATTACTAAGTAATCATCGTCACAGCAGATCAAAACAAAGAGCTCAACAGGTCCGTCGAGTTTGTACAGATTTAGAATCTATCGTTCATCCTGCAGACTTTGATGATGCTCTGTCCAAAAGAGTTTCCACACTTCGAGCGTTTCCCAAAAGACCTCTGCAGTGAAAATTAGAATAATAATAAAAGATATAGCAGGTATACACACACACACACACACACACACACACACACACACACACACAAACGTGCACTCACACACACACACTCACACACACGTGCACACACACACAAACCTGCACTCACACACAAACACAAACACAAACACAAACACACGTAAACTCACACACACACACTCACACACTCACACACACACACACACACACACACACACACACACACACACACACACACACGTGCACACAGGGCTTCAGATGACGTTAGTTGGGGGGGTAATTGTTGCTGTAAAGCTTTCTTCTTGGATTTGTCTTAGATCAACAGTTTATGTTGTGACGCATTTTTCGTGACATGTTCGCACATTTATGCTTCTTACTCTCTGACCTCGATGTCGTTCAGTTTGATTCAAACGTATTTCACAGGCAGAGAAACATTTACACACACACACACACACACACACACACACACACACACACAAGTCATGAATGTACAAAATGTGTGTGTACTTTGTCAAAGCAAGGTTACACCCGCAGGAAGTGATGTCATCGCTAGCAGAGTGTGTGATCCGCTTTATCTCTGTCTATTCATATGACAGACTACAGGGGGAAGGTCACAATATGCTCGCACACACACACACACACACACACACACACACACACACACACACACACACACACTGAACACACACACACACACACACACACACAGGGAGAAATAGCTGGTGTTTCCTGACGTGTGGAGGTTAAAGGTGGACATGTAGTCCTGCTGGAACCATTAACACAACTAACCCCCATCCTGCACACGCACACACGCACACACGCACGCACACACACACACACACACACACACACGCACGCACGCACGCACGCACACACACACACACAAGCTGCACACAGGAACCAAATGATGACTCAGACTCTGAAGTTGCGTCATCACATTTGTCTTTTAAATTCAAAGCTTCAACTTGTAGTTATTTTGTAAATGTCCTTCCCTCTTTCAAAGAGGAAGATAAACAAAGAGTGTGAATTTTGACTGACAGGCCAAATCAAGTCACGCCTTCTTAACTGATGATGCAAATACAAACTTCACGGGGCAGCCTGACGCCCAACACTACAGGATTAACTGCAGCGAGATGAGCAGTGAGATTTCTCCATCTTTAAGTTCTGTTCACGTAGTGTCATCTCAGCCAAGCATTACAGCAGACAGTGAAGGTGACACTGAGCACGCTCAGACAGCCAGCAGACGGCCGCTTCAGTTATTAAGGCGGGATAAATCACCATAAAGAGCTATGATGTAGGTTCTGCTCATTTATTGAAAGAGAGAGGCTCATCTCCCAGAACGGCACCACTGAAGCCAAAATGTCAAAGGTCACAGACGCCACGTATCTGAAACGATGCCCGAGTGTGTGTGTGCGTGTGTGCGTGTGTGTGTGTGTGTGCGTGTCTGTTTGTTCCATGGAGTAAAGTTTTGAATAACAGTCAACCAAGCAAAGTTTAACAGCTTTATGCAAAACCAAACGGCCGTGAGAGGTCGTATAAACGTGTGTCATTTTCACACTTATTCACACGCACACGCACACGCGCACACACACACACACACACACACACACACACACACACACACACACACCCAGGTCATGTGGCAACAGGTGAGGCCGTCTGCACCCTAGCAACAGCTGTCCCCAACAACCAGCTGCAGGATTTCCCGTTGCGGCAGAGACACAGGGGCTCTGGGTCCATCAATCATACCTAAGGCTGCTTAGCATGCACGCTAAAAGGACTCAAAGTGACACCTTAGAGTATTCTTGGATTAACGTGCTGTAAAGATCCACGGAGTGTCGCGTTGAGCAGTCCGCTCATGAACTCATCGATGACGCAGCAGTCGGTTACAGCAGGTCGATCAAAGCAACATTTGTCATGCAGACACGACATGCATGTGTTTACAGGAAGGATTGGGTTCCGTCAGCTGTTTGGATCTATTACTTCACGTGTGTGACTTCTTGTTAAGCTCTTACAGTCCTGAGCGTCGAGTTTCCAAACAGCAGCGCATCTAATAAACCTTAGAGAGCGTGAAGTGGTCACCGAGAAACATCTGCAGGTAAACATGACCAAGAAGAGAGAAATATGACGAGCTGGAAGTCACAGCAACAACAAAACGAGCGTCCTGAATAAAAGGAACTCACGTTAAACATGTTCTGTTTTATGTTTTGTTTTGAGGATCGGAGAATTGTACATCCCTCCAGATTTTTGCAGACGCATCTTCACGTGAAGTCAAAATCTCCTCTGTCAAAAGTTTGGAATGGTACCAACATTACCGATCCCTCTTGTCCTGCTTTTTTACGACCTTCTGTTGGGGTACCGATCCGACCCTAAAGGGCGGAGCTAGACAAACTGCAGTCTGTTAATTCAGTTTCCCCTACCATTATATTAGGGGGGCATGACTTCTGCTGGACGTCCTCCGTTGATGCTCTTTGTTTACTGTGTCCAGTTCTTCTTCTTTGTTTAATTTATTGCCGGGCTGAAACTACTGCAACCAAAAACATCCCACTCAAGTTGACCCTTACCTTCACTCCAGTGTTGTAGTACTCGAGTCTGGGACTCGGACTTGAGTCTGTCTAGAGCCCTGATTTCCAGGACTCTTGACTTGACTCTGAAGATGGAGATAAGGACTCAGACTTATTTGCTGATGAAGACTGTGTTTATGTTGTTTTGTTTTTAATGATTTACTCAGGTTGGAGTGAAGGCTCACACGTGTGTTCGCCTGCTCAACTCGGACATGACCACTGGGACTCGAGACTCGACTCAGACTCGAAATCCATCGGTTGACTTTTCTCGTTTCTGCTTCAGACTGCATGAAGGAGTCAAAGAACCTGAGGTATGGCATGAAAACAGGCTGCAGGGATGGATGCAGAGCATAGATTGTAAACTCAGGGTGAACTTTTGGACAGAGGTGAATCCACTTCACGGCTCTCCTGTGGAGTTTTCTTCTAAACACACACAGCTATGTTTACCTCCAGTGTTTCTTCCTGGCATGTTCAGTTTGTATTCTGAGGGCTTCACAAACATGTTGGATTCATTTCCCTCTTCTCCTGAAATATTCGCTCAGCTGAGTGTTTCAAACCCCGTTCACTGATAGCAGTCGTTTCCTCAGTGCCTCTGCTGGCTCGCTGCTTTGTTGTCTTGGCGCATTACAACCAAAACTGTTGATCAGAGGAAAAGCTTGGAACTGTTGGCAGGCGTCGGACGTGCTTTGCGTGCATGCCCCATCGAGTGATACAAACAAATCAGGGACCTCATCAAAACAGAGCAGTGCTACAAGTGTTCAAAACTCCACGCAGGCTCGTTAAACCTTTAAAGCGCTCGATTATAACTGATGACAGCATGCTGCATTTTTTTTATCTTAGTTTTTGAATTCAAAAGGAGAAACAACTCATGTTAGAAAACCAACGACAGCTTAAAGCAACAAGAGCTAAGGAGAAGAGCACAGGATCAACAGAAGAATGAAAATACTCAGACAAGAAGTTAAGATACTCTCGGGGTTAAGACATGAAGGAATGTGGACCCTCTTACATGACATGAGTGCCTTGTTGTTACTTTAGTCTAACATCTCGCTGCACAGCATTGTCACTTTAATCTTCAGCCAATGACCTCATGTTTCATGGTGGAGACCTTTAATGTTATACCACAAGGCTGAGTTAACGAGAAAATAACAAGACCAACGAGGACTCACACTCACTATTCAGAGTGTAACCTGCACAAAACGGTATTAAAGGTCACATATCCTCCTCCTCCTTCAGTGTAAATAAGTCTCAGAGCTCCTCTAAACATGTGTGTGAAGTGTCTTGTTCTAAATCCACTCTGATACTGTATTTGATCATGCCTATAAACCCCTCTATTTCAGCCCTGCTCAGAACAGGCTGTTTCTGTGTCTGTAGCTTTAAATGTAAATGAGCTGTGTCTGACCACGCCCCTCTCTGGAAGGGCTTGGGTGGCTCGGGCTTTCTCGCTCCATGCCCTATTGTTTACGGTGAGAAGGCAGACTCAGAGGGCAGAACAAACACCTAGCTGTGGGAGTGTCACCCACCTGGGGGAGGGGTTACTGCCCTTTGTGATGTCATGAAGGGAAAATCTCCAAACGGCCTGTTTGAGCACACATTTTCTGAAAAGTGGAGCAGGCAACAGACGGAGAGGATGGACTTTTCTCATCATTGGGGGGTTTGTAGACAGACTAGAGACACATATTAGAGTCAGAGAAACATGGTGAAGTGTGTTAAGCATGCAGAAAAGAAACACAGCTTCTTCTTGTAGACACTTTTTAACTCTCTTCACTCGTTGTGGACTACAAACCTAAGATATAAAAGATCATTGTGAAAATAACTGGCATTGATATTCAAGCTTTTCAAAACCAGGCTGTCTAATTTCAACTGACCCAGACTGAAGCACACACACACACACACACACACACACACACACACACACACACACACACACACACACACACACAGTCAGTGGTGATAAAATGTCAAGTATCAGCTGTATCATCCTGTTTATGAATTATTCATCCCTGTCTCATTACTTCAACATACCACCTGCATATATATTCTCTAAGACTGCTGCAGGGGGAATGTGTTTCCTATCTGGATCCCTCTGTCACACACGCACATGCACGCACACACAAACACACACACACACACACGCACACACGCACACACGCACACACGCACACACGCACACACGCACACACGTGCACTTTAATGGCCTCGGCTCCAGTTTCCTCTGAAGAGGAAAACCACATCCATCACTCTTCCAACACAAACCACACACTCCTCTCTCACTCACCGTCTCTCTCTCTCTCTCTCTCACACACACACACACACACACACACACACACACACACACACACACACACACACACACACACACACACACACACACACACACACACACACACACACACACACACACACACACACACACACACACACACACACACACACACACACACGCACGCACGCACACACACTGAAAGAGAGTGCTTATAATATTGCTTGCCAGCCTTTACACTCATATCACACACACACACAGATGATGATGTATTTTCCATAGGGAAGCTTCTTCTCATAAAAATAAATTTTCTGGAAAAAACACACAATGCAATTATTAGACAACTGTCTGTCTCTCTCTCTCTCTCTCTCTCTCTCTCCCTCTCTCTCTCTCTCTCTCCCTCTGCACAGTCAGGTCAAATACTCACTTCAATCTGTATAATTGACACACACACGCACGCACGCACCCGCACCCGCACACACACACACACACACACACACACACACACACACACACACACACACACACACACACACACACACACACACACACACACACACACACACACACACACACACACACACACACACACACACGGTCAAGGGCCTTACAAACTAAATTATCTCACCTACTAAGGAACTGCTGTATTTAACATGAAGTGTGTTCACATGGACTTGAGTGTTCCGGTTCTGAGTCTCCTCCTGGTTCTGATCCTCTTGAGGATCTGGTGTTTACCTGGACTCAGAGAAACCTGGTTCTTCATCTCCCTGTAGACATGATAAATACTCATATCCTGCTTTATGATTACTGCATCTAATCTGTTCAGACGTCTGTGATGTTTATTTTTACAACACAAACCGCTGTGATTTAGAAACCTCAGAAACACAAGGCCACTGAGGCTTATCGCAGGCTCAGCACTATTTAACGCCAACATGGCGTTCCAGATGTGGTATAGCCACCTTGTTTCCAGCGACGGGAGAAGAGAACGACAGCAAATATTAAACATGTCCTCGACTCTGACTGACTGGTGTCAGCCTGTCACTGCTTAGTTTCTTTGTCACTCCAGAAGTAAGACGCTCTCGTCACTGCGGCCATGTATGTTTTGCTGATACGTCTCTTGGCTGAGGCGGCGCCTGTGCAGGTAGTCTGCAGCTATTGCATAATATGTGACCTTTAAAGGGATACTTCACCCGTTGAAACATGAATCTGTATTGACATTGGGTCATATATGTAGTAGAAATGTGAAATAAATTTTGAAATTGGTGCCTTCTTGACCGAGAAAAAGGCAAAAAAGTGTATTTTTGCGTTTTCTCTGCAAAGACACATCTCCCAGAATGCACAGCACCGCAGGACACTCCCGCTGAAGGAGAGGTGCATTCATGTGGTATCGGAAAAATGAGATTCCGAGTTGTAAAATGCAAATGAAACACCTGCTCAAGTCGGTTTTGTGTTTTGTTAACATACTTTTTATTCAGGCACGTATTGCACATCAACTTTTTGCTTAAATATAACTTGACAATAAGATTTCTCCGAGTTGGGAAGTCGGAAGAATGACTTCCCAACTCGGAAACTTAAACCACCCGAGCAGCACCTGAATGCAGCATTACTCGCGGACAATAATACAGCAGTTTCCTCAACTGAATCAGAGATTTCTTCCATAAGGAATTGGCATCTTGGAAATTCCTGACAGAAAACAGACTCTATGTCTGTGTACATAGACAAACAGTGACAGCACCGACAACACAAGTCTGCCCCGGCTCCTTCTTTTCTCTCACAGCCGCGGACCTAGCATGCTAGGCTAGCTAGCCTGTCTGTCGGCACTCAGCAGCAAGCTCGCCGCTATATTGCGGCTTGTATAAAGAACCACAAACATCCGATTCGAGCACAAGACCTTCAAAATCCCCTTCAGTCATATCAGTTTGAAGTTGAAACATACGTTTTTCTTCATTCTCGGTCCATATTAGCTTATCCGTAGAGACACCCGGCTTGAGCCCGGCTCAGGCTCCCTGTCTCACAGCCGCTGTCTGTCTGCAGAAGGCACCTGGCAGCAATATTGTGGGCGGCTCGTAGAAAGAACCACGAACATCCGATTCAAGCACAAGACCTTCAAAATCCCCTTCAGTCATATCAGTTTGAAGTTGAAACATACGTTTTTCTTCATTCTCGGTCCATTTTAGCTTATCCGTAGAGACACCCAGCTTGAGCCGGGTCCCTGTTTAGCCGCTGTCTGTCTGCAGAAGGCACCTGGCAGCAATATTGCGGGCGGCTCGTAGAGAGAGCCACGAACATCCGATTCGAGCACAAGACCTTCAAAATCCCCTTCATCCATATCAGTTTGAAGTTGAAACATACTCTTTTCACCATTGTCGGCAGATATTAGATTTCTGGTAGCATAGCCTTCAAGCAAGATGGCGGATGTTAAGTTTCGATTCTGGCAGTGAAGCCCCGCCCACTGATCTGTGATAGGTCTGTAGCTTCAGTGGTTGAAAACATGAGGAAATAGCAATGTAGTTTTAGCCTGCTAACCCGTGCTAACCATAGCCTCCGCGAGTGACGCAATATGACGATTTTTGCGTCTATTGAGGAGGCATCTCAGAAAAGAAAATACAGATTTTTCCCGTCTCAGGGGGAAATGAGGGCTGGATGCAAGACCATTCAATAAAAACACAAGTTTACTACTGATACAAAGCTTAATGCAAATGGGTGAAGTATCCCTTTAAGTAAAGCCGGGGGCAGAGTTAACGGGACTGGTAAAGTGTGTTTGTGCATCCTTAATTTGCTCATTTATCCTTTGAGTTAATCATTAAGCCGTTGTGTTTTTTACGCCTGCATGTTCACATTATTCATATTCGTGTCGTTCTGTTTGTTTCTCCTCTTTTCTCGTCTTATCCATCTGACTCATTCGGCACCGACCAACCAAATCAAAGCTCCGACGATACGGGGGTGATGACATCATTCGCGCCGAGTTCCAACCACATGGAGAGATGCCATCTGGAGAGCGCTGACTCAGCACATCACACACACACACACACACACACACACACACACACACACACACACACACACACACACACACACACACACACACACACACACACACACACACACACACACACACACACACACACACACACACACACACACACACACACACACACAGAGCAGTATATCCGAGTGTTGGGATCAAACAGTACTGCTCTGAATAAAATAAAAACCAGAGGAAATAGAGCCGCACAGGGATTCTGGTTCAGCATATCGATAATCCAAAAATTAAATAACGAATGTAATTGCGAATGCTACGGCGTAGATTCTAAGAGACGTATAAATTAGACATTAAGACATTCAAACAAAGGTCAGAAACATGTTATGAGGTCAAGACCAAGCAGCAACTTCCTGTAGTGAAGAACGAAGCCGATGCAGAAGTGTAAAATCCTGCAGTTCCTGGAGTGTCCACTAGAGGCTGGCTGCAGCAGCACAGGAAGTCACATACACACCCATTCTAAAAAGCCTGTTTTTACAGCAGACTTTTAACCCATCCACGTCCGTGACCTTATCCCAAGTAGAGACGTCCAGGTCTCCTCACTGTGTCACCAACTCGCCCCCTGTCCCCGCCATGCCCCATGATCGACCGGCATCCGGGTGGGTTAGCTTGTGAACAGGGCCCTAACCACGGTTTAGAAAATAGCGAGGTCCAGATTTTCTTCTCCTAATGTATCCTTTTCAAATCATTTCAGGGCGCACACAATACACGCCTAAATGATGCCTTCAAATGGAACTCGCACACATTTACTTCCTGTTTGTAAAATAATGATCAGCGGATTGCATGCAGTCTTTTTTTTACCACAACCTCGCGATAGGTGCGTGTTGTTAAGGCCGCTGCTTAAACTCTGAAGGCGGCGAGAATCTCAGAAACAGTGTAGGGCGGGCCGTGACTTTGTTGCCTTCCTGTATAAGTATTTTCAAAGTAAAAGCCTTCTAGTTCTTCACACATCGATTGCTAACAATTGTTTGTGTCTTGTTTTTGAAACATGACCGAGTACCAGACCTCGCTGACCTCATAGATGGTTACGGCCATGCTTGTGACTCCAACAAAAAGTCTTCCAGAGAGACGCATGACCAACGACAGTCCATGTTTTCTGTTTTATCCTCTAACAGCTGAAATATTTGCTCATTGATCTTTACACATTTTGGGCTAATTCAATGAAAGTCTTCTCTGTTAGCATTGATGTTAGCCATTGTTTCTTTGATGAAAAGAGTTAGAGCTCAGATCCAACATGACAGACGTATTCTCACCGTGTACTCGCCTTGTTTTACTCATACAGGATAACCTGCGGGACTGTTCGGCCTTTTGGCTGCGACACAGAAACATCCATTCTTCACATGCAATCCTGAAATATCCATCATGCACACACACACTCGCTCACACACTCGTTCGTTCTGCAGAGACGCTAACACACATGAACATGGAGAACCAGAGATGTCAGAGGTCAAGAGGAAGCAAGAGGTGCCTTCCTGAAGGAGAGGGAGAGAGAGAGAGAGAGAGAGAGAGAGAGAGAGAGAGAGAGAGAGGGAGGCGGAGAGGAACCAAACGTTAAAACATGAACACGTGTTTGAGCTATCAGATGAAACTCTCCCTCTCGCTGGATCAGCTTTCCGTCTCCAGACAGCAGCTGTCTGAGCAGAGGAGGAACTCAGAGCGGGCGCTCAGACATGGAATGTGTGTGTGTGAGAGAGTGTGTGTGAAGAGCCTGGTGGTGATGGTCAGGTACTTAGAGGCGCCACATTCACTGTAACAACTTAAACAGGAACTAGAAGCACCGATGGAAGAGAGGCCGAGTGCATTTTCTCCTCTGTTCTAAAGCCCAACGCACATTTTATTCTACAAACCCCATTTCTATAAGACGTTTTGTCAAATGAAAATATAAACAGAATGTGATGATTATCCCAACATTGAAACCCCATAATTGACTTGAAATAGCCCAAAGACAACACATCACATGTAGGTCTTGTTCACCAGCCTCTTGCATCACTTCTTCTTTTAACAACATTCAATAAGAGTTTGGGAACCAAAGAGACCAGATCCTGAAATGTTGAATATGAAATGTTTTAGCATTCATGCTTGATGGAGGACTTCAGCTGGATTACACTAAATATTGAAGCGATCCAATCAGGTTCAAAGCAAATCCCCCAATCCAATTACAGAGGCACCACCTCCTCTCTGCTGGGCAGTGCTGTGATGTCCAACCTTGATTTGACTTCTTGCTTGTGGACACTTGCCTATATTAAAACGGGTGCACAGGTGGAGTGTGTGAAGCTTCAGTGTTTATCCAGCTCTGCATCGGTCTGTAAACCTTTCTGCGTTCTAACCTCTCTCCATTTTTCAAAAGCATCTCCAATATTGATCCTAGTTTGAGCACGTTTCTGCTCGTGGAGCTTATTAGAAACATGCAGAGGCTTTTTAGGTCGGGTACAATCACTTCTATCTGAACCAGTTCTCTTGCCCGCTTCCATCGCTGCAACACCTGTTGGTTTGACCTGATAACTGCTCTCATATCTGGCAAACCGAGGGGCGTCCAAAACGGCCGTGTGGGGGTGCCTTAAAACCGCCTACCTTCTCTGGTCCAAACAAATCCAGACCATTCAGGACCAGAATCTAAAGTTAGAAGGAGGACATACTGGCTGCTGCATTGTTGTCAGAGAAGCCAGCACTTCAACATCGCATGTTTCCTTAATGTCTGATCATAGAGTAAGCTCACTTTATCATTTCACTCTCTACACATCTCACTGATTGGACCTTTAATATCCAATTAACTCATTCTCTAAAAATGCCACCATTTTTTGTTGGACGATTTTCTCAGCCTTGTGGTACATTTTACACGGCTGATAAAACGTCTCTACTTTAGTTTGATGGAGAATTATGAATGCATCATTATGAATTTGATGCATGTGTACACAGCTCATGTACACATGTGAGATGTTCTTCAGCGGTATAGCTGAAGATAAAATGTTAACATCCTAACCATGCATGTTAGCTGTTCCCTCAGTGCAGCGATACACAGCAGACTGTGTGTCAACGTTTGCCAGTAAAAAAGATGAGATTGGCAAAGCAGCAAACGTATACCTGCCAGCAGGCAGCGTGAACACATGCTGCCCTTTTCCGTCCAAATCTTGTCCCAGTAATAGACTGTTTTTATTCTCTAATGTGGTGGAAGTGCATCATGGGAAAAAAGGAAACAGTGACAGTAAAAGAAATCCTCAGATCCGTGATGTGAAGCCCGATAATTGAACCCTGAGCTGAAGAATATTGAGGATTAATGTTTCCACTCGTGTTCTCTGTGTTCTATTAATAGTCCTGAGTAAGCCAGGTTCTGTTCGCTCAATTACAGACTGACACACGTGCTCCTGTGTGTGTGCGTGAGTGTGTGTGTGTGTGTGTGTGTGTGTGTGTGTGTGCTCCTGTGTGTGTGTCTGAAGCCTCTCTGGGGGTGAATGAGTTTTAATCAGCGCTCGGTTCAAAGACAGATTAAAAAGACAGAGAGGAGAACTGTTCAGGAAGGATTAAAATGATCAAAATGAACACAAATAAGGTGCCAAACACTTTGAAAAAGAGACCCAAAGAACAAGAGAATAAGAGACGGGGTGTGATGAATCAGTCCCAGCTGCTTCATTCATTCTGTCTGCACGGAAAACTTTGAACTCAAGTTTGAAAATGAATGAAAATCAGGATTTAAGAGCACACACCAACACACAAGCAGGACTGCAGCGGGACTCTCCTGCAAAGAGCTGCTTGTGGTTTCACTGGAGGCTTTTCCAAATGTCCATGACACACACAGACACACACACTCAGACACACACACACTGCATGACTCAGGCCAAACCACAGCCGGCTAAATCTTCATATGCCAGTGAGCTGAAGTTAAACTGAGGACAAACAATCAGTAAACTACGAAACCAGCGTGTTTAAAATCCTCACAGTTCAACAGGAATTCAATAAAAAGAGTCAAGAAGAAGAAATCAAGTCACACACAGAGGCCGAACTAAACACACACACCAACAGGATCCTGTGGACTAACGGAGAGATGTTAGAGTGGGGGGGCTGACCATGACAGAGCGCCCGAGCACTTGCTGGTTTGTTGTCGCTAACACCACTCAAGGGCGACTCGGCTACCAGACCAATTTCCAGACTTGGTCCCTCTGGTTCCCAACCCTGGTCCCTTAAGACTGAGCTACTGTAGCTCCTCAGGTCCATTATAAAATAAGGCTGTAAAGGTTGTGTTCTGATTTTCTGACGCATGTGGACCTCAATAAGAGTCACGTGCATCACTGTGAAATCACTGCGTGGATTTTCCTCTTTTCAGTCGGATTTCTGTTCTCAGACTTGTAATCAAACGAGTCACAGCAGACAGACGTAACAAAAGATCAAAATAATGACCAAGAACATAACCCCACAGTTTTTACTCCTGTTAGTCCTTCAAGGGGCCGTCCAAAGCGGGGACAGTATAACGATAACTTCTGCAGTAAAGAGGTGATCATCCAGGTTAGGAATGATGATGTTTGGTTAGCAGCGGCTGCAGATGTGTGAGCAGCTCAGGTAAAGTGTTATTCATGTCTATAAACTGCATAAAAAGATGGAAGTCCTGAGCTCCCCCTACTGACTGGCTGCAGTACAGGGCATAAGCTCCGCCTCCTCAATGTTTGTCATTATAGTCAGTTCTTATCACGCTGATTTACATCCAAGTGTTTATTTTTCTGAGAGGTCTAGTTTTAATTAATTTTTGACGATATAAAAAAGTGTAGAAGCCGTGATTGACAGCTCTGTTGACCAATGAGGCTCCTGCGTCGCTGTGTGCACAAGATTATCAGAGTAGAAGACGAACGTTTAGAGGAAACGTGACAAACATGAAACACAAGCGTCATTGAACTTCCGACACAGACTGTAAATCTGAATGTTTGAAGCCTGAGTGACGTCCCCCGTCTGTTCCTGCAGGGGGCGCTGGAGTCCCATCGATGGCGGTCTCCATGCTGGAAATGCTGTCTCAGCCTAACTTTCAGTCAACCTAACGACAGGCTGAGAGCTGGAGCTGAGGCGGGTTTTAAGCCTCCTGACAAACCGTTACACCGCGCCCACCTGTCAATCAGGTCAGCTACACGCCTTATTGTGAATAACTCTTATCCTTCATCAAATCAAAACTGATGAGTCATCAAAACATTCACCCCCCGTACAGTGTGTGCTGATCGAGACATGAGCTAATCAGACCTATTTTTGCAATGACATCAACGGAGGCCCCATTCATTTGGCCTTTCAGGGGTCCCGCCATCTCTGTGGGTGGGGCCTTGTTTGTCTTCATAAACTTTTTTTGAACTGGACGCAGACATACCAGGATCCATCCACCTCAAATCTCCTGGATTTGTCAGACACGCAAAAGGATATTTCACTCTGCAGCTCCTGAGGCAGCTCTCTGACCTGACGCCAATCTGCTGAACTTTCTGTCTGATTGAGAGTAAGATGAGAAAATCATGACCACTTACCGACCCTAACCCAATCAAATACATCGTTAAGAGAAGTTAAGAATAGATCTCCGCTCCCCGTCTGTCTCACACGTGTCGGTAACCGTTTTAAGACTCAAACACCAGTACTGAGTTAACAAGCTAAACTAACAAATTCCTGCTCACTTGTTTCCACTATGATCGCATTTTGTCATCAGACACACGTGTTTTTCCAAGACCTCGTTTACACCCAGTCTCTCTCTCTCTCTCTCTCACACACACACACACACACACACAGAAAGTCACAGTGGTTTCTTGTTGACTAAGAACAACCTATAAAGTGTTTTACTGCTGTGTAGAACAGGCTAACAGGCTAATTGCTGACTGCAGTGAACTAATGAAGAGCGCTGATGTCGGGCCGTGGAGCGAGCAGCACATCGCACCAGACTCCGCTGAAAGGACAAACTGGAGAACTTTATAAACGGGGTCACGAACACGTCACCTTCAAACTGCATGGTAGTGCTGTAGACCGGGATCCTGGTGTTGTTGGGGGTCAGATTTTTATACATTAGAGATTAAGAACACTAAATAAAACGATTATTTACACAGACTTGAAGCAAAGCCTGAGCACGTTTACCTTGTACATAACGTCGTAATACAATACAAGCATGGCTTTACGTGATCATGAAGCGTGCTCAGGTTACAAGACAGAAGTAGGGACGGTGGGTCGAGTCCTCGTCCTCACATCGGAGAACAACCCAGAGAACATGACAGCTACTTTACTGACTTTGAGACTTATTTAGAGTCATGTTGATCAGATACAGCTGGAACACTCCGGGATTTTTCAATAGTGGAGGATGGGTCGATTATACTTCATGTCCACGTTGTGTACCCATGCTCGTGCATGAACTGCACCGTGCCAAAGCACACTTCTTCCAAGCGTGCCAGGGCCGAGGAAGTGTACGGAGCTTGACCACGGATCGGAGCACTCACACTGGTCAAACCCAACTGGACTTTAGGGGTGAAGCGTGCTTAGGCGTTGACGCCTAAGCACGCGTGACGTTTGGGGAAATATCGAAGTATGCAGTGTGCAGATATATAAATATAAATGTTAACTAATATATCAGTTTGAAGCAGTAACTCTTGAAACACGTGGTGGTAAGTTATTACACCTCAGTGGTCTGAATCATTGTTGAACCTTCTTTGTGTGACATCATCATGAGGTCAGAGGTCAGATCAGGTCAGAGCTCCTGATCCGTCTGATGCTGCAGAAAGGAGAGCTGTGCTTCAAATAAAGATTCCCTGCTGATCAACTCGACGTTGTGTGCGTGTGTGAAAACCACACGTCAGGTCTGATTGATTCATTTTCCCTTTTGATTCGTTTCCAGGTCGTAACGAGCGAAAAACCTGAAGGATGTTTGTGTCCGATGTTTTCACACACAGCATGACTCTGATTACTGAAGACGAGGACTGAAACTAAAATTAGAACAGAAACTCTTGGACTCAAAGATGACTCCAGATACAACACAGCGACATAAACGCATCTTTATCTTTTCTTTTTTTTCTCGCTGTTTTTAAACGCTGTTTGTTATCATTGGCATGGCGGCAACTTAGTCTTCTTAACAAAAACTACAACACCCCAAGATGGCAGGCTGAAGTTTGTTGTAACTATCGTGCACGGACTGTTTTTGTTTTCTGATTTGTCAATGAATGAGCTACTGACACACAAACAGCTTGAGGTGAAGTCTTCAGAAGCTGCAGAAAACGACTAATTAACAAGCGAACCAGAACCTTTCGTCCTCGTGTGAAACCAGTGAATGAGTGAAATGCTGAACTGATGACCTCCATCGTCATTTTGTCTCCATCATCTGTTCAATTACCTGAGAATCAGTGCGGCCGTAAAACACTGAGAACATAAAAGAAGCGGGCGTGATATTGTTCCTCTTTAAGAGGGCGAGAGAGACGGATCAATACGAGAAGAAAAAAAAGCTCAATATCTCCGTGTTCACGTCTGATTGAAGCTCTCAGGATTCTTATCTGCTCTCTGACAGATCAGCCGCCCGCAGGGAGCCCTCTCTGTGCTTCAAACACACACACACACACACACACACACACACACACACACACACACACACACACACACACACACAGGGTGGTGAGTAATTACTCAGGGTCAAGCATACTGCTGTTCTCCAAGGAAGCCCTATTAGGTGTGAGTGTTTAGCTGTGTGTGTGCGTGTGTGTGTGCGCGCGTGTGTGTGTGTGTGTGTGTGTGTGTGTGTGTGTGTGTGTGACTGTGTGTGTGTGTGTGTGTGTGTGTGTGTGTGTGTGTGTGTGTGTGTGTGTGTGTGACTGTGTGTGTGTGTGTGTGTGTGTGTGTGTGTGTGTGACTGTGTGTGTGTGTGTGTGTGTGCGTGCGTGCGTGCGTGCGTGCGTGCGTGCGTGCGTGCGTGCGTGCGTGCGTGCGTGTGTTTTGAAAGCCCTCCTCAGGCTGTGACTGGCCGAGGTTGCAGGTGAAGTCTTTTCTGATTGGATCTTTGGTAAAAATGGGACATGTGATGGGTTCAAGGTGAAACATGCAGCTTGTAAAACTACATTCTTTCCTCTTGTCAGAAAATAACGACTCGTCCAAAACATGGAGGTCGAACTTCTAGGCAATCCATACCAGGCCGAAAACCCGTTTGACCCCCAAAGTCCAGTTTGTTTGACTAGTGTGAGTGCTCCGATCCGTGCTCAAGCTCAGTACACTTCCTCGGCCCTCGCACGCTTGGAAGAGGTGTGCTTCTGCACGGTACAGTTCATGCACGAGCACACTAATCGATCCCCGCCTCCATGATCGAGAAGTCCCGGAGTGTTCTGGCTGTTTCTGACTAACATGACTCAAAAGGATTGCTCGAAGGAAAAGGGTTGTGAGCCCTTGCTTTCATACACCTGCAGTGTTCCCATAAACAGGTGCTTTGACGTCAAACACAAAGCTTCCCAAATATCTGAAGGACTGTTTATGATAGGCTGTTGGATTTCAGCAACGGGTCCAAGACAAATATGAAACTAGCTGATGTTGTGACTTCGCTGCAGCTGTAAATTCACTAATAAACTTCCTCCGCCAAATAAATCTGCTCGTTCAGCTTCAGGGGGTTTGGAGACGTGCCCACTACAACAGAAACAATCTGCTTTCTTCTTGGAGAGCCGATAAGAGGCTGCAGGCTTCTGAGGGGAAGTTTTACAGCTCACAGTTTGGATGCATCTCTTCCTCTGTGTTTCCTGTAAGTACAGTTAGAAAAGACTGATAAGGGGGAAGAAGGCGGAGCCAGACGGGCTCTTTACAGGATCATTCTGTTGCACCTGTCAGAACAGGACTGTTTGTTGCACATGAAAGAATGAAGCTGCAGATAAACGCACACTGTTTCCCTTTCTCTGGGATGAGATCTTATACCGTCTCCTGTTTAGATGAACTAACCCATTAAATCCTAACAGCTGTGACGTGTGTGAAAGTGAACACGTCTTACATCCTACGACCTCAACAGCTTTATACGTCACACCAATTCACCAATCAGTGTGTTCACATGGACCTGAGTATCCTGGTTCTGATCATACTTTGTGAAAGCACTACATTAGTGTTTTCACACTTGCAGAAAACTTGTGAAAACCTCCTGAAGTGTTCGTGCTGAGCTGCATGTGTGAACACAAACAGCTGAATGTTTCTCTCTTCACCCGGAGTTTCTCCTCCAGCCTCCTCGTATTTATTCTGCAGAAAGTCAGAGTGAGCTGATGTGAGAACGCAGCAGGATATAATCAGGAGAATTCACCTCGAGCGAGTGGGAGGGGGTGGTGACGTTTATTCCCTGTGATCGCTGCACGACCATAGACTGTCTGCACGCCACCTCTACGATCTCCGTGCTCTAATGAACCTGCTGCATTCTGTTTCCTGTTCTCCAGTATGTTCTTCTCCACTCTTTAGTTCAGATTGAGATTCTGTTCACCTACACGTAGCATTGATAGAAAGACACATATTCTTATTATAGCGTAGTGAGGAGCATGTGTGAACAGCCAGATCAGGAGGATATGATAGATATGTTCAGGAGTGCATGTGTGAAAACAGCTTGTGTCTCCTTTCTTGGTGGTTATATTGTGAATATGGCGTCTAAATGCAAAACATTTATATCGAGAGGTTTCCCTCTTCATTTCAGTTTGAACATTATTTAAAGGCAGCAGGGCCGTTACTTTGTGAGTTAGCGTCTAAAGTCTGGAACACTTTTCTTCCTCTCTGCATCGAGGGTCTGAGGATGGAGGGGGTCCAATGTGCCTTTGTTTACACGTTTGTAATTTTATAAATCAGAGAGACTTGATTTGAGTTTTAAAAAGAAACTCATCTTTGATTTTAAGGTTTAAATCATCACAAAGAAATATTTTACATTTATTAATTTATATTTCTTCTCACTGTTGAAACATCTGCGGCTGTTAGCAGCTCTTTGCTCTTTTGTCAATCAGGATAAAAGCTTCCTGTCTCTCACACACACGCACACACACACACACACACACACACACACACACACACACACACACACACACAAAGACAAAGGCACACACCTGCCCACAGAGAGTTAATAACATCAAGGTCTATTAGCTAGCACCACTAATCAGCTGCTAACACACGCTCACAGACATGTCTGTCGAACGTGATCGATTCGAGCCAAAAACGGATGCTTATTACACACACACACACACACACACACACACACACACACACACACACACACACACACACACACACAAAAACACGCACCATATGGCTGCAGCTGTCCAAAGACTAGAAAGCTTTTAAGGAGGGGGGAGACGAAGAGGGAGGAGGAGGAGGAGAGGAAATCCTTTCTTTGTATTTATCTATTTAACACTCTTTCTCTCTCTCTCTCTCTCCCCCTCTCTCTCTCTTTCCCTCGTTCGTCCCCCGGTGGGTAATAAGGGCTAATCCACTTAAGCTCCCTCTCTCTCTCTGTTCTTGTCTATCACCCCAACATCCCCCATACACACACAAACATATATACACTTAACACACACACGGCTCGTTCTTCACCCCCGTGTGTCACCACTCTGACTCTGGGTGTGTGAGTGGAAGACAAAGGGAGAGAGATGTGGGGGAGGGAGGGGAGGGAATCCCTGCATCTATTTCCTCAGAAGAAGCATCTTGTTGTGCCACACACACACACACACACACACACACACACACACACACACACACACACACACACTCTTCAATAATAGATGTGTGGCTCCTCCCTCTCTCTCCTTCCTCACCATGACTCAGGACAGAGGCCTCGTTTAAAGAGACAGTACGCTCCTCAAATCATTCAAACTGCCAAATCAACGATCTCCATCATCACATATTTAATTGGCAGTGTCGTGTAAACGTTTTGTTAAGTCAAGTGATGAACGCTCCATGGCGCTACACGCTGAAGCTAACCTGTTGTCCTTGGAGTTCTGGTGATCGAAATCCATGAATGTAAAATAAGTCTTATATGGACTTAAATGTGCACTGAGACTACATCTATATAATACCTCAGAGTCCGGGTGCCAGATAGCCCAGCGGGTATGTTGTGCACCCCATGTACAGAGGCTGTAGTCCTCGTCGCAGCAGCCGTGGGTTTCAATCCGACCTCGGCCCTTTGCTGCTCTCTCTCTTCCCGACACTTCCTGTCTCTCTTCGACTGTCCTCTCTAATAAGAAAATAAATAAACAGCCCTAAAAAAGTATAATAAGTCAGAGTGTACCCAGGTTTTTCATGTCGTCGTCATGGTAACCGGACTATTTATCTGATCGTTACACATCTCTTAACGCTCTTCTGGTCGATAATCTGCAGGATTCGTTGGACGACATTGACCCTGCAGAGACGCTGTGCAGGATTCATGATGATGTAAGCAGCTGCATTAACAGTTCACTGACAGATCATACAAGTGGGAGGATTAGTCTCCGTGCCAAAGCTGCTTTAAGATATTACAAATTAATAACATGATATTCCCAGACGGTGCCAGGACGTCCCCGCTGTGACCTGCATGCATGACACGCTGATTTGACGATGACTCGGCAGCTAATGAGAAGGAACTGATCCTTCAGACACTCACAGAGAGAATCAACACTGCTTCTTTCAGTCAGATTTATCAAATCTTTGGACGATGAGATCTTCACAGAGATAAGAGATATTCTTCTCATGCGGAGTGTAAACGCCTCTGCATGATGGAGTCTTTATCTTTGCTCATTATTTATAGATGGGAGAACACAAGATAAAGAAGTTCGATGATAAAGGGAAACTAAACTCACTCTACACGTTCAAACTTCACAGGTATTACAGTGTTAAACTGTGACACCTGTAGCCGGTGTCAGGTTGTTTAACTCCTGTTTTCACACATGAACTCCTGAAATCTTCTGAGTTGCTATCCCTGCATCCATGTGGTGTCGTTTGCAGTCACACATGCAGCTACAGCTGATACACACTAGAAGATAATTGGGACCATTTTGGGCTTGAATTCCTCATTCTGACCGAAGTCAGCGAAGGCCCGATTATCTGAGGGATCCAAAGATGATCTAACAGATGTTCCTGAGGTGTTTTAAGGGTGATTTTAACCCCGATCAGGACCGGCGTGATTGTTGTGTGAGGAGAATACAGAGGACAGCCAAGCACGCACTCTGTGGATTGTCACATTGAGCGGAACAACAGCCAATCAGGAGGCAAGCTGACTGAAGCAGGAAGCACAATAATCAAACCATGGCGACGACCGTAATTGCAAAACATAAAGTTAGCTGGACGTCAGAAATGGAGGAGCAACGTGTTGATTTGTGGCAACACGAGTATTTCTACGATGACAGGAGTCAATTCTCTCTTCCTGTCGGCCATGTTTGTTTACTCTTAAGTCACGTATGATCGAGAGAGATTACGAGTTTTGAGAGTAGAGACTACACAGTGGAGAGAAACACACAGAGCCAGGAAATGAAACACTAGAGGAAGAACTACAAAATAAAACCAATGTAACAATGAAGAGATATTTGCAGAGGACACGATATCTGTGGAGCACTCGATATTTGTTTCCTGCAGCATCATGGCGTTGCCTTTAAGTATGCTAACGTGGATCTTTAATGGTTGTTTCTTGTTTGCAGTAAATACTAAAGTGTCCTGCACAGCTGCTCAGAAGCGGAGCGTCGAGATGGAGTCTGTTTTTATGTATTCATGGCGGCACATGATGCTGAGGAGTGTAAGTGCTGCAATCACTGCTGGATTAGTCGGAGTACTTTTAATGACACTGTGATCTCGTTAAGCTTCATTTGAACAGCTTTTATCGTTAGCTTTAATCCCTCCCAATAAACTCAATGAATCTTCAAAGACATCTGCAGATTAGACCGACTGTGATCACGTAAACTAAACAAAGTCAAGATCGCAATTTATCCGATTCTGTCCCTCTCATTTTAAGTGTTAATATGTGTGTGTGTGTGTGTGTGTGTCTGTGTGTGTCTGTGTGTGTTTGTGTGTGTGTGTGTGTTTGTGTGTGTATGTGTGTGTGTCTGTGTGTGTTTGTGTGTGTGTGTGTGTTTGTGTGTGTATGTGTGTGTGTCTGTGTGTGTTTGTGTGTGTGTGTGTGTTTGTGTGTGTATGTGTGTGTGTCTGTTATTGAGTGTCTCTGTCTGTGTGTACGTGTGTTTGTGCGTGTGTGTGTGTTTGCGTGCGTGTGTGTGTGTGTGTGTGTGTGTGTTTGCGTGTGTGTTTGTGTGTGTGTGTCTGTGTGTGTTTGTGTGTGTGTGTGTGTTTGTGTGTGTATGTGTGTGTGTCTGTGTGTGTTTGTGTGTGTGTGTGTGTTTGTGTGTGTATGTCTGTGTGTCTGTTATTGAGTGTCTCTGTCTGTGTGTACGTGTGTTTGTGCGTGTGTGTGTGTTTGCGTGCGTGTGTGTGTGTGTGTGTGTGTGTGTTTGCGTGTGTGTTTGTGTGTGTGTGTCTGTGTGTGTTTGTGTGTGTGTGTGTGTTTGTGTGTGTATGTGTGTGTGTCTGTGTGTCTGTTATTGAGTGTCTCTGTCTGTGTGTACGTGTGTTTGTGCGTGTGTGTGTTTGCGTGCGTGTGTGTGTGTGTGTGTGTGTGTTTGCGTGTGTGTGTGTGTGTGTGGGTGTGTGTCTGTGTGCGTGTGTGTGTGTGTGTGTTTGTGTGTGTGTGTGTGTTTGCGTGTGTGTGTGTGTGTGTGTGTTTGTGTGTGTGCGTGTGTGTTTGTGTGTGTGTTTGCATGTGTGTATGTGTTTGTGTGTGTGTGTGTGTGTTTGCGTGTGTGTGTGTCTGTGTGTTTGCGTGTGTGTTTGCGTGTGTGTGTGTGTGTGTGTGTGAGTGTGTCTCTGCCTGTGTGTGTGTCTGTGTGTTTGCGTGTGTGTGAGTGTGTGTGTGTGTGAGTGTGTCTCTGCCTGTGTGTGTGTCTGTGTGTTTGCGTCTGTGTGAGTGTGTGTGTGTCTGTGTGTGTGTGTGTGTGTGTGTGTGTGTGTGTGTGTGTGTGTGTGTGTGTGTGTGTGTGTGTGTGTGTGTGTGTGTGTGTGTGTGTCTGTGTGCGTGTGTGTGTGTGTGTGTCTGTGTGTGTGTGTGTGTCTGTGTGCGTGTGTGTGTGTGTGTGTTTGTGTGTGTGTGTGTGTGTTTGCGTGTGTGTGTGTGTGTGTGTGTTTGTGTGTGTGCGTGTGTGTTTGTGTGTGTGTTTGCATGTGTGTATGTGTTTGTGTGTGTGTTTGCGTGTGTGTGTGTCTGTGTGTTTGCGTGTGTGTTTGCGTGTGTGTGTGTGTGTGTGTGTGAGTGTGTCTCTGCCTGTGTGTGTCTGTGTGTTTGCGTCTGTGTGAGTGTGTGTGTGTGTGTGTCTGTGTGTGTGTGTGTGTGTGTGTGTGTGTGTGTGTGTGTGTGTGTGTGTGTGTGTGTGTGTGTGTGTGTGTGTGTGTGTGTGTGTGTGTGTCTGTGTGCGTGTGTGTGTGTGTGTGTCTGTGTGCGTGTGTGTGTGTGCGTGCGTGTGTGTGTGTGTGTGATTCTGAATCAGAGTGACTGAGAGGATTACTGCTCATTCATCCATGTAATGTTTCTGTTTGCAGAGCTCTTAAACAAGCACAGGAACAAACATACGCTGATCCATCCGCACGCCAACAGGGTCATTCCTCGACGTCCTGCTGGAAGCAATAAAGTTCCTTCGAACTCTTTTCTGCTCGCCAGTTTGTTCTTAACCTCTCATTCGTTGATACTGTGACTACAGTTTGACATGAAGGCAAAGAAATGTCATAATATCATTGGGCGCTGCTTCGTCTGTCAGTTTCTCCTCTTTCACGTCGTTTATGTAAATTAGTAAATGGACTTGAGTTTGTATATTTATTTTCTAGTCTTCTGGCTCCTCTCAAAGCGCTTTTACTCCTACAGGTCACACCTCCACATTCACACATGCATATGTTGCCGACAAGGCAGCGGGAGCAACTTGAGGTAAGCATCTTGCCCAAGGACACATCGACAGGAGGCTGCAGGAGCTGGGGATCGAACCCCCAACCTTTCATTTGAGAGACAACCGACTATACCACTGAGCCACAGCCGCCCCTTGTCCAGCCTCAGGGAAGAGTGCAGCTGTGTTTGTCTCACACGTGTCGTGTCACGAGAACAAAGTTTAAACTGAGAAACAATGTGATCAGAAATGTCTCCCTGACACATTACAGACTTCACTCTAAGCAGCTGCAGAAGCCGCCATCCTTAGTGGTTATAAAACATCTCCATGGTTACAGACATTAGTCATGGCTTTCAGCAGAGGGGCTGGGAAAATTGACTCTAATTACCTGTTCATGCACACAGCGAGCGCTCACTCCGCTCCTCGCTGCTGGAATATGAAGAAATCACAGCGAGAAAACAGCACACAGAAAGGACTGATGCATTATGGGACTTTTCATTTGGATTCTATGGAGAAAATGTACATGAATCTGGCCCTGCTTGTGGCGCTTTGACACTTCTGTGTGTCTTTATCTCCCAGCATGCATCTGCTGTTCCTCACCTTCTTCTACGACGAGGACTCCGGCGGCGTCTTATGTCTTTTATTCCAATGAGACAAGAAAATGTGCAATAACACTGATAGCCTGATAACAGCAGCCGGCATTGACACACAGCTGGCGTCAGTAGTCTGACAAACACTCAGACATGCAACTGTGTGCGTGTGTGTGCGTTTGCGTGCGTGTGTGTGTGTAGGTATGAATGCATGTTTGTCGCTTCCTGTTTCCGTCTGATAAATTAGGATCCTATTTATAACCCGCTGATTAGCATAACAGTGAGCAGTCGCGCTGCCTGCACTTTCCTGTGAGCCTGAGTGGATCTGAGTGGGTTTTCAGACTCCAATCAAGAAGACGGTTCACGCATATAAACGGTAAAATGTGACTCTGCCTTTTTCTAAAATGTGTCTCATTTCCATTCAATGTCTTCATCATCAAGCAGTCAAAGAAGCGAAGAAGAGATGAGTGTGATCGGAGCTCTTAAAGCTTGCATACAAACTGAAGATCCGTCACGAGCATGACTGAGCTTTAAGAAGTGTCCACAAATCGTCTCCATGACGACCAAAAGTACAATTCATTCAGGGTGTTTTCACATTAGGAACGCTTGTTTCGTACCGAGTACAATTCCTCGATTCCTCCCCCCTCCCCCGCTGGTCTGCGTTCACATTAGTAACATTGTTCCGTGCCCGAGTACTCTTGAGTGTGTACACAGTCCGATACAGCAGGGGGCAGTATGCACATAGTTGGTTTGCAAATCCACCAAGTAGCAGAAAGAAGAAGTAGTAACCATGGCAACCACTCGCAGACTGAGTCCGTCCTGCTAACTCTGAATGTTTTTGTTATCTCTGAGACGCCAACAGCGACCCTCTTCTTGCGTCCACATCTACCGTGCAGCTCAGAGGATGAAACGGGCCCGTGCTGCACAGATACGACAGTTTTTGAAGCAACAGAAGCCGTTTTGAATGACGTCATGTAGCGGTCCACTTCCTTGTTTGAGCACGGTTCGTTTACATCTCCCGCGGACCGTATCCGAGTACACATGAATCGTGCAGAGACCAACTCTTCAAGCGGACTCAGGCATGGTACCCGAGTACGGTACGTTTGTGTTCACACTGATCAAATGAACCGGACTTTGGGGTCAAGCGTACATGGATCCAGGCCCGGGTGAAACCGCCCTTAATTTGAAAAACCTCAGTTGTTGCTGCTTCCTGTTTGTATGTGAAGCCAGCACAAAGTTCAGAAACATTTCTGTGGAATCACTTTTAACGTTTTTGGACACTGGGGTCATCAGGATACCAGACATTTAAACTTCTAGTAAACATCAAACAATGTTGATACGTGATAAGATAGAGTCGGCGTCGCGTCAGAGTTGGAGGCGGGGCGTCACATGAGGAACAATAATTCTTTCCCTCTGTCTACCAATAATGTAAACGCGTGGATCGCAGTGTTCTCCTACTCGGCTCTGAGCTTCACCAATTTCAAACCGTAGAGCTGGACTTTTCAGTTTCGTGCAGAAGAGCACACAGCAGATCTTCAGCATCAAGGCGTGATACGAATGTGACGTTTTCTGGGCGTTCCCCTCGATGTTGACTGTATCTTTACCACAGCATCAAACAAGGACGTCTGGGTCAGTATTGGTTTTAATAACATAAACAGCAGGCACACTCCTGCACACTGTGCAACATGCACGAAACACTGACAACATTTCAGCACCTAACGGTTGACAACATATGTAGACATCTCTCTCATCTGCTCGCAGCTTTTTATTGGACACATTAAAGTTACTGATTAGATTTTTGTTTTACGGCTGATGAATCAAACTTGCTCTGAGTTTGAATGAATCCAGCCACTGATTAAAGTCTATAAATGAAATGATTGATGAGTCTGAGGTGTTGAGCGGAGATCACTCTTTGTCCTCTCATACGGTTGCTTCCCTTACTTCCATTAAAGTTACATTTTTCTAATACTGGAAATGTCGCTGTCTGCATTGCATCAGAGAGAGAGCAGGAACTAATAATAAAAAGAGCTGAAGGCGAACTGCAAGCAAGAATGATGTAAGAAGCAGAGCTGATCAGGTTTCAGAGTCTGCACCTCTCTCTCTCCTCCAGCACGTCTTACTTCCTGTTTCTTCGTCTGCACAATCATCACAATTAAGAGATTGTTATTGTGCATTTCCTCTCAACTTTCTACATCTAATCGATTTCTCACTCCTCGGATCTTTTGGAAGATCTGTTTTAGGGCTTTTTATGCCGTCTTTATTTTAGAGACAGGACAGGAGACAGAGTCGGACGAGACATGCAGGAAAGGAGACACGGGCCGGATTTGAACCGGGGACGTCTACTAGACAGCTACTCTCGGATCAAAGTGGATTAACCTGAGTTTATCCTGTACAGGAGGGACTGGTGCCAGCTCTCTGTCAAAGGGTCCGGTTACCAGTTCCTCACACTGGTTACCCAGAAAAGGCCAAATAGACACGCCTAGCTTCTAACTGCCTTCATCCAGACGCCCGCCCTGCGTGCTCCGATACGACACCTGATCAAATAGCCTTGAATCAGATACTGATATCGGCCACGCCTGTTAACGGCAGCTCTCCTCTTATTGGTCAGTGCACTTGGTTTGGTGCTAGGAAAGGTTTCAGAGGCGAATAAGCCCCATGGGTTTGTTTTCATTTCTTTGGCTAGAGCCAAACCCAAATCAGTTTTAGCGATTAGACATGAAAATGAATCCATCATAAAATAATGGGGAGCCGTAGCCTTAAAAGCCCCTGCAGCCATATTTCATTATCTACACTGTGTTACAAAACAACGAGCAAACAGGAGGAGTTCATGATTCTGTGTTTTAAAATATCAGTGAGTGGATTCAAACCTTGAGGAGCATCAAGCAGCCGAACCTGAGCGAGCTGAGTGATGCAAGAAAAGCAGGAGGCTCACATGTGCGTCTCATGTCATTAGTAAGTCTGACAGCATGCTGAAGAGACTGCACTCAGCGCTCCAGCGGCAGGAGTCCATTACTGCAGGAGACGTTACCTGAATGAGTGCAGAGTTTGAGTGGACGAGAAGATGTCAGGAGGATGTTCATTAACGGCTCAGCGGAGAATCAGGCCGGTGTCAGTGTGTTCGCTTTAGAGAGCAGCCGCCTCTGAGTTCCTCTGTGCTGAAGTCAAAGAGATGTTCTTCTTCTTCTGTCTGCTCGGACACAGAGCTGCGTTTGAATGTCTGCAGGAAGTGTTTGTTATTTAAACAAAGATTCTCACATTTGAATTTAAACCCAAAGAAAAACTACAGCGATGACAGCAAGAAGACTAAACTGGAGCTGTACTGGTTTTTATGCAGAATTTAAAGAAAGCTTGATGTAAGCTGGGGTGTGGGCTTTTAGGAGGTGAAATATATTTCTCGCTGCACACCAGATGTGGACACATTTATCTTTGGCTGGTTGTGAGATGAAACATTTTTACAGAGCGTCTTTTTTCTCGCTCACAAATTCTCCCAATGTTCGCTTAAAAACACGCTCGCCAGGAGGCGGGTGTCTGATCTTAACAGTCCAACAAAAAGCCCCACTCCCTCAGTTCGTCTTCTAGATGCTCCGACCCCTGATTAACCGACATACATGAGTCGTGGGATGTGTGATTACAGCAATCTGGCTAAAGGTCAAAAGGTCAAAGTATGGAGAACAACAACATGCATATATGCGCGTGTATTCATTCATTCAGCCCCTTTAACGTTCAACGTGAGAGCATGACTTTCTGTCTACTCTGCACAAAAACAACGCAATTTAAACCACTGGTTTAAAGTTGATCAACCTTTCTCAGGATGGATACAGTAACAGAAATGCAAACATCACTTTAATCCAGTGTATTTATTGACGTATCATTTTATTCGACAGGGAAAGAACTCCAACGTGCAGCTCATAAGAAGCAATACGGTGAAATCTGGAGCATCTCCTGCCAGAGGGAAAGCTACTCTCAGGGAGGTGAGGCAATCTTTACCAATCTGACGATGCAGCAGCAGAGGTGGGAGTGCAGAGCGGGATCACTAACTGCTGCTAATTGTTTGAAACCGTGACGTGCGTCTCACCTCGAGCTACTTTGGTCTATTGGCCATTTACAGCGTCAGAGCTGTGTGCAAACATGGCGTTTCTTTTCAACTGACAGTGTACAGTGTTTAAAGGCGGAGTCAGTAGAAATGTTTGTAAACACAACATTCAAACGCCCCTCCTCATGGGCTCATCGCCCCCAGAAGCTCACACTCACTGCAGGACGTAGTGTGTACGTTTACTGCTTGTACCTACACTGCAAGCTAACGCACGCTAGCACAAGCTAACCGCCGGTGTTTGTCACCTGCCTGTGCGAGCTTTATCCGCTTGGTGTTTCACCTCACTGTGATTATATTTTCTCTTCTTTGCTGCTACGTCCACGTCCGTCATATTCACCAGTTTGAATCGTCCAATCGCTGAATTGTATTCACTCATAAACTCACCTGCTGTCACCAGCACACATGTACGGAGGCCCAGAAGGGACGATGGAGCAGTTTTACTTTAGGAGAAGTCTGTATTTTATTTTGAAGGAACAAGCTGCTGACTCTATCTTTAAAACTTTCCTCATTAATCTGTTGATCACTTCTCAGACAGATAAATAATGAATTTTCTCTTTAAAATGTTGAGACAGTCAAAGAGTGCAAAGTGACAGATTGAGATCCAGAAATGTTTGAACTCAGAATCATATCTGACCAGAATCGTCATATTTCAGATGTTTGATTTGATAAATGGCTTCAAAGATGAAATCAATCATGAGTGACTCCTCTGATTGTGTCACAAACTGATCGAGCTGATCATCGCTTCAACGATAACCACGAGAATGTTTTTCAAATCACCGTGAAATGATTTCTGTACCAATCGACGAGCAGATCAATCGATGAGGATCAATGAAAAGACCTGCCAGCTGCAGCTCTGTGATTAGTCATTATACTCTGCTAGAAGAGTCTCCATCATTACACTCTGCAGACACACACATACACACACACACACACACACACACACACACTATCACACACATACACACACACACACACACATACACACACACACACACACACATACACACACACACACACACAAACAAACACAGCTCCCTCATTACACCCTGCACACACACACACACACACACACACACACACACACACACACACACGCTTTCTGTCACCCTCTGAACATTTCACGTCACTTGAGTCAGACTGATCCGTCAGAAGCTCATTTTCCACCTTCAATCCATCAGAGTGACACACACACACACACACACACACACACACACACACACACACACGTTGATTATTAGCTCTCCATGAATCCACATTAAGTCTGAGATAGCGAAGATTTCCAGGAGCTGATGTGATGTCACTCCTCCATGATTCCTTTCTTTTGTAGAGACCATCAACCTCACACATGAGCTCACTGTAACGCACACACTCACTAACACACACACACACACACACACACACACACACACACATACACTAATGCAATGTAAATGCATGTAAGAGATCAGAGCGTGTGCACAAAGAGGAGGATGTTTTGACGCTGGATTTAAACGCCTCTCTCTACATTTGCAGCCTGTGTGAACAGCGGCGGATTCTCTGCACGTTTCTTCCATGTTCACTTCATGAGCGTCTTGCTGACACCCAGCACACTCATTAAGATGCTTTTTGTTGCTGCTTTTTTCTGCACAGCCTGGTTCTTCCTACCTGTTTTGTAGTAGGCATCAGTGTCGGGGTCGCTGGGCGCCTCCTCGGCCGCTTCTGCAGGGTTCATACCGGAATCCGGCTCAATACAATCCACCACCGACAAAGAAAAGACAAGAATCAAAAGAAATCCCAGATCCTCCCGTCCTTTTTTTATTCCTCACATGTTCTCCGTTCTCCCCTGTCTCGCTCTCTCTCGTTCTCTCCCTCCATCCGTCCCCCCCTCGCCGGTTTCTCTTTCTTTCTCTCTCGGTTTGTTTGCTGTTTCAGGGCTGGCTTCGTTTCTCTCTATTGTTCCCGGTCCAACCTCCCTCTCTGCTGCTGGCCGCCAGGGTCTCTCTGCCTCCCTCCCTCCCTCCGCCCTCCCTCTCCCTGTCTCCCCCCCCGTCCCTCCCTCAGCACCTCCCCGCCCTCTGTCGCTCTCTCTCTCTCTCTCTCTCTCTCTCTCTCTCTCTCTCTCTCTCTCTCTCTCCCAATTCAATTTATTGACCTTTATTAGAAAGCCTCTAGGAATCATTTAACACCTGCACAACAATTTACGTTAAAAATACCAACAACAGCAACAACAACAACAGAAGAAGAAAAACAACAACAACAACAACAACAACAACAACAGAAGAAGAAAAACAACAACAACAACAACAACAACAACAGAAGAAGAAAAACAACAACAACAACAACAGCAACAACAACAACAACAGAAGAAGAAAAACAACAACAACAACAACAACAGAAGAAGAAAAACAACAACAACAACAACAGCAACAACAACAACAACAGAAGAAGAAAAACAACAACAACAACAACAACAGAAGAAGAAAAACAACAGCAACAACAACAACAGAAGAAGAAAAACAACAACAACAACAACAACAGAAGAAGAAAAACAACAACAACAACAGCAGCAGCAGCAGAAGACGAAGAAGGCGAGTGGTTTTATACTCACTGGATGATAATGTTCTTCCGGTTTCATGGAAGTGTGTTTCTTATTATGAACAGATCAGAGAATTGTGTCCACATGGTGGCGCTAAAGGATTATAAATGTGCAGCCCAAACAATAACAGTTCATCCTCTGAGGAGCATGAAAACATTCAGAACACTAACCCTAACCCTTCAGCGAGGTGATCTGGCACTACTACCACCCGACATCCCTGACGCCGACACCATCGGACTGTGTCGTCCCCAAAACCACCTCCGTCCTCATTCCTGCACGGGGGCCTCCAACCAGCGTTCATCACTGTTATATTTGTCTCGACGCTTGCTCTTCATTTTCCTTCACTGACAAACTTCTGATTTCACAGGAATGATGCAACACTTAGCAGGACAACGACATTGAGTGCTGTCAGATGGGGCCCCCTTAGGGAGGTTTCCTACTGTCATTGCAAAATGTGCACATATTGAGGCATTGCTGTGGTAAAAGTTTGAAAGGCCTCGGGGGGGACTCCTACTGGTCTGGGCTCTCCAAGCAGCTGCCCACCTTGCCTGTTGACAAGCAGCGCCTCTGAGTGTAATGAAGAAGTTAAACATTTAATCTATATGTATATCTTTAATCATCAGTCAAACATTCAATCTGTTAGTGAACCAGAACATGGACAATGAAATGAGGTGTACATGTGGATTAAAGCGAAACATGCCTGTTGAGTGTGAAATGTGTTAGTTTCTCGTTTTCTTGAACTTAAAGGGAGAATTTGCGACGAACGAAAACCCAAACCAGACGGTGGTGAGGAGATTTGTTCCCTTAAAGAGACAGTTCCTAAAATCAGTGAGTGTCTAAGTGTCAGTAACACTCACACAGTCATCTGATGTCAAACAGGTTCTGCTTTACGTGTGAATATCAGGTCCTTCAGGATGTTAGTGATGTCACAGAAAATGACTCAGTCGCCCCGGAGTTCATGTTTCTACCACAGGCTTAACAAGTGATTCATCCACATCAGTGAGCGCTGTCATAACCTCGCCTGCTTGTGTGATACGGTCAACCTTTGGTCGAATGAAGCCAAGACCCTCGTGATTCAGTGTTCTTTCTTTTAGGGTTTGGTTGCCTGTTTTATAAAGAGGGGGAGCTTTTTATGCATGTTTAATTTAAAGCAGAACACCCAAGAACCTCTGCAAAAGACGCTAAACATACCTTGGATGATCTTGAACTCTAAAGCAGTGGTGCTCAACTGGTGGGTCGGGACCCAAAGGTGGGTCATGGAGCAGTTTTGAGTGGGTCATGAATGTGTGAATTATGAGAAAAGTCTGTGAAGCGCTTATTAATCATGATTGTTTTGTTCTGTTTCTTTGTCCTGTCATGTGTTTTGTAACATCTGAGGTCCAAACTGAACCTTATTTCATTAAATTCATCTGATTGGTTGAAAAAGTTCAGATATTTGGGTTGTGATTTTCCATTTAGTAGTTGGTGGTGGGTCCTGAGGCCGGACCATAGATTGTTAATATGAATGTTTGAAGCCTGAGTGATGTCGCCCGTCTGTTCAGCCTAACTTTCAGTCAACCTAACGACAGGCTGAGAGCTGGAGCTGAGGCGGGTTTTAAGCCTCCTGACAAACCGTTACACCGCGCCCACCTGTCAATCATGTCGGTTACGCACTGCGGTGGCTCTACTGACAAAACTTTTGAGTAAAAGGACTGCGTTTGTGTGGTCAGGATGTCAGGATGCTTTGCTACTGTTGAAACCCTGCTCTGTTGTGCTCCTGTGCTTGCAGCTCCAAAGTTTGAAAACCCTTTAAAATTCAGGTGGAGCTGGTGCAGGAGCTGCACTGGGAAGAGGGCCATTGATCTTCTAGTCTGCTTCTTCCCCTCGTAAGTTCAAGCGCCACCTCGCCAGTTTAATTATTCAGTCCTGGAGAAGGAGACATTGGCACTTATTTGGGCTCTACAGTTCTTTGAAGTGTACGTTTAGGGTCAGTGTTAACTGAGCATAACCGTCTGACTTTTCTGTCTATCATTCAGAACAGCAATCAAAGGTTGACGCGCTGGTTGTTGTTGTTACAGCCCTACACCTTGAATATTTGTCCCATCAAGGGTCGGGAGAATGTCATGGCAGATGTTCTTTCTCGAGCAGTAGTAGTAGCAGCAGTTTGGGGGGAGGTGTGACAGCCCTGACCATGTGTGTTTTGCCTGGTACTGTTGTTCTGTTTCAGTTTCAGAGCTTTGGCTCCCTCTGGTGGTCGGTTATGGCTTGCTTGATGGTTACTTGGAGTCCCCTCCCACCTAACTGTGATTGCTGACTGGCTCCCCGTGAGTGGAAGGGCGTATAAACCAGACATCAGCTTTCTTTCTCTCTTCCCTCTGGACAGCCGACATGCACAACCTTCTGCTTCTGGTTTGTTTGTGAATAAAATTACAACAAAGTGTACTGTGTGGACCTCCCTTCACTATTATGGCCTAAACGATATGGTCATAATATTGTGAATAACTCTTATCCTTCATCAAATCAAAACTGATGAGTCATCAAAACATTCACCCCCCCGTACAGTGTGTGCTGATCGAGACATGAGCTAATCAGACCTGTTTGGTTTTTTGAACCAGGCTGTAAACATGTTAATGTCTGCTGTAAAAACAGGCTTTTTAGAATGGGTGTGTATGTGACTTCCTGTGCTTCTGCAGCCAGCCTCTAGTGGACACTCGAGGAACTGCAGGATTTTACACTTCAGAGGGGACCAAACACAATTAACCTTAAAGCAAACATCATCAGAGTCTGAATCTCTATTGAGCTTGTTAGCGTCTTTCAGACACTTGTTTTTAACTTCATGGGTCGTTGAATATTTGGCTCTCAATAACCAAGAGTCTCAATAACTTCGTGTTCAGCTGCAGACTGTTTTCTTTTTTTCAAACAGAAGACAGACTAAAGGCATCGGGAAGGACCGAGCTGGATCTCAAAGAGGTTTGTGCTTCCTCTGTCGGATACAGAGAACTGTTCGTTTAACACATTAGCCCATTTAAGAAGCTAATATCAGCAAATTCATAATGTTTCTGTAATTAGTTAAAGATCAGCAAAGACTTACTTTATTTATCCCAGAGGGCAATTCAGTTCCACAGTCCACCCAGAACATGCACACACTTCACCTCCTCCTCTGCTTCTCCTCCCCTCTCTCTCTCTCTCTCTCTCTCTGAACACTTCACCTCCTCCTCTGCTTCTCCTCCCCCCCTCTCTGAACACTTCACCTCCTCCTCTGCTTCTCCTCCCCCCCTCTCTGAACACTTCACCTCCTCCTCTGCTTCTCCTCCCCCCTCTCTCTGAACACTTCACCTCCTCCTCTGCTTCTCCTCCCCCCCTCTCTGAACACTTCACCTCCTCCTCTGCTTCTCCTCCCCTCTCTCTCTCTCTCTGAACACTTCACCTCCTCCTCTGCTTCTCCTCCCCCCTCTCTCTCTCTCTCTCTCTCTGAACACTTCACCTCCTCCTCTGCTTCTCCTCCCCCCCCCCTCTCTCTCTCTCTCTCTCTCTGAATACTTCACCTCCTCCTCTGCTTCTCCCCCCTCTCTCTCTCTCTCTCTCTCTGAACACTTCACCTCCTCCTCTGTTTCTCCTCCCCTCTCTCTCTCTCTCTCTCTCTCTGAACACTTCACCTCCTCCTCTGTTTCTCCTCCCCCCTCTCTCTCTCTCTCTGAACACTTCACCTCCTCCTCTGTTTCTCCTCCCCCCTCTCTCTCTGAACACTTCACCTCCTCCTCTGCTTCTCCTCCCCCCTCTCTCTCTCTCTCTCTCTCTGAACACTTCACCTCCTCCTCTGCTTCTCCTCCCCCCTCTCTCTCTCTCTCTCTCTCTGAACACTTCACCTCCTCCTCTGCTTCTCCTCCCCTCACCTCTCTCTGAACACTTCACCTCCTCCTCTGCTTCTCCTCCCCTCATCTCTCTGAACACTTCACCTCCTCGTGCAGCCATCAGTCTGTCGCTTCTTCTCTCTGTTTGAACCCTCTCACTGTGTGATGCTGCCATCTAGTGGACGACACTGCACATAACAGCGAGATCATTTTATAACAGGATTTTTTTTCTGCCTGCTGGAAACTCACAATGTTGCCCGACAAAATATTTGTTTTCAGATTCATCAGAAATATAAGTTTCAACTGGAAATGTTCATGTGAAGTTTATTTATAAGAAAGACAAATCTGACTTGAGGGGGTAGGCCTGGGCGATTAACTATTTACTACTATCAGCGTTTTATTTTACGATAGCCAATTTAAATTAATTAATTAAAAAGTGCACTACTGTTGCTCTGCTGCAGGTGTGTCTTTCCCTCTACTCACCACATGTCCCGCCCACAACACTATCTGATTGGCCAGACGTCACAACGAGGAATAGCCAACCAACACTGCTGACATGCAGAGAGGGAGCGAGCAGTCTGCAGCAGCAGGAGAAGAAGTGAAGATTAGAAATTCTACATTTTGACAGAAAGATTTTCAGTTTTAATTTGGATGCATATCTGTTCCAAATATCAGTCATCATCTCATGGACTTCTTATAATCTGTGAATCAATCTCAGTGGACCCCTACCCTGAAGACCATGATTCAAAGAGGACAAGATAAAGACAAGAGGTTTACTTTTATGGTTAGTGGAGCATAAATGAAAACTGAAAGTTTGGAGGTGGAAAAGGATGGAGGGGCAGGATGCAAGTCTTCAGTTGAAACCCATCACTTAATTCACGGCCACACATCCACAAAAAACAGGAGAAGTTAGTGAAATATGGGAAAACTGTCTCCTCACAGCATGATCAACCAGTCAGCTGATCTCACACACCTTTTAGACGTGTTACCTGTCCTCTCGGGCCAATCAGAGAGGAGCTCTGTTATCAGGGCCAACTTGACTTCAGGTGTGATTGATCTCCGCGCCCTCAGGAGTGAATGAGACTCAACATGATTGAACAAAGGAAAACAGGCTGCTGACCAAACTTCAGAAAAAAGAGGAAAAATACGAGTGTGCGCACATCCAATCAAATTACAGAGAAAAAGAAATGTCTGCACACTGTTCAGCTCCCAATGAGCAACTTTATTAAGAGCAACGTTTTGGATCCAAAGGATCTTCTCCAGGCCGGACTAAAACTTCACCACTTAAGTTTAAGCTAAGCAAACAAATCAAAGACACATGACGTAAACATTCCCTTTACTTTCACGTTAAAACCAAAAATACGTTAAATTCATGAATACATGAATTCCTATTAAAGAACAAAATGATCTCCACATGTTGTCACATAAACAAATGAGCGAGTGCACCTTCCTCTCGGCCAACATCAACATTTATCAAAAAGGATCTTGAGACAGTCATGAACAGGTGTTTTACAGATGTTTACTTCCCTCCATCATCTTTTCTGATTATTCTGTTTGGAGAGTCCGCGGGATGGGGTGGGCTGGGGGGCTCCAGCTGTCATTGGACGAGAGGCCGTGTTACACCTAGACAGGTCACTGCATTCAGGTGCTCCTTTGATGGTCCCAGTCTTTGAGTTGGAAAGTTGTTCTTCGGACTTTAGTGTGTTCACGTGTATTCAGTTCGAGAAGAAGAAGAAGAAGATGTGTGATGTCTCTGTTACAAATTATATTTGTGCAAAGAGTTGATGTGCAAAATGTGAATCAGTAGAAAGGATCTGAACTTGAACCAAACATCTTGTGTCCCCCATGTTGATGACAAATATGACTTCAAGTCAGAAAGTCGGGCTCCTCATTCTTTCCACAGCTTCTGAGTTATTGTTCCGACTCGAGCAGGCGTTCATGTGCATTTTAAAACTCAGAAACCACGTTTCACTGCGAGGCCTCTCGTGCTGCTCACTATTTGACATCCATTAAAACCCCAGTAGGATTACAACGTACTGGGGTGATGACTCACTTCCTGCACTTCACAGAGACTCTAATTGGCTCGTTGTTATCCAAACCTGTCTGACAAAGCTGAATGAACAGTATAGTTCTGTAGAAAAGTCCCTCGGGCACACTCGGTCCTGTTGTGAGACTAAAAGGAGGCGAGATGTGTCTTTAAATAGACGCCCACCCTGGGAATAAGCCACTACGCCCTGAGGCGATGCAAAGTGACATTTACTATCCCTTCTTTTGACAAACATCTCGAACAGTCACATCATTTCTGCTTTCTTTAAAAATGATGATTCAAGATTGAGATTCCCCACAGCTGTTCGTCAAATAGAGACTCAGAGGAGCTAAGAATAGAATAAAGTGTGCAGAGAGAGACGCTGTTCATCGTCCTCTCTGACATTACACTGATTTAATCTGCATTAGTGGTTTGATTTTACAACACTGATGATATCAGGGAGCCTCAGGCTAAGATGCATTTTATTGTACAGTGTTTGTATCGTCTGTGTGTGGGCATTAAAAAAGGTCTGCATTCAAAGAACACCGAAGATGTGTTTACATGGTTTACAGTTAGCTGGTACAGGCACTGAGAAGCCTTTACTAGCTGTTCCTCTTTGACATGTTTAATCTAAATATTTTCTACTTTATCTTTAAATAAGGGCTGCACGATGCTGCAGTGGTTAGCGCTCAAGGTTCCTGGTTTGAATCCCCGTCTGACAGGAGCCTCTCTGTGTGGAGTTTGCATGTTCTCCCCGTGCATGCGTGGGTTCTCTCCGGGTACTCCAGCTTCCTCCCACAGTCCAAAGACATGCTGGTTAGGTTAACTGGTGACTCTAAATTGTCCGTAGGTGTGAATGTGAATGTGGCTGGTTGTCTGTCTCTATATGTCAGCCCTGTGATTGGCTAGAGAACAGTCCAGGGTGTAACCCCGCCTCTCGTCCAATGACAGCAGGGATCAGCCCCCCGCAACCTCGAAAGGCGTGATAGATATATAGGTGGATGGATGGAACAGTCTGCAGCTGAACACAAAGTTATTGAGACTCTTGAACCAAATAGTTAACGACCCATGAAGGTAGAACAACAAGTGGCTGAAAGACGCTAACAAGCTCAATAGATTGATAGTTGATTGTGTTTGGTCCTTTTTAAAATGTCAATATTTTAATTTCTTTATAACGTTCAGTGTATCGATACGTGCAGCTTATTGGCGTTATCGTTTAAAGCAGAAGTTCTCAACTGGTCCAACCCAAGCAGCAACCTCAACCTGTCCACTAGAGGCTGGCTGCAGAAGCACAGGAAGTCACATACACACCCATTCTAAAGAGTAGAAATGAACATGTTTACAGCCTGGTTCAAAAAACATGATAGACAAACAGAAGACAGACTAAAGGCTTCAGGAAGGACCGAGCTGGATCTCAAAGAGGTTTGTGCTTTCTCTGTCGGATACAAAGAACTGTTATGCTAACACATTAGCCCGTTTAAGAAGCTAATATGTCGACAGTACATCAACATGTGAAGACGTTACGATGACACGAGTGGTTGGTTCAAGATCACAGAGCAAGTTATGAAGAAATAAAGTTCTTATATAAGTTTATATAAAGAGAAGAATATGAGGGTTTAATATTGATTCAAAAATGAAAGAAAGCCACAAAGAAGCTCCTGATGGAAATAACTGGAACAAGGTTTGCTCTGCTATGGAAGCCCTAAGCGGACATTTATCTGTACGTTTTATTTGACTCTGTTTTCCTGTGATAACATATTTTTGCAGACTTCTTAAAATGTCATTTGGAAATGATTTATTGTTGCTCAATGTGTAAATTCTTTTCTTTTTTAAAGATTTCTTTTTGGGCTTTTTATTCCTTTATCAGAGACAAGACAGAAGATAGAGTCAGAGAGAGGGGGGAGAGAGAGAGGAATAACAGGTCGGATTTAAACCTGGGCCGCCTGCTCGGAGGACTATGCCTCCATACCATGGGGCGTGCACATTAACAGCTAGGCTACTGACGCCCCGTCAATGTGCATATGTGAATGCAGATGAATTACCTGCGAGATTAACCACATAAACGTTCTTATTGTGCTTTAATCATGCTGAATCCGCATGTCATTCCCCCCTCTCTCTCTCTGCTTTCTGACTCGATCCTCTGTCCTGTCTCTAAATAAATGCGTAAAAAGCCACAAAATAAACCTTTAAAATAGTATGTTATCCTTAAACCTCTGCTGTTTCTTCCTCCCAGGATGCATCACAATAAGGTTCACTGTAGAAAAGCACATGGCCAGAGACGACAGTGACCTTTGTTATGAACTTGCCTGCCGTCAAGCTTTCCTTCCCTGAGACGTATCCCATGATGCCCTTCTTCTCCTGCTGCAGCAGTAACGATGCAAAGAGGTCTCTCTGTGTGACAGTGGCTTACTGGAGTGTAAGAAGTCCTCGTCTCTGTAAAAACCATATTGTGACTGCTCGTCGTCTCTCGCCTCTTCATGATGCCGCAGCTCCCCTGTGGCAGACGGACGATCGCAAAGCATTACGCTGAAGTCTGAGGGCAGTTTCTACAATGTCGGCCCGGCTCCATCAACAATAGCTACGAGGATGCTCGAGTCTGTGTTTGTTAGAGAGGAACGTAAGAGGCTCTTCAAGGAGCGGGGGATGATGCAAACGCTCACACAACTGTTTGACATGAAGTAAAAGAACGCTCTTATTTCAGACGACAGCCGAGGACATTTCTCCTGGAGTGAACCCTCGTGATTCCTGGACTGTGATGAGATCTGTAAACAAGAGAAACACGGACATTTGAAGGTTTGATGCTATCAAGCAATGATGGAGGAAGAATTCAGAACCTTTACTTCAGGCCAGGGCAAGTTAAGCAAAGAGATCCGAGGTATAGCTTAGTCTACAGGGCTAAAAGTTCCTCACAGTGTAAAGAGACCAGCAAGCTGAATGAAAATAAACCTGCAGTAAAGAAGTCATGAATGAGGAGGTGATAGGGAGCACATTCTGGTGGTTATTTCCAGTGTAAAGTTTTACATTGGGCTCTACAGGGTCAGTGCTTCAGCAAGGAGCCTGGTCCGACGAGAACCCCGAATTATGTATTTGAAAACAAAGCCCTACCCGGCTCTAGCTTGAGGTCGGGTATCTGGTTCCGTAGGGCTCGGCTCGGGTTCCAGACTTCTGGTCTGAACACACCTTTAGAACTCCTCTCTGGAATAACCGACTACGGCTCGTTTGTTGACAGTAATTACGCAGACTCCTCAGTATTTCATGTGGTAATGATTTATTGATGTTCAAATGCTACACATAGCACCGTCACGTCAGGGGTCCACAGTTAGAGGTCACGGACACAGGTTGGAAACCCCCCCCGCTGTTTCCTGTCTGAGTGAGTACAAAAGTTGAGGGCTCAGAGAGGGACACGTACGAGTGGTTAGAGTTTATATATACGTAGATATATATACTCGAAAGATGTTTGTGTGTTTTTTAACTGTGATTGAAGACTTTTGTTATTTCAGAGGAAGAAAATAAAACATTTGAAAACAAGCAGTCAAAGGTCAAGGGCCATATCTGCAACATCTACACCCGTTAGCATGTTAGCGTTAGCCGTGACTAAACGAAAAGACTAAATTAAACTCTCCGTAACGTTAAAGTCTATTTAACAAGTCTCAGTAGTATGGCACCATTTCCAGGCTGTCATAGAGTCCAGTGTTTAGTGATGAGACGAATATTTACAATAAAAAAAAAGACAAAAAAAGAATCAACCAAAGAGTTTGATAAGCTCGTGTTTTAAAAATAGTGCTTGAAACGAGTGACTCGACGTCCAACTATGTACATACCTGTATCCGTCAAAGCTCGGTCGCCTTTACACGTCTTTTTTTCACATTGTTAATAAGTCACATCGATCATATTAAATATAAGCAAACATTTCTGCTGTAGTAAAAAGAAAAGAGAAGAACTCGAACGAACGAAATGACAGGTAACCACGTGTGTATCACATTTCAACTAAAGAACAGAGAACTATAATACTCATACCGACAGTGACGACATTAATCCAACAATTCAAATGGAAATCTCTTTTCAGCATCTCTTCTCGATGAAGTAGTTCCAACTCGACCGTTTGAAGTATGTACAAGAAACATTCAGAACTGCGTCCGTCCAGGAGAGATCTCTCGCTAACACTCACATTTGGTTTTTTCTGTGTTCGTCATTCTGTAACTGCACAAAGATCCTGCGAAGACCTGACATCACTGACCTGAGGTCCGGATTAGTTTTCTACCATTTAAGAAGGAAAGGTCCGACATTTGGAGAAACGTGTTTGATTTAAAGTCGACAAAATAAAGCTGGCTACACACGAGACGATTTTCAAAGACGAGGGAGAGCGCAGACACGAGGACAGTTTCAACCGATGGTTATGATCTTCTGAACGCACACACGAGACGACTCGGCCAGACCCTGAGACCACACACCTGCTGTTTGTGGTAACGATTCCACAGACACCAGATCTCACCGAAACTCACGTGTTCAAACGTGACTTCAGAAGAAAAACAAACATGGAGGACGATGGACGTGGTCAGCTGGCTGTCCTGCTGTGAGAGAGATCCTGGCTTCCTAAGACGGATTACGTGCAGCTTTCATTTTTAAATAAAGAGTATTTTTACAATGTGATATCGGAACTTTTACTTAATCGCACAGTAGCCTCTGTGACCACCAGGGGGCTCTCAATCAAAACAATAACAACAGACGACGTCAAAGCTGGCACAAATATCAGGGTGATTCTCTCTGCTACTCCCCCCCACCCTTTATGAAAACTGCGTCCGAGTTGACCGTGCTCACGTTTCCTTATGCAGCGGCCTTTGACGAAACATCCGGTGTTTCCATGGCAACTATAGTTGTGTCTGTCATGCCGGCCGCCACGTCAAGACACGTCCAGTTACAACTGTAAAATGACAGATTTGATAACTGTTGTAAATATTTGAGGTAAAGAACTCAACAAAAACAACAACATAGGTTTAGTCTATTTTTAATTAATGTATATATTTAAATGTCAACATTCTACATATTGTACGTTGACGTGAGTGCTTCTCCCACTCTTCTGATGTCTTAGTCCGATGATAAAGCAGATTAGATGATTAATTTAACGTCACTGTTATTCACGTGTTTTTTTAAACCTTTTTTAAATTCTGAGTGAGACGACACGTTTCCCAAACTGTCAGACTTCTCCTTCGACTCTCGGGGAGCTTCTGTTCGTTATGGCTGCTGTGTTTGATTTCTCTGATTCCCTCGAGAGAGCGAGGGCAACCATCGCTGAGCTACAGAGGAAGAAGAAGACGTACATTTTCTTTTTTTGTTTTTGTCTTACACATCGACTTCAAAACAATCAAGTATGTTTACTTGCTGCAAGACATAAATAAATACAGAGGAATGACTTCTTCGAATCAAGTCGACTCGGAACCAAGTAAAGAATCCAGAGGTAAAAAATAAAATAAAATCATTGACATGTTCGACAACAAAACTCAAAGTTCAAGTGGAGGCAGATCAAAATGATGACACTAAGTTATACAGAAGTGTTTGTGAGGACATTAACCCTTCACCTGAGACGTACCTCATGATCAAACTGGTCCATCTTAAAAAAAGCTCCCTGCCGACATCTGCATTGAGTGGGTGCTTGAAATAAAGTGCAGGATATTTCTAGCCGTTATTTTTTAATATTCTAGACTTTTTTCCAAACATAAACGGATTCATCTCAGCGCTCGCCAGAGGAGTCACCGAACGCTGAAAGGTTACATTCTTGAAGCATGGCGGAAAAAAAATGAGCGCACGACGCCGACGTCACGATGACTGCCGCGATCGAAAAAACCTGTTATTAAGTTGTAGTTGTTGCACTGATGGGAAGACAGTGTGTGTGTGTGTGTGTGTGTGTGTGTGTGTGTGCATGTGTGCGTGTGTGTGTGTGCGTGCGTGCGTGTGTGTGTGCATGTGTGTGTGCTTCTGTGTGTGTGTGCCTGTGTGTGTGCGTGCGTGTGTGTGTGTGTGTGCGTGTGTGTGTGTGTGCGTGTGTGTGTGTGCGTGTGTGTGTGCGTGTGTGTGCGTGTGTGTGTGTGCGTGCGTGTGTGCGTGTGTGCCTGTGTGTGTGTGTGTGTGTGCCTGTGTGTGTGTGCGTGCGTGTGTGTGCCTGTGTGTGTGTGTGCGTGTGTGTGTGTGTGTGTATGTGTGTGTGCTTCTGTGTGTGTGTGCCTGTGTGTGTGTGCGTGCGTGTGTGTGTGTGTGTGCGCGTGTGTGTGTGCGTGTGTGTGTGTGCGTGTGTGTGCGTGTGTGTGTGCGTGTGTGTGTGCGTGTGTGTGCGTGTGTGTGATGCGTTCAGATACAAACGAATCAATAACCTTAAACCTAAAACCGAATTTAGATCAAATTTCTGTCAACAAATAAAAAAGACAGAAGACTTCACGTGATGTTCGCTCAGATATCAATAATCTTGTGTGTGGACATTCACGATGCTGAGACAAGCATCTGTTCGTCTTAGCATTGGATGATTCAGGGCTGAAGGTAGAAACTGTTTTCATCGGCATTAATGTCCACTTTATTGTCTTTTCATGTGTTTTGTCTGTAAAATGAGAGTTATGAAAACATTAACTCAGGATGTCTTCAGATCAGGGGCGTGGTTGGAGGGGCGTGGCCAGATGGGTGGCCCCCTTGTAAATCTTATTGGCCACCCCAGGTTCCACCCTAAAATCCTTAACCATGATTGGCTGTTTGCTTTGCCAGAGGTGGGACTTATGTTGAAATCAACTATTGACCCCCAATTTCAACACAACCCACGAACTACGCCAACGTTCACTGCCACTCTAGACAATGATTGTGTTTCCACAGCGAGCGCCGTGATCCGTCTCCGGAGTAGGCACGCTTCAAGCTGGACAGAATGAAACAACCTGCACAGGAAGTCAAACAAGGAAACGCACACAGCGTCCTGTCAATTTCAAAATAAAACACAAAATAAGGACTCACTTATACTGCTGACGGACCGCGGCGGACATGGACTATGTGGGAATTGGGGGTTTGGCTGTGATGCAACAGGCAGCTCGTAGTTTTCAGTGTGCGAATTTAAACTCTGATGAAGTATTTCATTTTCATTTTCCCACTAATTAACTAACTCCCAGTTTTCTCCCAGTATGTCCACTTTGTTCAGACGACCTCTTCCTCGTGTTAACGTGTTCTTTCTCTGCTTCCTGGTTTGTGCTCAACGTGACTGATGCATTATGTTAGATTTGTTCTTTGTTTTGGGGAGGTTAAAAGTCTTCAATATAAGACGATAAAGGAAAGCCACCAATCTGCACAGTTCTTGTGTCTTTTCCTCCTAAAACTCGGCTTCAAAGGGTCTAAACCAGCGGTTCTCAACTGGTGGGTCGGGGCCAAAAGTGGTTCGCGTAGCTGTTTTCAGTGGGTCGCGAGCGTGTGCCAGGAAAAAAACCTCAAACAGTCTGTCGAGCGTTTTTAAAAATGTGTTAGTTTTGTTCAGTTTCTTGCTTACGTCCGATGTTTTGCAGCGTCTGAGGTACAAAACAGCTGACGGAAGCTAGACGAGTTAAGAACAGCTTTCTAAAGCATCCACCTTGATAAGAACCCATCTGAAGGAAATCTCTCCGTCGTGTTGTGTTACTCCATAATTCAGCTTCCTCTAAATCTAACGTGTGCTTCGTGTTGTATCTGAACGCAGATAAAAAACCTCACATTTACCTCTCGGTGTCTCTTTAAATAAACTCAACTGAGCGCTCTTGACTGCATTATTGTAAACAAAGGACTCGTATGATAATATGACTTGAAATACAACACAATGATCCTGCTCCTTCACAAAGAAAACAAAAATATATATATTACAAATTTGTACTGAAAGAAAGAACATTTAGGCCTACGCTAATTCCGCTTTGTTCGTCGTGTTTTCTAAATGTATAAGGCTGGCCCAGTCATTGCCAGAGTGCTTTCTGGCCTTTAACAGAGTCCTGCTGAATGACTGTTCCTGGTCAGATGGTCAGAGGTAGAAACCGGTGGCTGGAGGGTCGGGGAGGCTGGTCAGAGTCTCGGGGACGGGCATCTGCACAGCAGGGGGCGCTGCTCCGTTCGTATTGGGTAGAGCACATCCTCCTGGGTACGTACTGTTCAGGATGCAGCCGTTCTCCATCTGCACGAGACGAGAGGATGTTACGAATACAGTCAGAAAGTTAGATTATTAATTACAGATACATACGGAGTAAAAGACCCTCAAAACCAAGACTGCATATTCAGCGTTACCCCTTCACCCCAAAACGACCTCCCGTTACTCCAAAAGAAGCAGAGCGTGGACGTCTTGTACGGGTTTCACTGAATGGTTCAGCAAATTGAGAAATGCATTTCCAGAATGCATTGCCTTTGTTTTCATGTGACGGGGAGGGTAAAGGATGAATACGTGGTTTTCTTATTGTACCCTTAAATGTAAACAAATAACATGAAATATTCTACAATTGACTTAGCAGACGATTTTATCCAAAGCGAAGTACATCAGAGAATACATATAGAGACAGTCACACTCACATTCACACCTACGGACATTTAGAGTCACCAGTGAACCTAACGAGCATGTCTTTGGACTGTGGGAGGAAGCCGGAGTACCCGGAGAGAACCCACAAACACACCCACGAAATCTTCTCACTGTGAGGCAACAGCGCTAACCAATCATCCCAAAAAAAACAAAAAACTGTACTACAATGTTTGACCAAATAATACTCCATGTTGAATTGGTTTTTGAAAAGATACAATCATTTCTGATTTGTTTCCTTTATCACAAACTAACAATGGAGCACCAACATCTGGACTGACCCCTGGAGCACCTCGGCTATATGACAGGATACTTATAATACTCTATAATGAACAACTTTTGAGAACCATTTCTAAAACAGTACAGGTATTAGGCAGGTTGATACCTCTTTGGTTTCTGGTAGAAATCTTGTAAATGATGTCCTTTGAACATTGATGTCCCTGTTGCACAAACTGTTTCAAACCCTCAATACAAAGCCCTAAGCACAAATTGTTGCCAATTTTGATTTCAATATAAAACCAGTTCAAAGTGTTTCCCCGATCTCACCTTATTGGGGCTCGGGTCGTGAGGAATCTCAGAGGTCACCACACCATAGTGGTCCAACTGCCGACAGGGCTTGCTCACTCCCAGGATCTGCTCCAGGGAGGCGTTGGGCGGAGGGCACTGCGACAGGCTGGTGATGACCTGGGCCAACGGAACCGGGATCTGCTCCTGCTGCCGTTTGTGGTTCATCCCCTGGAAGGATGTTACCGTGGACTCGGCCACGTGCTGCTGTGCGCTCCTTCCAAACATACCACTTCCACTTACAGAGTAATCCATATTGTCAATATCAGGCATGCTATAATCCATGCAAGAATCTAGTGAGGTGTTTGTCAGAGGTTTTTGGCTGTTATCGAGGCAGGAGGTGCTGCCAAGATTCTCGCTGAATCCAAAGTCCTGCCACTGGGATTTTCCTGCTGAATTCTCTGTGCTGGACAAACCACACAGTCCGTTGAGGTTGGTTGCCTTCTGTTTGGCATGGCACTGTTGTGAGAGGTGGTTCTGCATCCTGGGTTGGTGCTGCTGCTGTTGTTGCTGAAGGAAGTGTTGATGTGGTTGCTGCTGCTGATGAAGGTTGACGTCCTGCTCTGAAGCTTTGCCATTGAAAAAAGTCTGTTGCGTGTTGTAGTGATCTATTTGTATCCCTGCACTGGTTAGAATGTCTTGGGCTGTCCACTGTCCGTTGATTAAGGATTGATTTTGGCCCAGCAGGTCTCCGTTGACTACTGAATTAGCCAAAAGGTCACTCTGCTGGTGCCAGTCGTGTGCCACTTTACCTGGTCGCATGTTGAGGTGCTGTTGCATCTGCTGGGACAGCTGGATGATGGGAGCCTGCCCCATCAAGGGAGGCTTATGGTGTGGAAACTGCATTTGAACATTAGCATCAGGGGTGGGGTTACTTTCAGATCCTGAAACGGTGGTGGCTGTTGCTGAGGAAGTACTGGGAGGCACCTGTCCTCCATGATCCGTGGAATCAGTCTTACCCTCGATGGTGTCATAGATATATGAAAGGATCTCATCGTTTGTGAGCAGATCATCCAAGGTGGGCACTCGCTCAGGGTCCATCTCAACTCTGATCATCCTCTCATCCAATAAGAGCAGCTCAAGGTCCTCGGCACTCAGACCCAGGCCTTCCAGAGCTCCAAACAGTTCTCCATTTGAACAACCCCCCTCCTCTGAATCCACAACCCCCTGGCCTTCCAACGAAAGCGAGTCCAGGGTAGCCAAGAGCGGGTCGAAGCTGGTGCTGGCATTTGCAATACCTGGACCCAACACACCATTGCTCGGCTCGTCCCAGCTCCTGTGCACGCTGGACGTTTCTGTGTCAGAGAAGCCCATTTGGTCACCAAAGAAGCTGCTAAATGACATTTTGGGCTCTAGGGCGGGCTGGCAAACATACACTGATTCATCCTGACTCATGAGTGCCCCAAGAAGAGAGCCAGGGTCAAGACCATCCCTGACCAGCCTGTCAGTCCGACTCTTCTTCGACTTACTGCCATTTTTCTCGTGGCTTCCATCTCTGAAGCCTGCTATGGGATGGTTGGACTGGTAGAGCAGAGCCTCACCTGTAGCGTAGGTGAAGGGTAGATGCATGGAGCGTTTACGCAAGTGTTCTCCCCCTTCTTCGTCCCTGTAAAGATGAGAAAACATGATAACTATTGAGGGTCAGAACAGATGAAAGCAAATCTGTTTTGTCTAAAAGTGAGCACAACTGGTGCATTCCCTGGTTTACAACACAACACAAACATCAAGGAACATACAAAAGAGGCCTCTGGGTGGCGATGATGTAGTCGGGTTTGCCGTTCTTGTACACCAGCCTGGCGTTGGCCTGGACCCATTTCCAGCGATTCTCCTTGGTGAGAAGCCTGAACACGGTGAGACCACTCTCTCCAGTCTTCATCACTGCAAAGATGCAGCGCAAACACGCTTATTATCAATGATGAGAGTGCAAAGCTCTGTTTTGTTAAAACCCTGAATGGCTTGGCTCCCCTGAACATAACCGACCTCATTAGACCTTACACTTCATCTAGGCCCCTTAGATGGTCAGACATGGGCCTCCTGGCCGTCACTCGCTCACGGCTAAAGCTCAAGGGTGATCGTGCCTTTGCAGTCAAAGCCCCTAAACTGTGGAACAGCCTCCCCCTTCCATCAGGTCTGCCCCCTCTGTTAACTCGTCTAAGTCCTGCCTCGGTTTTGATATGTTAGTGTTTGAATCCTGTGGTCCTGAATTTCTCCGTCCGTTTCTCTCAGGTTTCATTTTTTTCCTTTCTTCGTTGTTACTTCTTTATTCTGTTGTAACCTCCTGTATATTGTTTCTTTAATGCTGCTGCAGATTTTAAACATGCTTTATAAATGTGACTGCACCTAAAATCTGTAAGTGAAACCTCTTTATATGCCTCAACATATTTCCATGACAACTACAGTACAAGGATTATGCCAATCTCTTGCATTATCATCTGCACCAATTTCTTATTGGTGTTAAAAAGTGGTCGATATGGTTGCTTTGTTACTGAGCCCTATCTGTTGTTTGTATTTCAGTCTGCTTCTTAGTGAATGCTACAACCTTCCACTCTTTGCAGAGTTAATATACTCCAGCCCTAACCCTACTGAAAGCAGCATATTTCAGCAAGAGCAGGGTCCAAACGTGAACACCATATTTTTGCATGTCGGTGTCTCTAAAATCTATGATGGGTACTTTTTAACAGAAGTTTGATCATAGTACAAATCATTGTGAACTCCTGGAAGTTGTTGCCTGCTGATCGCACCTCAATATCTGAGGATCAACACAAACAATAACAAACACTGTAAGACTGCAGTAGAGAAGTCTATTGAAGTCTTGCCATTGGTTGTAAAGAGATTTATGGATGGAAGTGGCCAACACAGTTGGACTGACCCTCCCACTGCTGTATGTCGGGAGTGGTCAGTAAACATATCTGACCTCTAAAGGGTTTGTGTTTCTGCATGGATCATCTCTGATGCTTTGCTCACTCAGTGGATTTGCGGGCCTATCCTCTCCTCTGGCAGCTCTACACCGTTGCTCAATCTGCTCCGTAATCCAGCGGGATTACTTACGAAAGCAGTCTGAACTCTCTGACCACGTTGGAACACAACTCCTCAACTTTCTTGACAGCACTGACTAAAATAGCAACAAATGTCTGACGGATAAACAGCAGAGGGCGGTGGATTGTTATTGGATACACAAAGCATTGTACTGCTCTTGGTAAACCATCATCAGTATATACGCATGGTGCCTTTTACAAAGGCTTGTAATGGTTTTTCTGAGAGGGGAACATCAGGCTGCAGCTAAGGTTAGGATGCAGAGTCCCATGCTAGGCTACAGTATATCTACAGTGCACCCAGAGCATAGATTCAGTGAAGAGATGTAAATGATGCTTAAAGGAAAAGATTTAGTCGGCTAAAATAACACTGCTGTAGTCGTCACCCTTTTTAAAATATGTTTGCGACGTGTTGTTTTTGTTAGACGGCACAAATAAAGAGACATTCAACATAGAAGCTCCATCAAAGTCAAATCAGGGACAGAATAACTCAAGGTAGATTCTGTGCCAATGCAACTTACTTCTGACATGGTTCTCTGCGCAGTACAACATATCTGCTGCATGGATGAACTGATAGCCAGATCCTCGTACCCTCAGTTCTGCCTCGGTGTAGCCGAGCACTATCTTGCCCCTGCAGACAAAAAGGACCATCACTCATTTTCAGATCATCCTAGTTCATGGTACACAGTAGATCTTCCGTATCTGGAGGATGATGTGCAAAAGAGTGAAACGCTTCTCCTTACTTTGCATCGCAGGCCAGCGGGGTGAAGTCCAGTTTGTGTTTGGTCCTGAAGATCATGTTCTTGGTTCTGATCTCCAGGATGGACGGAGGCTGCAGAGGAGTCGCAATGGCGAAGAGAGCGAGCTGAGGCGGCGCCTTTCCTCCATTTTCCTGCCGCTGGTTCTGTCCATGTAGGAACTTTAATCTGCCCTGGATGTTTAACGCCTGGAAGCAGAAGTTGTCTTTTCAGTGTGTTCAGACATCACAGAGTGTAGATGACCTTTCAGCCCCCGTGTAGCTTCATGTACACACAAATAACAACTCAATCCTGGAAATAATCATTGCATGTCATTGCTCGGACCAAACACCTTTCATGGGTATTACAAAATGTGACGGGGATTTATGTTTAGGTAAATGCACGCAGATCTCACTCAGGGGTGACCTCCAGTTTCAATCACAGTATTTATTTGCTTTTTGTGTGAACATCGTTACATCACATGATTACTGTCTGAAGTGATGACGTGACATGTGACTTTGTCCGTGCATGAAGCCATATGTTTCTCCACATTGTGGTGGATTATAAGTGAGTGCATGAGCTCCACTGCAGACTGGAGTCTCTGTCAACAGTTTCAAAAACAGTAAAGAAGAACGCTGTCATTGACACTCATGACCTTCATCATATCTCATCTCCTCTATGCAACACGTGTTCACTGTGCTGCATCGGTGGACGTAAATCTCTCTCGTATGCAAACTCAAAACATATGTGTTTAAGTTTACACTTGTAATGGTATTGCATGCCGTGGCAGAACGTGACACTGGTGACAGTATTGAAACCTGTGTACTGCCCACTAATCTAACCAATGAAGCCCATAGCCTTAAAGGAGGAGTCAGTTGTTGTAAACTCAACATTCAAACTGGGCCCCTCCTCCTGGGCTCATCACCCCCAGATCTGTACCTGTGTCTATTCCATTCTTGTATTAGCTTTTTCAGTGATTATACTGTGATGTCATTGTCCTCATTTGTTATTTGTTCTGGTTCTACTAAAACAAAAATGAGCATACAATAAGTTTTCCAGGATACATGAAACAAATTCCTTGTATGTGTAAATGTACTTGGCAATAAAACCCGATTCTGATTCTGAAAGTCCCACACAGACCTCAACTTGCAGCAGAAACTGTCTCCATTTCTAGTACGAACAAACGACCTTCAGGTATGCTCTTCCTTTCTGAGCATTAACCTACCAGGAAGCCCGATGAGTTGTCCAGGAGGCAGCGAAAGCGACAAACGAAGCTCCTCTCCAGGAAGGACGAGTTCTCTGGAGGAAGCTGCTCGGGGTTGTAGGTGACCACGGACGAGCTGCTGTCGGGTTCCATCTCTGTTGTAGACAAAAAAAGGAAATCTCATGTAAGTTATATCCAATCTAAAAAAACCGTTGCTATAGTACATGAGGTTAAAAATCTACTGGATTACAACGCACCTAAAATGTTGTATTCGTCATTAATCTTATCAGTTAGCGTGCTGAACTACGGGGTTAAACTATGAATATCTCAAAGTGAAAAGGAAGGGTTCTGCCTCCTCTCTCCGGTGTTGGGTCATGGAGCTAGCTCACATCAACACCCACTTCATAATATGAAAATCCTGCATACAGCTCAATCACTGTTTCATGAACTCAAAGACTTTTCTTCCACTGTTTCTCGCCTCCGTGTGTGCTGGAACGTCTTCATGATATCATACACACGAATATTAAGAGCATATTGTTTGACTCCTGGATCATACCGCAGCATCAGGCAGCCATGTTTGTTCATCCTTGGACTTGTCTCATAGCGTTAGCTGCCCTCCACTGTTTCATGAATAAATGCACTTATGTAATGAGGTTTGAAGCTGACGCTCAGCGACAGTGTTTGTTGCCCTTAAAGGGGAGACAGTAAACAGTTTCTCAGTGCAGGAGTCGGTCTGAACACACCCAGAAACAAATGATACAGACATAAGCATCTTAAAACTCAGATCTGGGACAACTTCACCTCCTAAACCCGAGTTGAGATTACAGGGTCATGTGACCTGACCGAAGGATGGCCTCCTAGCTTAATGCCTGGACTGTGCATACTTAACCTCCTGATATGGACGCTTCTCCGCTGTGTTTACACTGACGGCAGAGTGTTAAACATCCAGCATTGACACTGATTACTGAAACACAGACACTTACATCCTCCAGAGCATTCAGAATATTCACAGAGATGGATCAGACCAAATCCTGAACTTAAAGTTAAGTAGTAAAAAACAATGAAAAATACGCTGACTCGTACAATTCAGCCTCCCCCCCTAACAAACTCTTGTTCTTGCAGTATTTTGTCTGTTTGGTGTTAAAGAGAAAACATACTACTTATTTTTGTTGTGTTTAATTATAGTCCTAAGTAAGAGCAGGAGAGTGATCACCTTGAGGGGAGTCCTGGGTGATGGCGGGCGCAGCAGTAGGAGGAGGATTCAGAGCCCAGTGCAGGTTCCTCCTGAGCTCCTGCTGGTCTTCAGTATGGACCAGTTCGTACACGCTCTGGTGCATGACATCCGTCTGACAGAGAAATGACACCAGAGAATTAATGCATTGTTCATACGGAGTGTGTGCACAATTATTTACCAGGAACAGAACTACAATGATATTCAAACTTTGACAAGTTGCACACAACCATTCACGATGAACCTCCAGTATTAAGAATGAGAAAAAAACTCCTCCAACATCCAACATTATTATCAGCATGTTGGCTTTTGTTGCTTAGAGTTGTGGTGAGGAGAAGGGAGAGTAACTAGCTAATGCTATTAACTTGTCTGCCAACACTGCTTTCCAGGTATTTGAGGGGACCAATGTCAATGGATTACACCAACAGCTGTGTTACTTTGCAGAGGTTTAGTTTGATATGTAGTATTTAAATAAGGATCAGCAGAATAGATCTCCTTTAATCTCAGTGCTGATTGGCTTTCTGGATAAGTGTCTCATTGATTGTCACCTGGTGGACATCAGGTTTAGAGTTGTTCTGGGGTTCTTGTCGTAGAACTTGGCGGTGCCTCGGATGTTTGGGGTGTTGCACAGGATGACAGGTGGTACCTGGGTGTGATGCTCTAATGTTTTTGCAGTCACAGAAATAGTACTCTTAGGTTTCCGTTAAAGCTACGGCTTTAGAAGAAGTAGTTAAATGTGTTGGTCGTTGCAATGACACGGCACCAGCTGTAAGTTTAAAAAACTCCCTCTGTGGTGCGTCCTTCTAGACTCTGGTGCAGACTCGGGTCCATCAGGACCAAAACCTCTCGCCACAAGAACAGTTTCTTCCCCTTCTCTCATCAGCCCCACAGTCAGAAAACATCACAGTGATGTGAAGGCTGAAACTGTTTTTATGCGTTACATTAACGCTCTCTGGACTTTACATTGATTGTCTTACATGCACTCTATTGCAGCTTTTGTGTTTTTTATTATTTTTATATTTGACATTTTTAAATTCTATTTTATATATTAGTAATTGCTTCTTATATTTTATTATTTAAGTTCTTGCTAGTTCTGTTTTATTTCCTTTGTTAAATGTTCTGCACCGACACACCAAGACTAATTCCTTGTATGTGTAAATGGACTTGGCAATAAAACCCGATTCTGATTCTGATTCTGGTGTTCAGACGCACCCTTTGCTCCAGAGAGTGTCAGTGTGCTGCTGCTCAGTGGGGCAGAGTCGTGTTGTTGTTCTCTGCAGCCCGCTGCTGTGACTGGTGCTTCATGCAAAAGGCCAAGCTATAAATAGGTCAGGTGTTTTTTTTGCTGTTGTTTGAGCCTGTGACTCTGCACCATGCAGCGAGTGGAGCGATGGATCAAACAGGACCCCCGTGCTGCTCCCAGCAGATGCTGCACGCAACCCATCCGACCAAACCATCCATCGATGTCCTGAACAGAGCCTGGAGCTGTTCGGAAGTTTTTAGACTTTATGTGGCTTTACAGACGTGCGTCTCTACGTTTACCAATACTTAGAATATGAATGATTGGGTCGTATGCATGACATTGCGATGTGACGTGAAGCACTTTTAAAGTAAACATGTGTTTGTGTGTGGTAACCAGGGGGCTGAACTACAGCGTCTTTACCCCATGGTTGGTTCTATTTCAAAGTTTGATTATGTAATCTGATTGGAGGGACAGTAGTGGAGGAGTGAGAGGTGAAGAAGAATCTTGTTGCTACGTTACCTGGTGGAAGCCCAAGTAGTCCTGGATGGTGTGAGAGGAGTAGAAGATGGTCCCGCTAGCTGTGACCACCATGACAAAGCCGTTGAGAGCCTGTGGTTGAAATAAAAGTCACAAACAAACAGTTAGCAAACATGTTTTTATTTATTCATCGATGTCAAACCTCAGAATCACACCAAAGACTCACTGGTTTCATGATTACATTCATTTCTTTTAACATACAGGGCTGTGACTGAACCCACCTACTCAAAATGTATTCTTCTGACTGCATCTAAAGCGTGTGAAAACATGTTACACTCAGGTTTAAATATGTAAACATGCAGGGCTGTCCACGCACACACACACACACACACACACACACACACGTCCTCATTGAGCCACAGAGTAAAGTCATCATCTGGTTCCTGATTCCGCCCACAGGCTGCAGGGTTGACTGAAGCTGGAGACGCCATGTTTGTCTTTTTGACGCTACACCAGTGATCATCACACTTCTTTCCCACACTTCATCCTGACTACAAATAAATGTTGAGTTTCTCTAATTAACAGACACCAAGCGGGTTATCTTGAATCTGTTTTAATAATATAAAGGTTTCAGTTACTCCCAGAACACTAGTTTGTGTCTCATCTCTATGGATACCAAGTTCTCAGACTTCAGATTTGCAGCTTCTTAACTCATTCTTTAAAGGTATGATATGATGCTAAATCCTCTTCACCATGTTCCACTAACACTAATAGAAAGCCCTTCCAGAGAGGGGCGTGGTCAGACACAGCTCATTTACATTTAAAGCTACAGACACAGAAACAGCCTGTTCTGAGCAGGGCTGAAATAGAGGGGTTTATAGGCATGATCAAATACAGGATCAGAGTGGATTTAGAACAAGACACTTCACACACGTGTTTTGAGGAGCTCTGAGACTTATTTACACTGAAGAGGAGGAGGATATGTGACCTTTAACATTTACATATTAATATTTGCAGTGTTCCTTTGCAAAAACAGAAAAACGCCATTCTGCAAAAATCTGCATCTGAGGTCCGTTCTGAGGGTTTGTCATAAGGTTAATTTTTCACATCATTTATCTCAGCTGTATCCAAATGTACATTAGAAACTTTTTAAAGTGAACAGAGTGATTCAGGTCCACAAACGTCACCAAACACTTTCTGCTCTGCAACGCTAGTTTTGTGTTCATGATGTTTGCAACTCCAACAGTCAGAGAATGTGAACAGTCGCCAGAAAGGTTCGAAATCAAACAAAGTCTTACTGGATGTTTCTCATGATTGTTTTGCTGCATTTTCAAAACTGACTTCACAACAATGCTGAACTGCTGCTGCGAATGTGAAAGGAGGCCACGTCATTTAAGACGGGATCGTTTACTCGTGAACTCTTTGACCTCACCACTGAAAATGATTCGATGATGTCATGATTTAGCATTTTCAGAGGAAACAAACAAAGATGTCCGCCTAGAAGACCTCAATTTACAGCATTTGAGACATCCTCCTCCTCCTCCTCCTCCTCGCCGGGGAATGGCAGGGAAGGCTGTTTCCTCTCCTCTCCTGGAATGCAAGTGTGATGCACATTGGGAGGAACTGGACTGGAAAATCAATGACTCCAGCAGATCCCAAAAAGATTTGGCAGCCAGCGAGCTCGCTCTCCTCTCGATCACACAGACGGTGTAGAGGGCACAGAACCACGATGAACCAGGAGAGATTTCCTTTTTCACACTTTCACTGGATCGGAAAACAGGTCGGTCAGCCGTCCGTTTGAAACTAACTCTGGTCTCTTTGTCGGATGGTTTGGTTTGCTGTGGGGTCAATGATCAAACGAGCTTTGGTGTGGAATAAATAACAGAACTCTGGTACGCTTGGAAAAGGGGGTCTCAGTTCGCTTCCAAGTGCACCAGAGTTCAGTTCGCCATAGGTGAGAATGTGATGAACCAAACAAGGGAAGGGAACCAAACAGCAGTGCATTGTGGGTTAAATTTGGCCGTCGGCAGACAAAGTCAAAGAAGTTTACAGACTGTGGCTAACGTTAGCATTGCTAACAACACCAGCCTTCAGTCCTTCTTGCAGGTTAACGTCCACATGCCTAAGCTAAATGTGGTTACACATCGCCCCAGTTTAACCTGACACAGCTACGGGACGCCATTCTTCCACTGTCCTGTTGTTAACTTTGGGGTCATAGTTCAGCATGAGGCCGGATGGCAGCAGCCACTGACCGGAGCTACAGCCCCAACTATTGACGGGAGGCTACAGAACACAACATCTGACTGCAGTCTGAAAGCAAACCGACCCAAATAAAAAATGCAGCATTGTTACAACGTCCACCAGACTTCATATGTGAAAGCGTCCTTAGATACGACCGACTTCATGACTTAAATTTACACCGAGTGCACCAAGCCTCACTGAGAACGATCGTAGCAACGCCCCATCGTATCCATCTGTCCTGCTCCGCTGGCTCCAATTTTAGATTCTTTTCAATCAAATGAGCACCACACAAGGTTTATCACCGGTACTAGCCTTTATCACTGTCGTCTTTGAATGGATCTTTACGACATAAAGAGAGAGGAAAGCTGTTAAAAAGTGGACACACACACTGAGATTGATCAGCACCTGCAGGACGGGGACAGCGCTGCGTTTCTGTAGCTGAGGGGAGAGCTCCTCTAGTCAAACAGGACGGCTCAAACGAAGCCTTTCCATCGGCTAAGTTTCCAGAGTGTGTCCCATCACTGATGACCCTCTCCCTCGTCTTAAAGCCTTTTCAGTGATCATACTATCTTTAAGACACACTGCCATGGTGTTTTAGTGATGCATGGATTAGCATCGAGACAGGAAGAGAGAGGAGAACCACCAATGGTGAAAGCTTTGCTTCAGCAGCGAGCTGATAAGTCCTCCAAATGTTTGTTATTCTACGTTCAGCTGACGAACAGCTGGCTCGAACGCTCTCTGGAACCAAAATGTCTGGACGTGATTCTTCAGATTCACTGTGGGAATATGACTCGTGTTGTTAACAACATAACGGCAGTTTAACGATAACACCGAGGATCATTTCCTGATTTGATCTACATTTTATTTTGGGATTCATTGTCTTAAATCTGCTCCCTGAAATATCGCTGACACATCACATTTGTGTTCAGAAGAACGCTCCTCTGTGTTCACATCGTTCGCTCCAAACATAGAAGTCTTACGTTCACATTCAGACCGGCTGCAGGACGCTCTGGTATCAACAGTGGACTAATGTTTCCCGAGGACAAGGCAGACTGTGCCAGACTTATTGAGTGGTAAGCCGCCCTAAGCCTCTGTCATTGGCCTAAATAGATTTTGGGCACTTGTCAGGAAAAAAAAGTGAAAACACAACAGCGGTTCAGACACACAGATTAAATCAGTGCAGTCGCCCGACGACCTGATTCCACCGGACCTCTGACTCTGTCATCGGACGCCTCATCATTGATTTACCATACAGGGAAAGATGAAAGGAAACAAAACAGAAGTCACAGATAAGTTAGACTCAGTTATACGAAGGATTATTACAGCCACACATTTCCACATTAAAGTCGTTATTTGAGTCTATAGTTAAATCAGTAGAGCTGCCTGTGGGAAGATGAGGCACGTGGAGCAACAAATAAGGAGAAACTTCCTCTTTTGTCACATCAGCATCACATCGTCATCAATATCAGGACCCTGAAAAGATACTGCGGTAAACTGGGGCTTAATATGGGGAGATAGAACGCAGGCGGACTTCTGATAAAACCTTTCAGAATCATGATTTTAACCAGAGAGCCTCATTACATCCATTTGAGTGTGAAGTGAACAGATAGAAGTGAAATCAGCGATTGCAGGTTTGTCCATCCATCAGGTGGCGTTTATATGTCTGCTTGAAATGCAGAGGTGGAGCAACAGTTTTAAAGTAGAGATGATTTGTCGCCAGATATTTTGGCACGCATGTTTGCAACTACATGTCATAGTGCAGGAGGCTTTTCTTCATAACTTTCCTCCAGCTCTCTGGTGTCTCTGATGTCGTCACATTCGGTCTCATCACCATACAACTCCCCTCCTTGTGGTTTTATGCATATTGCATCTTGCGATGTCGTAGCGTTAATTTCTGAGGACGTGCACAACCAACGCTCAAAACCACCGCAGGATACGCAAGGCTGATGTCATTCGTTTGCGTACGCGTCTTTGAAAGCAAGTTTACTCATGGCTTTAAAATAAGGTCTGAACATGACATCACATCCTCGCAGCCCGCACAATGAAAACGACAACTTTTGATAAGAGATTGGATTACATACTGCAGGGGTTACAGATTCTAACCTTAGTGGTATATGTCTAATAATTGCACACATGCCGTTTTCTTCTGCGAGGATTCAGGGCTCGTATAAATTCAACAACACAACTCCCCTTCTGACACCGCCGTCGCTGCCTCCTTGGCTCAGGGCCACCAGAGGGCTTTTCTGTGGCCTCTATATTTGGCCTCCTCGTGTTGTCCTCCTCCGCTCTCCCGTTTTGTTTTCAGTCTAAAGGCATCCAACACTGATGCTTTGTCACAACACAGGAACTCACAAGGTGCCCTTTAGCGTCTACATGAGATGCAAAATGCTTCGAACTTCCTCCAACGTAATATTCTGCAATTTGGCCTACGAGGACGAACGTGCTGTGACGGCCTTAAAGATTCTTGTTTTGGAGAAACAAGCTGCAAATAGAGAAATGATGGAACGCATACAAACGGCCAGAGCAACAACAAAATTGAAATGTTTCAAATTGATTTAAAAAAATTAAATAAAATGCAATTAAAAACATCAAAGTCTGGGTATAGTCAGCATCCCCTGTAAGAACATAAACACCGATCCCACCACCCTCCAAACAAAAGAAGGTTTTTAAACTCCCATTTTAAAGGTCACATATCCTCCTCCTCTTCAGTTTAAATAAGTCTCAGAGCTCCTCTAAACATGTGTGTGAAGTGTCTTGTTCTAAATCCACTCTGATCCTGTATTTGATCATGCCTATAAACCCCTCTATTTCAGCCCTGCTCAGAACAGGCTGTTTCTGTGTCTGTACCTTTAAATGTAAAGGAGCTGTTTCTGACCACGCCCCTCTCTGGAAGGGCTTGGGTGGCTCGGGCTTTCTCGCTCCATGTCCTATTGTTTACGGTGAGAAGGCAGACTCAGAGGGCAGAACAAACACCTAGCTGTGGGAGTGTCACCCACCTGGGGGAGGGGTTACTGCCCTTTGTGATGTCATGAAGGGAAAATCTCCAAACGGCCTGTTTGAGCACACATTTTCTGAAAAGTGGAGCAGGCAAAAGACGGAGAGGATGGACTTTTCTCATCATTGGGGGGTTTGTAGACAGACTAGAGACACATATTAGAGTTAGAGAAACATGGGGAAGTGTGTTTTTACAGAATATGTGACCTTAAAACATCAAACATCTTTTTTTTATCAGATATCTTGAGCATCATTTTCTGAGTGTCATTTGAACACTTTCAATATCTCTATGACACTCAGACAAATGTTCTCTCACATTCCTGTGAATCTGAACTACTGATCCTCCGTGTGATCGTCCTCCACGATCTATTAACAAACTAAACAAGACTCAACACTGATAGACTTCAATCAAACACTGCTGTGGCAATTTTACTTTTGTGATTTTGCTCAAATCCTCTGGCAACACCCAGGGGCGGTGCAACTGCAACAAAACCTGACATTCAAAGCAAACACACTGAAGATACGAAACATTCAGAGTAGAAAACACACACACACACAAACACACACAGAAAACCAATGCAAAAGAAAAGAGAGAGCTTCTCCGGGCCAGTAAGGGGCGTTAATGGATATGATGAGGCCCATCATTATTGAGGATGATTTAAAGAAGTACAACAATCAGGGAAGTTGTTATTCCCATGCGGAGCAGACTTTGTTTCTTTTCTTCAAACCCTGACAGAGCGCAGTGTGGAGACGTGACACTTTAAGTTTCAAGCTAGCAACAAAAAAAATCTCAGCTATATTATAAACTCCACCAGAATGACGATAACGGTCGAACAAGTCGAAATAAAGCTTAAACACTGACCTGCAACAAAAGTTCTCCTTCAGGAATCCTGCCCTCCAAGGCTCCCGCTGTTTTGCTCTCGTCATCGTTCACGCTGGCTGGAGTCGCTCCGTTCCGACTGGTGAGGGCGACTGTGGAGAGGGACAGACAGGAGGGGAGGGAGGGAGGTGGGGGAGACGGGGGAGAGGCAGGCAGGTTTTTAGTCCTGTGATAATGTTTGCAAAGCACCGCTGTGACTGTCAGATCGCCTCATGTTAAAGATGTTAAAGACGCTGCATGCTCGCCCGATCCCAGCTCATCAAACATTCATCCCATGCAATCTAAAAGTCTAAGTCACCAAATCCAGGGCCTTTTATTCTGTCTAACTGGCTTGCATCACGGTTTCCATGACAACAGCACATCAGTGGGACACAATGCATGTTGTATGCAGTCTTTTTCAAAAACGCTCTGCAGGCCGAAAGTCGGATACACAACAAATATACCTGCAAATACCAAGCTGTACCTGGGAGGTGGAGCTGGCTGGGGAGGGGGGAGGGGGGCGGGGGGTCGTGACCCTTTTTAACTAGCTTATGTTTTATGTTTATATTAGGTTTGCATGTATTGATTGTGCTTTATTTTATTTCAGTCTTTGAACCAACAACTTGAATCCGTTCTTCTGTTTTCTCTTCCTCACACACACACCTGCTGCTTCCTTTCTTTCCTACACACCTAACCATGACTCGACACAAACATGGACGTGATCGGCTTCGTCCAGAGAACACTGGGAATCATTCGGGGATAGACGTTTGACAAAGGCTGTGTCCTGCCCTCCTCCCTCCTCCTATAGGTAGTTCTCTGTAGTGGACTATAGTGCACTCATTCAGCACCATCAAAAAACATGTCAGACACTACTCGCTCACTCGTCAACTGCCAACAGTGACGTCATCACTGCCGCACAACTAAAACGTGCAGCTTAACGCCTGCAGAGGACCAATGAAACATATTTTTACATTTATTTGTGTTCACAGACTCTGGTCTCGTGTTCGTCATCATCACAGACTAACGTTGAATGTATTTCACTCTTCATTAAAACTGATTGTAGATTTCCCGCCTCCAATATAAACTTTTGTTTCTGTGTTCACGCTGGTCGCTCCTCTCGTCCGTCTTAGAGCTGTCTAGTCAAGCGCCAATATCCGCTCGCAGAAATCTGTAAGCTACAATGCGTGATGGGATATATTGCTTTGATAGTGACCATTGGTTGTACACAAGCGGCAACCTCCGGTGTTGAAATATGAAGTCGATGCTGAAGTTTAAAATCCTGCAGTTCCTGGAGTGTCCACTAGAGGCTGGCTGCAGAAGCACAGGAAGTCACATACACACCCATTCTAAAAAGCCTGTTTTTACAGCAGACATTAACATGTTTACAGCCTGGTTCAAAAAAACAAATAGGTCTGATTAGCTCATGTCTCGATCGACACAAGTGGGTGCGGTGTAACGGTTTGTCAGGAGGCTTAAAACCGCCTCAGCTCCAGCTCTCAGCCTGTCGTTGACTAAAAGTTAGGATGAGACAGCATTTCCAACATGGCGGCTGCTGCCGATGAGCCTCTGGAGCCCCCTGCAGGAACAGACGGGTGACGTCACTCAGGCTTCAAACATTAGTATCTACAGTCTATGGTTGTACACAATCTTTCACAATGCATTGTGGGATATGATGAGTGGACTATGCTCACTCAGATTTCAGACACGTCTACAACATGGCGTGTTTACTTGATGGTGAGTAGTGAGTGATTTGGGACACCGGCGCAGTTTACCAAACAAACTTCAGTGACGTTAGTGAAACGTAAAGAGGAGCTTACTTTGTCGAGATCACAAAGCTGTCAGAGGATCATTTTTAAATCCTGCATCACTTTGAGCACTCTTTCAAAATAAAAGCCTCCTGCATTGTAAGTCATTATTATCTGTGCTGAACTTTTTTCATCTCCAGCTTTAAGAACATTAAACCGTGTGTGTGTGTGTGTGTGTGTGTGTGTGTGTGTGTGTGTGTGTGTGTGTGTTTCTGGGATGTAATGTTCGTAGTTTTACTTTTTTTTAGACGCTTCTGAGAAGTGAGTTCTCAGAGTCATCAGGGGATCAATGATAAAGCTTCCGCCCTGAACGGATCCCTGCTCTTCAGATTAAAATGCCGCTCTGTAAATAAATTGAAAAACTGGACTTGTGTAACGATTGTGTAACATTACAGATAACGCTGTGTGTCTCTGCTGCGCCGCCGTCACACCTGCAGCTCTCATTAAGCCTCCACACAGCAGACTGATATCACCACAGGTCGATCTCAAGGTTTAGTCGAAAACATTTGGTGTCTTTTAAAGGTGCAGGAGCGTCTGCTGCAGAGAGACGGTGATGGCGCCTGGTCGCTGTGTTTCAGCTCGTCCCGACCTGAGTAGTGTTGGCTGTGAGCTCCACACCACTGCACATCGACTGACAATAGCGATCCCTCTGACCAGTCCCACTACTATCGACGTCCCCCGGGTCCAAGCGCCAGTGTCATTGGTTCCTCATGCCCGTCTTCAGCTGATCATGTGGAGCTAGGATCCTGCCATTTAAACATACACGGACTTGAGTATCATGGTTTTGGTCGGGTTTTTATTAAGTATCCCGTTTTTGTGTTTGTTCATGTAAACATCAGATCCTGAGCTAAGCCTTTATCTACGCCTTACCCCGGTCTCTGACAGCTGACGACTACCTACAGAGGCGCCGCCTCAGCCAAGTCATGTCCCCGCAAAACAAACATGGCGGCAGCAATGAGAGCATCTTACTTCAGGAGCGATGAAGAAACTAAGATTTGTCTTTCGTATCTTTACACGTTGCTCTCTTGTCCTACGCGGTGGCAGAGACAGGCTGTCGCTGTAAACGAGGTGGAGACGCCATATCTGGAACGCCATGTCGGCGTTTAATAGTGCTGAGCCTGCAATAAGTCACAGTGGTCTAATTTCTCTCAGGTTTCTAAATCACAGCGGTTTGTGTTGTAAAAAATAAACATCACAGACGTCTGAACAGATTAGATGCAGTAATCATAAAGCAGGATACGAGTATTTATCATGTCTACAGGGAGATGAAGAACCAGGTTTCTCTGAGTCCAGGTAAACACCAGATCCTGAAGAGGATCAGAACCAGGAGGAGACTCATAAGTCCCTGTGAACACATTCAGCGACGTCACCCATTGGTTTCTGAAGAGCTGTTTTGAGGTTGAACGGTCGTCTTACTGAAAATGTTGTCTCTACAAAGCTCTCGATCCGTCTGCAGACGGACGAAGAGGTGGAGCTGACGGGTCTTCAGCGTCCTGGTAAAACTACAACCCGCTCGCCTGCTGCCTCTAATTATGCAAACTTATAAATAAATCATCGCCTTCATAAAACCAAAACAGATGACTGATTTGAATAAATCACCCGCTGAACGTGTGTACCGGTAACGTAAAGGGCCATGGATCCCAAACACAATGAAAACATTGATTTTAAACTGATTCATGTCACTGAACTAAACTGGTTGTCTAATAATGTCATCACTATTAGTTAGCCGTGAAAGAGCGGCGGTGATGTCATGAGAAAGAGAGCAGTGGTCGGCCACATTAATCTCTGACCCCTGCAGGAGCACCGTGCAGCGACCCGTGATGACCTCTGACCCCTGAGGTGATGTATGACATGATTGGCTGAATGGGTTCTGGGTCAAATCTTTTGTTGTCTGCAAAGAGGACTTAACAAGGAGTCCATGAGAGGGGCGGGGCGCTGTCAGGAGTGTCGGAGCAGACACTGCAGAACATATGGGCTTTGTGCGGGGAGTGGGACCAGGCCTGGACCTTCACACGAGACTCGGCTTTGCTTGGACACCCCTGACCTTATTCCCATGCAGACCTCTTGGATTGACTTTTCGAGGGCCGCTGAGAACAATGTGTGACATAATCTAACATATTGGTGAGCGAGCGAGCGAGCGGCATGGGCATCGCATCGCATATGCTGAAACGCTCGAGTGTAGCATTGTTGTCCCGTAAGAAAAAGTAGGAGATGCTCACGGCTGGGAAATAACGAGAAAAAAACAGTTTGGTGATGCAACAACTTCCAGACAGTTTCACGAGCACCACAGATGTGATAACTCGTGACCTGATGGCTGCTTCGCTTGTATCTAATCTCCATTTCTGCAGTTTGATTCCAGCAAAGGCTCTTTGTTCTTTGTTCCTCCGCTCTTCTTTTGTTCGCCGTGCGTCGTCATGATCAGCAAATATGCGGGTGCAAACAATCGCATATCATCGTTATCGCCGTGTGAGCATTCCCAACACAACGCCAGAGTCTGAATTTATCACAATAAATAAGACGTCATATTTAGCTTTCTCAGCCAGCATGAGCACATTCGACCTGCCGTGTGGACGTGTGGGTTTCATGATCGTTCATCCGTCAGATGAAGCTCAAGTGAGCGATCAGCTGACTTTAGTTTAGTTGATGCATCTTTGCAGCGTGTTACTTTACTACCATCCAACAACGTTACCCGTTTCTACAGCCCGTCATGAACGCTGCTGTGTTTTCTCTGTGAAACATGTCAGGCGGACGTTGACCGCTGCATTGTGACATTCTGTGTATGCGTGTGTGTGTGTGTGCGTGCGTGTGTGTGCGTGTGTGTGTGTGCGTGTGTGTGTCATGGCTTCACTGTGTTTTGGGAGTTTACAGATGACGGAGCACAGGTACGCAGCAGAGAAGTGGGCCAACACGAAGCCTCCTGGATGGCCAGAGGAGGACAAAGAGCAGAGCTTGTTATCGAGCTTCAGTGGGCTCAAGTGTACATAATGAAAAATTTACATTCCCACTGCCGGCACATACATGTGGCATCGCAGCGCCGCAGCAATCACCCAGAGGCGTTTCCCACTGAACAGAGCAGAACAGCTTGGCTTCCTCAACATGCTTGTGTGCGCAGAAAGTTACCGGACGACAAATGAAACCCATCCAAAGACTAAAGCGAGCCAGGATTACACGGACAGGTCAGCCCTCACACCCTCCGACATCAGAGTGTTATATTTATGACCTTTAGATCTTCAGATATGTCAGTGTTTGACATCCAGCACACTGATGGTCTTAAGAATCCCATTCACAGGGCCCCACGTCGGCCCCACGGCGGCCCTTGGCGTCAGTGTTTGCTCAGATATTTGACAGAAATCAAACGTGACCAACATGCAGTGACCTTGAAAATCATTCAGTCAGGTCGTCATGCCTTTGGAGGCCATTTTTTTAAAATCTGTGACAGGTAGTGATGCAACCAGACGCCAGAGGTTTAAGTTCAGTAATATCAGATGTTACTTATAATATAAGTCCTGTTTGTGTTTGAAGCATCAGCAGTGAGAGGTCTCTAAAGAAGAACAGCTAAAGTTTGATTTGTATAAGACGCTCATGAATTTGATGAATGATTAATGAATCAATAAACCTCCTGGAAAAGAATCTGTAAAAAGACTCCCAGCCAGGAGGGGGAAATCTGAGCAACTGCTCCAAACTAACCAGGGGTGAAAACCCAACGCCAACTCTAAGCACTCGGTGGAGTCAGTAGCATTTATCATTGCAGTTTGTAAACACAACATTCAAACTGGGCCCCTCCTCCTGGGATCATCGCCCCCAGAAGCCCCGCCCACTGCAGGACATAGTGTGTCCGTTAACTGCTTGTACCTACACTGCAAGCTAACGCACGCTAGCACAAGCTAACCGCCGGTGTTTGTCACCTGCCTGTCCAACAGGAAGCAGACCAACTCCACGTCCACGAGTAAAAGCCAACACAAGGTTCACCCTCGTTTTAGAACGAGCTTTATCCGCTTGGTGTTTCACCTCACTGTGATTATATGTATGGAGGCCCAGAAGGGATGATGGAGCAGCTTTACTTTAGCATAAGTCTGTATTTTATGTTTTAAGAGAAATCTGCATTTACTGTTCACTCTGGAACAGCTTAGCGATTCTCAGTGCCTTCTTAATATTACTGGAAATAACCGAAGATTACAAGTGTGTCCTGCAGCGCTTTATGGCCGCTTTAACAACACTCGCCCTGAGACTTAACTAACCTCTAGACAAAAATCCAAGTTGATTAAAATTCTCCATCCAACAGCAGCTCTGGATGCCGTTTGACGCTCTGGTCGGACCCCCAGGTTCGGGCCTCACGTGACAGGGTACTTCACGACTTTTCTCGGTTTCATCTAACCGTGTTTATCCTGCAGGTATCAGCTGCTGGTTACAGACGACAACCATCAGAAATGTATAGTTAGAAACTTAACAACCAGCTGTCGTCTGTAGCTGCAAACAAAGACAAACAAACTCCATTTTGTGCGTGTGTGTGTTAATACACATGTTAAGTGTTTGTGTTACTTCCTCCGAGCCAAAAAGTCAGCTACGTTAACTGGAGAATCCCTGCAGGAAACACGGCTTCTCAAACAGAGAGAAACAAGGACAGATCTTTGTGTCCTGGAGCTGTGACCCCGAGGCCAGCTTGGCTCGGGTCCCGGCCTTCATCATGGAGCCTGCAGGGTAAGGCTTAGTGACACTGCTCCACAGAGAGCCAGACTCGGTCTGGGTGTTCTGGGGTTTATCTCCCAGAGGGCTTTGCTCTGATGGAAGCTGAGCCCCCCGTAAAAACATGTAGCACACTCCAAAATATTTAGCAAACATTTGACCACTTTCAATTTGTCCCACCATGCTATTTACAACGGGATTAGCGAGGATGTTCTGTGCTGGTGCCGCTTCAATTTAATACTCAATCCCTACATGTCATCCTGGCGTCTCTCCAGCGCGGGGCCGCCGTGTTAACCTCGATCACCAAAACACAAACATGACGCTGCCAAAATACGACTTAAAGTGTTTGTGACCAATCATAGAAAAGATTGGGGATAAAGTGTTACTCAACTGCTGTTAAACCAACACCGAGAGACGCCTCGTCTTGTAGGTCAGTTATTTTTAGACCCGTGTAGTTGTGCAGACTGAACGAGATCAAGCCACGATGTTATTATAGCATTAGCAGAGGGAATATATATATTACAGCCGTGTTAGTTTATGATCTTAACCCTTTGTAGAGGACGGCCTCAACACTCCAATCATAAAAAACGGAGCGAGTAATAAGAGCACGATCACAGAGAGACACGTCGCTAGAGAAGTTCTCTCCTGCTCCTCCTCTGCTTCTGCACGACGTGGTTTTCTAGCAGTTTTTGGGCGTGTCTTAAACATTTCAGCCCATGATGCAGAGTCGCACTGCTCGTCAGTGTCACTTTTGGATGAAGCAGCCAATCAAATCCAGTAGGAGGCTATACCTCCTCGACTAGAAGCAGAGCAACAGCAAGAGCTCTGCGTTTGCATGAATCCCTGTGTGCACATGCAGCCCCGCTCCACAGGCGCTCCAAGCTGCTTGTCCCCCCAGATGTGCTCAGGCGGTTTTGGAGCGGCCGAGCCTAACGTCACGCGTCTCTGTGTGATCAGGGTTTGATACTGTTATGGATCCTTGATCTTTCTGTCTATGCAACAACATGGTGACAGAGACCCGTGGTGTCTTCCTCAGCTGTTGTGTTAATTCTGACGATTAGAAGACACGCCCCGCACACATGGCCCATAGTGCTCATGTGTCGGAGAGCTGCGGTTTATTTTGGATCCCTGCCAGCAGCAGCGGTGTAGACGGCGAGCACGAGGGGGACATAAAGCTGAGGAGGCCGTCAGTCAAAACACGTCAGCCTTTAGTTCTCTCACAGAGAATATTTGAAGTTCTGGACTTTCATCCAACAACAGCCACTGCAACTTATTCTCCCTCGAGGAGATGCATTAGCGATTCATTGTGGTCTGAAGTTTCCTTCTACTTTTAGAAGTATACTCTCCATGAGCAGCGGTGCTTTGAGGGACCGGTTGTCTCTTGTTTACATAAACGTGTTGTTGAATAAGTCCACTGTTGTTGACTCTACACTAGAACATTAAACATCACTGCGAAGGCGGTGAAGGCCATGCAGTCGTCAAACCCTGCTTCACACGAGACGCACAGATTCAAAGTGCCCTGCACTAGTTTTTAAAGTTGTCATTTTGTCTCCAGGACGTCTGAATGCACTCGATGTCGGCGCTCAGCTCAGGTGTTAATCTGCACAGTAACATGCGAGCAGCTGATCAGGAAGTGCTGCTCAGGATGCTGAAGCTCTCTGGATGCAGATCGGCTGTGACAATCACTGTGCTGTCATACGCATGTTCTCGTTTTATATTGTTGTGTTAAAAGAAAAGACTCAACTCCTTTATTTTTCCAATCACCACAGGCATTCAAATCATTTGTTAGCAGTCAGTAGCAGCTGCAGCTAACCATATATTTTTAGGAGTGATGATTTGTGGTCCAATATTTACATGGCATCTTCTGTAAAGTTCGTTATCTACTGAAGCCCTCAGCGGACAAACACCCAAACATGTTCGACTTTACTTTGTTTCAGCGTCATTACAAAGACGATCTTGTTGTTCATCCCGTCATCTCGGGTCTTCCAATGAAAACGAGTTCATTTCTGGAGATCTTGATAAAACGACTGAACTTTACTCGTCATCACGGAGAACAGAGTCAAATAGGTCAAAGTTGAAGTAATCTTTTTGCTATAAGCACTGGACAATACTACATCTTGCTGATGAGGGAGGACAGTAAAAGTTATAAAGTGAGATTTGTGTTACATGGCCTGTGCTTGTTTTGGTTTTCTGTTGAGATGGGGAGGGGGGCAGAGAGAGAGAGAGAGAGAGAGAGAGAGAGAGAGAGAGAGAGAGAGAGAGAAAGAGAGAGAGAGAGAGAGAGAGAGAGAGAGAGAGAGAGAGGAGAGAGAGAGAGAGAGAGAGAGAGAGAGAGAGAGAGAGAGAGAGAGAGAGAGAGAGAGAGAGAGAGAGAGAGAGAGAGAGAGAGAGAGAGAAAGAGAGAGAGAGAGAGAGAGAGAGAGAGAGAGAGAGGAGAGAGAGAGAGAGAGAGAGAGAGAGAGAGAGAGAGAAAGAGAGAGAGAGAGAGAGAGAGAGAGAGAGAGAGAGAGAGAGAGAGAGAGAGAGAGAGAGAGAGAGAGAGAGAGAGAGAGAGAGAGAGAGAGAGTGCTGCTCCATGATGGGTGGTGGAGGTTTTAAAAGTACAAATTAAATGTATGGATGGAAGTCCGCTAAGTTCTCTGCAGCAAGCATGCCATGATGTGCAACAATAAAGACTAAAATAAAGACGTAGCATTCAACCATCACCAGCTAACAAGCTAAATTCAACATTTCCCCTCTGCTCAGCGCAGCCATGTTTTTACGTCTGTTACTCTCATGTTTGCATCCACTCCTCTAACAAGTATGACTTCTTTAATATGAAGAAGCCAAAACAAGAGACGAGCCTTGGACTGCTAGAAGCTGGATGCTGACATTTCCCTCCTGCACAGCCGTCATTACATTCCTCTGTGTCATCCGTGTGCAGGCCGGCGAGCAGGAGAGTGACCGTGTGTGTCAGCACGTAGACATGCAGCCACACACAGCACAGTGCAGCAGTGTGCAGCACAGTGCGCAGTGCATACAGTATGTGTGTGAGTGTGTTTGTGTGTTAATTATTCTTGCAGTGTGTGAATGGCAGCGAGTAAATATAGAACGTTTTTCAACTCTTTCACCCCCTGAACGCTGCAGTGAATGAACACGCGATGCACACATACATACCATCATCAGCTAACATACACATGGATGCACGCAACACACACATGCAGGCTCACATAAAGAGGCTGAACATGAACACGCGGCCGCTAATGCAGGGGGATAGCACGCACCCTTTGCTGCTTTCGTGTCTCCCGAGGTTTCTCGATCACATGGCTGCATATTTGCTTATGAGCGGCGATCCAGAGAGGTGGGAGGAGGAGGGGGAGGAGGTGTGGAGTGATGGGATTTGGGCGGGGTAGAAAGGGGAGGGGTCACCACTGATTACCAGGTTTTCCCTATGGTGGCCTGCATTCCTTGCTGTGCCGTATCGTGATCAGCGGGGATGGGGGGATAGAAGAGGGGGGTTAAGCCCTGTAGGGGTAGGACGGGCAGAGAGGGGGAGGGAACGAGGGAGCGAGGGAGGGTTGTCATGCAGGGATGACCTACTGCTGATCATGCCTTTTTCATTTGTGTGCACACAGATGACCTGCAGGAAGGAGGGGGAGGGGAGGCGGCGTTTCAAATAACGATTCATCGCCCTCGGTCAGAGCCAAACAGTGACAGGTAGCCTGACGTGTCACATGACTTTCAAAACAGTCACACAGCTTATGTAACCAATCCCGGAGCAGCAGCCGCAGCAGCAGCACATCATGCTACAGAAACAAGAGCAGCTCCGACATGTTTCCAGCTGTGTGCCAACCGTGTGCGTGCCGTGTCAGCACGGCGGTTTGTACACATTAATGCCATTAAAGCCAGAACTGAAACTTAAAGAAAACGTCAATCAGCATGAAGCTCGGCTCGAGAAACATGGAGAGGTTTTCATTTAACAGACGGGACTGTGGGATAAAAGCGGCCATCTTTAAAGAGTGTTTGACTGACACTGAAGAGTTTACTGTAAGATTTAGTGTAAAATGACGGGCTGATTCTCCCATGGATATGATCATGATGGATGTGAGTGAAATAAGAGACACACAGACCAACAGTCCAAAGTCTGAGTGTACTGACAACAAGCTTATTTAGAAACTCGCCTGCCGAGGGAACTAAGCACGTCAGGTATCTGTTCTTCTTCCTTTGAGAATTTCAATGATCTCAAACTGGTTCCGATACTTTTTGGCTGCTAGAAAAAAAGCTGTATCGAGGATCGGGTTCAAGTCTGAGCCACGATGAATCGATTAAAAACAAACACTCAGCGTAAAGTCTTTAGTCGTTTCCTTGCCTTTATAAACTCTTCTTCTGTTTTCATGTTTTTGAATGTGCAGTGTTTCCACAGGATGACGCTGAGCCCGGGCCGTGCAGCTGGCAGGGTGAGGGGTGGGCGTTCATCATGCATAAGACTGCAGGTGTTCCCACGCTGACAGAATGGTGGATGGTTCAGGTGTGAAACAGAGCTGTCACTCTACCAGCGTCACACTCGTGTTTTACATGATTCATTTCTATCCATGTCCTGATCCAGCGAGCTGCAGAATGTGCGCTCTGCTCAGGTCCATGTTTGCATTCTCTCTATGAATGGAAGACATTTTATTAAAGATTGAATGGAAACGTGTGAAAGATTTATTCTACCGCTGTGTTGTTCTTTTGTTCGCTGTGATGCGTTCAGGGTCTCAGGAGAAGGCTGGACAAAAACAAACAAAGCTTCTTCGTCGGTTCATTGAAGATATTTCTCAAGAAAATAGAATCAGCTGGAGCATCAACAGCAGGAGAAGATCAGGTGATGAAGGATAAACAAAGGTAAGTTATTCCCATTTCTCCGGCTGTGTTTGGAGCTTTACTTTGGTTGAAGGGGAAGTCGCGCTGCAGGAAGAACAACAATAAGTTGGAGACATGTTCAACAAGTTTAATATTCATGATTATAGTTAGATTTGTGGAAATCGTCCAAAGGAGTCGAATATGTTCAAAAGAATATGCTCTAAAACCAGAACAACACGCTTAAAGATGCTGAAACAGTCAGCTGCAGGTTCAGCAGCTTTAATGTGAACATTGAACACCAGTGGAAACCATTCAAAAACAGATTTGTTCAAATGTTTCAGATGTTTTTAAATATGCTATGACCTTATAATAATAATAACTTAGATTTATATAGCGCCTTTCATGAAACCCAAGGACGCTTTACAGTAGAAAGGGGGGGAGAAGGTAACACAAAACAAACAGATGAAGGTGTTAACTGAGGCCGAATGCTTTGGTGGTGTTTGAGCAGATTTTTGAAAATGTCCAGAGAAGCAGCAGTTTGGATTTTAGCAGGGAGAGAGTTCCAGAGGGGGGGCGGAGGCACTGAAAGCTCTGTCACCTTAAATAAAAGACTTTAGAATCAAACACGGGGATTCACCCTTCCTATATGATCACTGATCTGTCTGCATCAGCAGAGACTTGAAATAAACTCTTTATATCCATGTTGGGAAATCTTTTCCTGTTTGTTGTGTTTGTCCCAAAGTAGCCAACAGTGTTCAGCAGAGAGCCGGTCTGAGGGATTATTTCTCCTAATCTGCGTCTATATTTACGATGAAGTGACTCTGAAAGAGCTGCACTTTAACAACAGGCCCGCTGCTGCTGCTGCTGCTGCTGCTGTGGAGACCTCACAGGATTAATCATTATTTCATATCCCGTCCACTTCAGGTTTAAACGGCACTCTGTGAACTACGGTGTTTTCTGAAGCTCCGAGCACAATAATGACCATCTGACATGTGCCCGTTATGCAACGGACCAGTCACGTGACGGCAGGTCGGATTCTCTCAGCCTCGCTCTCAAACTTAGAGAGCCTTTCCAGGATGTCTCAGAGAGAACCCAGAAGGGATCGTAGGGTGATGGATTGAGCACAGGAACAGGAAAAAGGGCGGTCGAGCCATTTGGCTTCAGGCGGTCGAGACTCTGCCAACAGCGCCCGGAGAGCGCTTATTGGCTTAGTGGTATCATCCAGGATCTTGTTAGAGAAAACATCACAACACCGTAAACAAAACACAGTTTCCCCTCAGGAACGATCCTCCCGAATGATCTCTGCTGAAGAGCTGGGAGACGAGAGGAGAAAACTGCCCTGATTTCTTCTTCCAATAAAACTCGAAACAAGCGGCGTTTACTTACTCGCTTCGTCACGATGTAAAGAAAGCAGTACGTTTCTATAGTAACACGAAAACAATCTAAGACGCTTCTCTTCCTCTTTTCTTTAAGAGCGACATCATTTCATTTGAAAGGTCTGTGATCTTTCACGGAGCTTTTTGCACTGGCAGCGTCAACGACCTCAGTTTCAGAGCACTTCTCACTGCCGCTCATTGTTGCTAGGATACAAACTGTAACTTGTGCTTCCCTCGTTAGTCACCGTTAGTTAAGCTCTGTCATATTTTCTTTTATTCATGGAAATATATCGACATAAAAACAGTGAGAAAGAATCGTGTCCTGCCTTTCGCAGCAGCTCTACACCTGTTAAGGGTTCCCTCGAAATGACAAGTTTCCTCTCCGCCATTGTTGTTGACAAAGCTGATATCAGAAGTCCCGCCCCTTCTTGATTTCGATTGGTGGTTCAGGGAGAAGTGACATCGACGAGCGCAGCGATGTTTCAAACGTGGAACTGTTTTCAACTGAGAGCGATGTGAGCACAGCGACAAAAACGGAGCTGACGTTGAAGACGTTGTTGCACTCAGGACGCTAAGTGTTGAAAGCTGAATGTGGCGAATTTCCAACAGCGCCAGGTCGCGTGCAGCCAGGGATGGTGGCGGCTGCACTTGTGTTAATTAGGGCGTGCGTCTCAGCATTTTATGTTAAATTGGTCACTTCAGTTTTTTGGACATCGCCAAATTTTTAGATGAAAAAAATAGTTATTACACGTCATGTGGTGCCGGTAGCCTAGTGGTTGGTGCGCACGCCACATGTACAGAGGCTGTGGTCCTCCAAGTGTGGCGGCCAGGGTTCGAATCCGACCTGTGGCTCCTTTCCCTCACGTCGTTCCCCTCTCTCTCTATCTCTCTCTCTTTCTGTCCCTGATTTCTGACTCTGTCCTCTCTCTAAATAAAGACATAAAAAACCTTTAAGAAAAAGTGTCTGATTATATTTAAATATCCATCCATCCATTTTGGCCCCCCCTCCCCCCAGCGTATCCACTTTAAACTGGCTCCCCCCTACCTGTCTGAGCTCCTCCACCTGCACTCTCCGGTCTGCTGATGCAAACCTTCTGTCCCTCTGCAGGACTAACCATCAGTCCTGGGGGGACAGGGCCTTCTCCATTGCCCCTCCATTGCCCCTCCACCCTCTGAAGTTCACTCCCAAAAACCATCAGACCCCCCCTCACTTTCCACCTTTCAAGAAATCCCTAAAATCTCTCCTCTTCTACATCGCCATGTACACACTCTGTTCTCCTCCTCCTTCTCTAAGAACATTTCTTCTTAGTTTAGTTTTGTTGTTGTTCTTTGTTAAGCCTCTTTAAAAGTCGAATATATTATTATTCAGTAATAATCATGTTTATGTGCCTCGGACTTTAACAGCTGTAGGCCTTGAAATGTGAGTTTACGTTTCTCCTAAAGGGTCGCACCTAAAGACATGAATGTGTTCACAGATCGATGTGTCGCAGGTTAACAAACGTTGGTTGATGGAGAATGTGAGTCTGAATGAGGCATCAGCAGAGCGTCTCGCAGATTATCTCTGAATCAGAAATATCTACGAGACATTTTTGTGACTTCTCTTCCACAGTTTGAAGCAGATGTGTCTCTCAGCCCACACGAGGTCAAAGGCCGGAGAGCAGACTGATACTAAAAAGCATATCGGGGATTTTTCACGCCACGTTAGCTGTGACAATAGTAGCATTGCTGGAAACACTACATGTGGCCTTTAAGGGTTAAAAAAGTCAAACACACATACACACAGGAATGATGTTTAAACAATCAGCTGGCACCACAACATCATGTAACGTTGAATATGATCGTCTTACACCTGCGAGCTGAAGCCGTCTCTGTGGACACTAATTGATTCACATTTCCATGTTTAACTCGTTAGCCAGCGCAGTGGTGTTGTCACGCACGCAGCATTAATGATCCACACCACAGACAACAGCTGCGAAGATGGCTCTCATGGCTGACAGCTCCCCTCGCACCCAGAGTGGGGGAGATCTCCTCGTTTTATCGGTTTTAGGAAGAGTTACCGCCCCTCTCTTCCGACTGGCTGAGAGGGGCGAGCCCATTGTAGCTCCTTGACAATACAAAGATGGCAGCTGGGCGGGATAATACCGTGAGGAAGATTAACTAGGGCTCGGCCAGGGCTTTGTTCAACTCCTCTGACATGCAGAGCAACGATAGTTATTGTTGGTTTTTAGAAAGATCTCCATGATGAGAAGCCCTTCAATGAGTTTTAGCATCATTTAGCTTCCAGCAGTTAAACATCCGAACAGAGCAGCATTAGCAGAAGCAGTGTTAGCATTCCCCGTGTGCACTGGGGTCATCGCTCTAACAGAACACACACTTTTAGATTCCTCCAATAAGAAGGATATTTTACGCTTTATACAAATAAAAATCTACGACCACGCAGAATCAGCTCAGGGCGGTGGGTCCTCGGGGTCCGCGGAGCTGCTTCTATAATGTAAGAGCCCTGAGCTCGTTAATTACTTAGAGACTGTCCAGGAAGTAGGCTAATGCAGTTAGACAGGAGGGTCTGTCTATAGGTCGCACTTTGACCTATGCTACTGAAATCCTCTATTAATAATTCACTCTGACAGGAGCGGCCAGCAATTACCTCCATATGTAATGGAAGGGGAATAATAAAAACAACTACTATTGATAGCTCTGATTCATCAGGGAAGGGAGGGAGGGGCTACGAGGGTCTCGCTCCCTCTGAGGAAGGCTGAGCCACAAACGGTTACGAACCAGCAAGAAAGAAAGAGAGGGAGATGCAGCTAATTACAACAAAGACGATGCTAACAGCTAATATGATAGAGGACAACAAAAAGCTAAACATGGAGGAGGATGAAGAAGAGCACTGCCTAGAGGAGCATCATTGATATTAAAGGGGGGGAGCAGATCTCTACAATGTTTTGAATCTGGACTGCAGTACCCATTTTAAAATTACATATTGCTCCTTTACAATGAGCGGCTCTCTTATGCTGTGTGCCTCGTGCTGGCTAGCTAGGGCTATGTGATACCATCATGAGAAAAGTAGGCCACTAATGAAAGTTTTAATTCAAGCTATTTCTTTACACTAAATAAATGTGGAAATCTAGAGATACACATGGTGATCAAACCAGAAGCTCTGAAATCATTCAAAAGGGAAGAAATCAGGAGAAGAAAACGCTTCAGGCTCCAATCACAAGCCTTAACATACAAACCCGACACACACATACAGTAAAAACAGGACATGCATTTGCTACGTCTGCTTATAAACGCTCTCACAGTGTCACCAGCGCTGTATCCAGTCCGTCTCACTCCAAACAGCCATTTCAAAAAGGCCGCCGCCTTAAACAAACATTGCTCTGCCTCCATTTCATAAATTCTTTAAAGTCCAGGGTTTCTCTGAATTATTCATCCTTCAAGAGCATCTGACGGCCGCATTGCAGCATTCTCTCTGAAAGATCACCGCCTAAAATAACAATGTCTTCACTCCGTATAGTGGAGAACCACCGTACACATCAAATCCATTGGCATGCGACCGTTGTCGATGCTTCGTCGTACGGTTTTAATGGCCACCAAGCAGCGAAGAAGTGACGTCACGTTCACATACATAGACATGAGTCTCCATGAAATATTGAGGGCCTTTTCCCCTGGATGAAATCATCCGAGCAAGGCGGTGGCTGGGCGCTCTTCTCTTTCTTACTGTGGTGGTCTCCACTTCTCTGGCTGATGATGAGATGAGCCGTGAGATGTTGGGAAACACATCCAGCACAAATACAGAGCCAGCAACTGGGATGTTGTGACATTCTGCTAATGGTTGGAGGGACTGAAGCAATAACTGGGGGCGTTCAGAAGCAGCCACCCTCTCTTCACTGCTCCCTCGTGTTTATTTTTAGGTCAACTCACTTCTCCTCATTGCCAACGCAGAACTACTAAAGATGATGAAGAGCTGCTGGGATTTGTTTTGTATAAATATCGATAATGAGAAAATGTTGGGAAACATTCATGTGCAAAGATTACCAAAGCAAAGACTTCTATGTGTGTTCAATGAGAGAGGTCATGCTAGCTAAAAGAGTGGAGGCGCAGGAAACTACTCGATTAATATTCACAAAGAAAAAGAAAACTCGCTCGACTAACGGTCTTATTGACACATCGACTTGTAAGCTAGTCACCAATCCATCAAGAAGGGGTTAAGGTTTTATTAGGAGCATAGCACTTTAGCTTGATGGTAAGCTAGCAAGCTAATGGCTAGCTGTTCCACTTGCCTCTTCGACTACAAACACATGACTCTGCTAAAGATGATAAAGAGAACAGCACATTGACTTCCTGTGGAATAGAAAGCCAATTGCTTCTGTTAACGGCGCTCTCTTCTTAAGACGCTAATGACCCTCCGTCCTTTATTTTGAAGGCTGGTGTTGGAAACATTGCATTACTTCAGTTGCCATTTTTTATCCTTAGATTCTGTAAAATGTGGTCAAAGTCAGACACTTTCGGTCACTTTTGGTTCAGTTCAGTTTGGTACGGTAAACCCTGATCTGCGTTTCCACAGCCCACCCATGCGGGGTGTAAGCTCGGCGACGATAGCTGCATCAACTACGTAATAGCATGACATTAAAGCAGCATGACACAGTGAGGCCTGCAAATAAATTCAACGTAGAAGGAGAACGCGACATAGTAAACAAAGAACAAAGATCTCTTAACCTCCGAGGTCGTCTGTGGGGCGACATTATTTGCATGAAACTTTGTTCTCTGGAAATCCACGGGATATTTAGTGTGTCTAGCTCCGCCCTTTAGGGGTCAGATCGGTACATTTGGCACCCCGACAGATGTAGCAAAAAATTCGGTCAGTACGGATCGGTTATTTTGGTACAATTTCCAACTTTTGACAGTAGAGCCTTTGTGCTAAGCTAGGCTAAATCTGTGTCCGTTACCCCCCTCTGAGCTGGACATAAACCAAAGCTCATTCATGAGATATTGATAAACAAAGACAGACTTAGATCACATGGGATTAAATACGATGATAAAGGTTTTCATTTACGAGAGAAGAAGTTCTTGGCGCGCAGGTAGCTGACGCTCAGGCGCAGGATGGAGAGTTTGTCCAGACTGGCGGTGACCTCCTCGGGGAACGGCAGCAGGCTGGCCAAACGCTCCAGCTCCCCGTTGAGACGGTCCCGGTGCCGTTTGGACGGGTTGGACTTTGCCCCTTCAGCCGGAGCCTGCTTCACCCTGATGGATGATAAAAATAGAGAAATCGTTTACAGGTCATTAAAGCCCCCGCCTCAGCGGTAAACCAAATTAATTTTACTTCATTAAAATGAATCTTTATTCATCCTTTCAGCTGAAACATGCGATTAATCACGACTTCAAAAAGTTATCATTTGACAGGGCTTGGGTGGCTCGGGCTTTCTCGCTCCATGTCCTATTGTTTACGGTGAGAAGGCAGACTCAGAAGGCAGAACAAACACCTAGCTGTGGGAGTGTCACCCACCTGGGGGAGGGGTTACTGCCCTTTGTGATGTCATGAAGGGAAAATCTCCAAACGGCCTGTTTGAGCACACGTTTTCTGAAAAGTGGAGCAGGCTAAAGACGGAGAGGATGGACTTTTCTCATCATTGGGGGGTTTGTAGACAGACTAGAGACACATATTAGAGTTAGAGAAACATGGTGAAGAGGATTCTGCATCATATGAGACTGTGTGTAACCCACTTTCATCTTCTCTGTGTTGACGGCTTGATGTGATAAAGAATCATAATAGTAATAAAGTATTTGTCTCTTTCAAAGCAAAGCCTGTTTGAGTTATCGAAGACAGAGATCATTTCCTCCAATCAGAAAACATCGTCTCGTTGGAGCTGCTTCTATTTTTTGAGACCATCAGCAGCGTTGCAGCAACTCGAGTTGACATCTGCCACGACTGTTGCAACACACTGACGCTGTCACATTTGATCAGTGAGCGTGGACGGAGATCTGTTGTAATTGAGTGTGTGTCACTGAGCTTTACCTGCACAGCTGCTCACATATTTATACCTTTATTCACATTTCACTTCACCTCCATTTGTCTTAGTCTTCTTATGTGAACACAGATATCTTTCCGTCCTTTTCCAGCTTTTCTTGTGTTTAATGCACAGAAGAAATCATTTGGAGCCTCATGGCCTGCTGTGTGAGTCCACTCAGTCCTGATCACGCCGCGTCCACGCCTTTACATCCTTTTTATTTTTCAGCTTACACAACTCGTAAGAATAAACATCCAAAATACCAGATAGTATCCCACATTCATTCCAGTGTGTGCAGCCATTTCTACAGAACGTCATCATCGTAACTCTTTACAGTCGAACAAGAGGAGCTCACAGTTTTATAGTTCTCTTTCAAAGGGGGCAGAGCATGCACGGCCGGATTGGAGTCACACAAAAACCTGCTCGCATTGGGGTCATAAATTCAATCCATACCGTTCTTCTAAAGGAGGGGCCTCTGGATTTAACACCATTCCAATACACTAGTGTTGTAGCACTAGAAATCGCTCTTGGTCTCGAGACTACTTTTTGAAGGTCTTGTCACGGAATCAAAAGCATTTTGACTCGGTCTTGTCTCGGTCTCAGATTGGGTCGATTCCGGATTTTAAATCAAGACCGGTCAAGACCACCACTGATCGTCTATGTGTCCACGTCATCACTGAGATTAGAAGGAAAACGCCTCTTTCTAAAAGAACAAATCACTTCAGTTCATTTGTAGTTTGATTTTTATCCCTCGGTTACGGCTGCAACCTTCCCGGTGTTACGGTCTAAGTGAGTGACACGCCCCCTGCACACGAGATGATGATTCTTCAGAGATATTTATGGTCTTGGTCTTGTCTCAGTCTCGCCCTGCCTTGGTCTTGGTCTTGGTCTCGGAGCGCTCTGGTCTCGGTTAGTGTGGTCTTGACTACAACACTACAATACACCCTTAGTTTAGTTCAGTGTCCTCAGCTGAGGCTCGCTTACTCCAACACATCCTACTTGTAACTTTGTATTTTCTCGTTATGTTGTCTTAAAATTAGAGCCCGACCGATACGTGATGTTTGGGTCTGATATCGATATATCAGCCGATATCTTTCATCGATCTCTCTCTGATCTGTAGAGATAAACACATTTATCGTGTTGATCCCTCAGTTATCAAACACGTGTGGAAAAGACTTATAACGAAGACAAGATGGTCACTCGACTGGAAAGTAACTGAGCATGTACGTCCTTCACCGCTCGACACTCTGCAGAGTGATGATGCTTGTTGTAGTCCATACAGCGCCCTCTGCTGGTGACAGAGAACTGCTAGTGGAATACAATGAAATGCTTTTTGACTGGTGAATAAATCGAGTAATATCGGTGCATATCAGAGATCAAATTAGCCGATACTGACAGTCACTGGATATGCTGATATCAGCAGATATAATCGGCTGTCCGATTATTCGGTCGGGTTCTACTTAAAATATCTGATCATCCTTTGCCAGCTGTGTTCTCTCCCCTGAGTTACAGTCGAAGAGCACTCATAACTACACGTGCTCTGGAGCCTCCGCTGAGAGCCTCTTCTCTTTAATATACCAGCTGTTGTTGTTACACATATCTTAAATGTGTTCAAGTGTAGATTCAGAGTTCAGATTATTTAATCCAATCACTGATCCTCAGCCTGGAGATGAATTTTAAGACTTGATGTTGTAACTGCTAGCATGCTAATAATCTTATCAGCTTTATTGTTTATAGATGGAAATTAGTGACTCGCTAAATCTGGTGCAACCATCTTTTTATTCTTCTTTGCATAAATGATCAGAGTCATTGCACGCTGTCCCTTGATTAATAAAAAGAATGAAAACTGAAAGCACCAGGAGATTATTGTTGTTTACTTTTATTACAGATTCAATCATTTAACCTCTGTTTACCTGCACAATGAAGCACACTTGATAAGAGCGTTTGCAAAAAGCCAAAGTTTGAATTTGTTGCAAAAGAAAAGGAAATAAAATCATGTAAACAAACACTGCTCTCTCTCTCTCTCTCTCTCTCTCTCTCTCTCTCTCTCTCTCTCTCAGCATGTGCACATTGTAAACGTTGGATGGAGGCCTGAGTGTGATGTTCATGCTTTCACACTGTTTCTTGCAGTCAGAAGAAGCTAAAGCTGCATCTCTGTCTGCTTCTCTTAAATTCCCTGCTGCTCATTGAGAGGCTTTGTGGATTGATTTAGTGATCAGGAGAAACATGCAGCTGCAAACAGCTGGAGTGTAAAACATGCAGATCAGTGAGTTCAATCAAACATGTCCCCGTTAATGTTGATTCATTGATCACATTCTGGACCATTACTGCAGAATTAGAAGATATCACGGCATATTTTTCTCATATAGTTCCAGCCTGCTATTTATAATAAAACAACATGTATGAACACATGCATTAGCTGAACCATGTGTGAGGATAGATTTGTGTTTTCATATCGTGAGGGCCGGCTGCTTACTGCTACGGGGGGACATCGGAAGTTGTCATAAATAAAGGAAGGGGAGTGATCAGTGAATTCATGTTTGTGATAAAAATGCAAAACAGAACAAAAGCTGAACACTGTTGATGATTGCACGTCGTCCTCCGATGAATCCACTCAGTTCAATTCAGCCCAAAAGATTGGGACAGGTTGAGGCTGAGTTGAATCTAAAGGAGGATTATGGGGATTTCTTTAGAGTCCTACATTTCAGACGTGCTCTTCTTATTCTGAGGGGAGTTATTGTGCATCACAGATCAGTCGTTAAACTCTTACATTAAAGCATTGAAACTATAAAACTGTCCACATATCCTTCTCCTTGTGATGCTGGTTCAGACAGTGAGTCAATAAAGAGCTCAAACATTTTCTGGCACGTGCAGTGGAGATCCATTTTAAACAGCAGCTCAGTAATTCTCTCATCCAGCATGAACATGCAGTGTGTCTGTTTGCACAGTTTGGAGCTTCACGTGAGATCACCTCACTAAACAATAAAGAAGAGAAGGAGCATGCATCTCTGTGTGCAGCTGACTGCAGAGTTGGCCTTCAGCTCGGGATAACGGCAGGGAAATGGCGTCCGGTATGATGTCATACCGCGAAAATAACAGACTTTAAAATGACCTCGAACAGTTCATCTTTCATTTGCATTTATTTAAATATTAAGAGAAGATGGTTTTTAATGTAACAGTCACGTTAAAGCTTTCAAAACAAGAAGGCCTCTTACGAACGGAGAGATTCAGGGACAGCTGGGCCTTCAGCAGGAATATTTCTAATTAAGGTAACTGCCTCAAAATAACACATTCTATAACCTCTTAATAATAAAGATCATAACTGTGACCATTTTAAAAGCCGTCCCTCTGATCCTTTAGAGGACGTTTGGACAGAAAATGGCGCAGAGCCTCTGCAGCAGGGTCCCGATCCATCATATTTATTTATTTAAAAAAAGAGACAAGAAGTTGAACCGTCTCTTCGTTTCGTTTGCATGTTGTAATAATGTCAGAAACGATGCATGTATTAAATTAAAATGTGACAGTGCTGCAGGTGAAACAGAGGCCGCAGCAGGCCTGCAATAATCCGCAGGCATTAAAGCAGCACAGCAGTCAACACGCACACACTCCTGTCTGCCTTTAGATTCAAACACAGCGCTGCAGGAAATCAACCACTCTTTATTCTTCATGTTTAAGGATGTGTTTTAATGTGCATTAAAGGTTTGATGATTTTAAGTTGAGCTGGAAACGAAATTTCGAGGTAGTCGAAGAAGAAGCAGATTTGTTTGCACCGAGCAGGATTGATGGCAGCGTCAGTCTTGGTGTTTAAACGATGATTTCTTCACTTGTAATTAAAATGTTAAGAAATAAAAGGATGCATTAACTCACGCTCTCTGGACTGGTTTTCTCCTCTTGCGTCCTGCATACATCACGGCTCCTCTGCTTATATAAGCCTCCGATGAATCCCACAGAAAATAAAAACACGGAGCCTCTTTCCACAGCTACATGAAAACCAGCGACAATATTATCCTGTAATCCTGCAGATCAACACCGAGGACACATCCTCAGAAAACACCTGAACTGATGAATCAGAGCAAAGAGAAGCCGAGGCCGAGGGGAGTGTGGAGCAGGACGGGCCGCTCCGCTCACAGCTCAGAGTGTGGGAAATAAAGAAATGTAGAAATACAAGCGACGCAGCAGCAGGATCCCATCCGCTCCAAAGTGAGGACAACTTAGAAGAAGAAGCGGCCAGTTGTTGTCCCGTCGGCCTTACGGAAAGATGAACTTGTTCCAAGTAAAACGGCGATGTGGACTTTTCATCCTGATGATTAAAAAGCGGATGAGATTATCGCAGAGTGCGGACAAATCCTCCTCATCGTTCATTTACAAAGATCAACATGAGCGCTGCAAAGAACCTCTGGAGACGCTTCAACTATTTACATTTTAATAATCGACATCAGCGCTGCTCTCCAATTAGCGCCGGACGAGGAGGATGGAGGGGGGGTGCAGCGGACGCGCGCATTCCACTGGCGGGCACGCCCGACACAGATTTCTGACGGCGACGCGCTCTAGAAGCTTGCTGTGAAAATGACAGAGGCATGCGCGGGCACGTGGGAGAGTCTCCTGGAAACACAGGCCGAGCGTGTCCACGCAGGCGCGTTCACGAGCGGGTCCCTGTGTCCAATCAGCTCTCAGGATGAGAGATGGAGGTTTATGTTGAGTACGCAGTGGCCCGTACTGAATGTGGGTCAGGGGTTAGACTTTTAAATTATGTAGCTGAATTCATTCCAACATCAAAAAGAGCTCTGAGGGTCCGAACCTGCACAGGCGACACTGTTGGACCTTTGACCTCAGCTGCGCGTGTGCTGGGTAGTGAGAACAACGTGCAGAGTAGGCCTGAAAGCCTGTAGGCCTTCTCTGATTGGATAACACTGACAGAGGTTCCTTGGATACGTTTTACTCTCACTGGGTTCATGAAATATGTTGAGGAGAGGAAGTGCCATAGAGGGCTTACCTCACCGCCTGCTCTCTGCACACAGACAACTTCATAATAATCAAAATAATAATCTGTTAATGTGTAAAACTTTTTTAAAGGGTTTACAAAGTGCTTCATCGCGTGCAGAATTATAACAAAGCATGAGAACCAAACAACAAAACAATGACGTACAAAATTCAAATTGATGGAGAAGAAATCAGGAGGAGCTGGACGACAGTAACCACACAGTGTTCTTTATTATCAGGCGCCATGTTTGCTGTCGACTGCCTGGTGACTTTGGTGCTTTCCCCTGAATCAAAGAAGCCGTTTTATGATCCCATGTTCCCGAGCAGGATTCATAGCAGCGTCCATTTTTATTTGAAAACCATATTTTCTGCCTCATGTTTGTGTTTCCAGCGTGAATGTTTGTTTCTCTCTTATTGGTGTCAGATGGATTTATTGATTTATTCGTATCAAGCCTGAGACATAACTCGGGTTAGACGACTTGCCTGCAGCTGATAGGTGTGTGCTCTAAAACCAAACGCCCTGTGTTTCAAACTGCTGATCATGGCAGAACGTAACACTGGTGCCGGTATTGATATCTGTCTACCGCCCACCCCTAATTACTGGTAAATATACATGAGTACTTTAGATATGATGAATCAGGAGGTGCCACTGGGGGTCCGGCTTCATGCTGTTATTACATGAGCATGTTCATGATCCAGTCAGATTGTTTGCACACAGAGATGCAACGCCATTGTAGTTTTGACAGCAGGCACAGACAGACATGTCTACACGTTCAGATGTGCATACATACATCGAGTCACATGACCACATCAGAGCCCTCAGGGTGCTGGAGACCCCCACAGCACATGTAGAAGAAAGAAACTAGGCCAACATGCTTCATAGGTTGTATTCAAGTCGACTGTACGTGTCGGCTGTTTGTCAAGAACACCTCTCCTCCAGTCGACATACTTTCACCTTTTAGCCTACATGTACCTGCTGACCCTCTGCTGGCCGTCTTTGGACCGATGTTTACCGACGCTCAGAGCAAGAACTTCAAAATAAAAAAGGGGACAAAGCTTCCTTTGTATCTAGTTTGCTTCATCAAGGTTTCCAAAGGATGCATTTTTTATTTTAAGACCCTAAAAGGATTATAATGATTATATGAATCCCTCAGTTTCTTAAAACAGGTGTAAGCACTTTACCTGGAGGTGTGCTCATTGCCTTGTGCAGTCAATAAAAAGGATCTGATCTGATGTAGCAGACCATGACATGTACCATGACACAGATGATCAGGGCGGGAAGGGTTTCTCTATATTCAACTTGACTGAATGAATATCGACGCGTCCATACAGCCGTCTGTCTGCAGATGTAATAGTAGGAAAGGTAACACTGATATTTAGCTCAGCTTAACGACTGTGCAGGACGGTGAGCATGTTGAACGGCAGTTATTGGAGCTTTGACGATGAAATGATTTCTATCACGGTGTGTCTTAAGACTTTTTTTTCTGAAAAAGTTCCGTAACTCAGCTCAGCTGTCATCAAGTCTTTGCACGTTCATATTGATTCTGCGATGGCGTAATATTGGCGTCCCAGTCTGTGAGGTCAGACTTCTAGAACAGGGTTCCAGTATTCCTTGTAATAATAATAATGTTATAATATTTGATCATAGGTTTCAAGTTTGTGAAATTTCTACATGAACTAACCCCAAGTGTGTCCGATACAACAACCGACTTTTGCTCACTTGACGTCTTGATGTCTGAGCTGAAGGTCGGAGGACAAACGCCTTTTTACTCACCATCAAATCGCTGCACGTCACTTATTGATCGGAGCCTTCATCCAGCTGCTGCTGCTGCTGCAGGACTCTCATTTTCTGAGGACAAACAGAGACACGCAAAAAAAAACATATTTTAGTTTTATCATCGAGGCCCTAAAAAGCGCAACCTGAAATAAAAAGACATCAGTCTTCTGGCTTTGGTATGAGTGTGGAGACGAGACAAAGAGTATCATTTAGTTTGTAGACACTCACTTCATTCCTCCAGGCGCTGCAGGGTCGGCGACTAGAAAGCTTTTGTGTTTGTTTAGACACAGTACGTCCCATGGGGTGGACGCCACACAAGCCGTAAATGTGTTTTTCATGCTCGGAGCCCCACAGAGTGCGGTGGTGTTTTTAGTCCGTCTGTTAGTCAAGGTCGTCCCGTCTGCCTGCAGGGGAGCCGAGCACTTAGCAGAGACGTCCAGTCAGACCTAAAGAAACACACCAAGCTCGTCCGTAGACGTTCATTTCTTCCATGTTGTGTGGATGGAGAACATTTACACTTTGCACCATGTTAGCACACACGACAGCTGCTACATGTCTTCTCTTTAGTCAATGTTAAACTCAAAGGTAGAGCGGAGCACACGCTGCACAAACAGCTGAATCATCCGCATTGTTAGGTTCATGTAGACACAGTTTGACTGTATTTATTACAGTTTGATTTAAGAATATTTTACTAAGACTAGGAACCACATGAGACTGAGAATAGAAGGAAGTAACGTTTGGGCACATTTAAACTGCATTAGAGCTAGACACGAAACACAGGGGACAAAAACTACAAAATAAGACAGGAAACACTCAGACCTAAACTCAGGAATAAGAACAGGAAATACACACAGGAAATAGAGAGACACAGGGACAGGAAATGACAAACATAAAACAGGACATGACATCAAAAACAAGGAATAACCACATTAAACAAGAGTGGATCATGACACTAGTGCTGTTTTTATGAGACACTGTGGGGCGAGTAAAGGGAGAGGGCGCCCTCTAGTGGAGAAACAGCTAAACAGCTCTGAAGCGTAGTACAGTTTCCCTCTTATTTCATACAAACAGAAGGAGACAGGTCTTAAAACTTAAAGCTCCTGTATCGTCGACATGACTCCAAACTGTCTGAACTCTGAGCACATCGCTCTCCCTCAGACGTCGTTCTGAATCACAGGTGTGAAAAAATCTGTGAGCACAACCTGCATCATTCAGCACACTTTGTTCACCTAGAAACACCAGCCTTCAAAATAAAAGACCCGGATTACCAGTTAGTGTCACTCATGTTGCTCCTGTGCAGACTCACCTGGAAGAACCCTTCAGTCACGTGTCCGAGGATAAAAGAGGCTTCAGGTGACTCACACAGGAGTAAGGTAAGAAGAGACGGGATGCACAGAGATCGCTTTGATCGTGTAGAAAAGAAATATGCAAGCTCAAGTCCATTTACCATTTTCACAATATGGGAAAAGTCGGGGTTAAACCCTGGACTGTTCGTCAGCCAATCACAGGGCAGACATATAGAGACAGAAAACCAGCCACACTCGCATTCACACCTACGAGCAATGCACGCATGCACGGGGAGAACATGCAAACTCCACACAGAGAGGCTCCTGTCAGACGGGGATTCAAACCAGGAACCTCCTCGCTGTGAGCAGAGGTGCTGCTTGTACTGTAAAGAGGCAAGGCAGACAACTGCTTGGGGCCCCAGGCCAGAACGGGGCCCACCCAAAGGCTGACAAACCTTTAACCACAGCAGTTGCTCAAAATGTGCAGATTTTGCAATGACAGTAGTAAACCTCCCTAAGGAGGCCCCTGACAGCCCTCCGTCTCATTGCCCTGATAAGCATCGTATGCATTTTTGTGAAACCAAAGTTTGTCAATGAAAGTCAGCGAAGGAAAAAGAAGAGGAATTGTCTGAGAGGGAGTGAAAACAGAACGAGGAAGTCGAGTTCACGTCGTGACACTGGTAAACATAATGGTGCTGAACGCTGGTTGGAGGGGCCCCACTTCATCTTTGCTTAGGGCCCCGACAGACTCGAGAACCGCCACTGGCTGTGAGGTAACGTTCCTCCATTCATACCCTGAATTATGGCTCAAAGAGACAAACAGTTTTGTGGCATCAGACACCAAATCTTCCTCCGGGTTTGAATAAAGTTTCTCAGATTTAGAAAGAAAGAGACAAACAGTTTTTTTAATCATTGCACATAAGTGTTTATAAAAAGAGTGAAGAGTAGACACAGGATGGTTATGTGTTCAACATAGGATAGATATGGAGGATATAGAAACAATACGTACATGTGAATATATAAACGTTTACATTGAACTGAATAGTTGTGATTTTTTTGTCTTTTTGTCGCTATGGTTACGGAAATATGGCTCTCATGAAGGCACTTAGTTTGAACATATCGACGCAGCAGCGAGTCAAACATCTGGCTCCAGGTTTGTTCTCTTGTAACAGTCAGGACGTGTGTGACTACGTCAGAGGCGCGTTAAAGGCGGGCCGTCCTTTGGCGTCCACGGTCTGTTTAAAAGAGGTGACTGATGAGAGCGACACATCCACGTACACTGCCCAAACGGTGCTGGCCACGCCCCCTTTCTGGGTGAAAACGTTCCATCTTAAATGAACGGCGGTGAACCTGTTCTGTTTAACGTCTGTTAGGAGGAACCATCCAACGAGCAGCTAGGTTAACATCGACACGATGACTTTACTGAACAGAGGTCGTCATGGTAACGTTATAAAATGAACACGTTTAAAGGTGTTCACGAGCGTCTGTTCAGTCTCTCTCCGTCTAACTGGACCATCGAGCCCACACTGTGATTGGAGGAGTCAAAACCTGACCTCACACACCTGATCTGTGTTTATGAACCTTGTTACCTGAAGCGGTATCTCTCTGTCAGTTTCTAACCGTGGTCATAGCTGCAATGTAGCGGTGAGCATAAACTGGAATACTGGAGTATTTCCTGACGTTAACCTTCTGGGTCATCAGCTGTTTTAGAAAGAATTAAAAATGTAAAGTAACCGAGTGAGGCTCTGAGACGAGGAGGAGGAGGAGGAGGAGTTAGATCGGCGATTTTGGTCTTTATTGATCGGACAGCTGAAGAGAGACAGAAGGTGTGGGGAGATGTTTCTTTGCAGCGCGTTTTTTTTTTCAGCCGTTGAATTTGTTTCGGGAGTTTGCATTTGCTTTTGAATGTGCAGCGTTCCCGAGTATGCGGCGCGTTTTTCCTAAATGTGCGTTGTTTCCGTAGTTGCAGAGCGTGTGATCCCTACTGGCCACCGTAAAAAAACGCTGCACAGTAGCGTTTAAACGAGCTGCTACCAATGCTTTCTAATCTATCTCCAAAACACTCGGGTGTCGAGGCTCGATCCAAAGGCGGCTGGACTGGAAAGTCAGAGGTGAAAACTCCCTTCAAGATCTTAAACTCCGTCCAGTCACCGTCGGATCGCACTTCGATTTAACAATGACCGGGATGACTGAGAACCCACATTCTCAGGGCTCGTTTTCACTCTAATGGGGGCGTGGTCGCTCTGGCGAGCAGGAAGTGACGTTTGACTGCTCTCATCAATACTCATATAACAAGACCAATGAGAAAGTAGGACACAAAAGAGACTCCGAGAGTCCAGGATCATTTGGATCAAATGTTTTTGCACCTTAATAAAGCGATAAAGTGAAATACTGAGTGAAGCTGCCGTGTTGACGCTGTTCTTTGTGATGTCACAAACATCAGGAGGAAAAAGGAGCCGAGCCGCCTGAGGCCCGGATAGAAACAGAGCGGAGTAAATATGATCATTCTAAGCTGTTTTTAATACGAGAGAAACATTTCCATCTCTACAGAGACAGGTCAAAGGTCGCAGCTCAAGTTCAACGTTTCCCTTGTTTCCATCGTTGAAGGTTTGAGTGTAAAGAGAGAGAGAGATGGCGTCTTGCAGAAATGACCTCCCCTGGATCAGTGTAAGAAGTGTAAGTGTAAGACAATCACAAGACAATAACACCTGGATTAAGGCAACAGATCGACCTGCAGCTGTGAATAACCGCCGACTGGAGGTCAGACTACAGACGACAGTCCAACGCAGTATGAAGTACAAACTGGATACTGAAAATCAACCACCGACACTTCTTTACTGCGCATGCATTCAGACGTTTGACACAAAAAGCTCCCAGCGGTAGGAGTCTGAATCCTGCATGGTCTGTACAACTGAGTGTGCGAGCCCCATGCCTAACAGACCGGCCCTTTAGGGGGCCAAGGCCAGAGCTTGAGACCTTTTGGAAAGGGATGGAGCAGGGCTTCTTCCGCTTGGCTCAGGAGATCTCTGCGACCTGGAAAGTTCCCTTCCCGTCCAGGAGAGACATTACCCCCCCCAAAAAGAACACACCATGTGGGTCCAGTTCGGGGCCACTAAGATCAGCATCACCTCCCCCTTCCGGACTCTCTGCAGTAGAGATGGAAGAAGACTGAAAGGGGGAAACGCATACAGCAGCCTGCGAGGCCAATCATGTGCCAGCGGTTACAGGCACACTTGTGTGTGGGAGGTTGAAGCAGAAAGGACAGAGTAAAAAACGCTGACATGTGTCAGCCTAACGCCCCCGTCAGGGCGTTTGGTAGCATGCAGGAGGCGGTGTAGAAAACAGCCCTGGGGTCTAAATGTAAGGCGTATGGGGGGAAAGTCTGTATTGAAACATTTCCTCTGCAGTGACTCTGGTTCAAACATTTATCATGAGCTGATGAGATTTACGAGTCGTTACTGAACCAGGCAGGAAACACTCATTACACGGCTCCGTTAGATTTATGTACACGAAACACCGAGAAGGACTTCCTGTTAAATAGACGGATCATTTGATCTGAGACTAACTTTAAACTGAATGTCTTTAACTCTTTCCTTTACACAGACTTTTATAAACTGTTTGAGAGAGCGTCTCCACTCTTCAGGTTTTAGTCAATCATTTTTCTCTACTTGGTAAATAATCGGCAGTCCTTTCGGCTGAATTCGGTGCGATGACGACGTCGAGTTTCCCTTTAAAAACGAGTTTCTTTGGCTTTTTGGATTCCATGAGCGACCCTCTCACAGCTGGCTCTCGCTCCGTCCTGATAAATGCACATGTGGCTTTTTTACTTCATTAAGAATAAAGTGAATCTTCAGGTAAAAAAAACAAAAACATGACACGGACAGGACGAAATACAAACGATACAAACGGATATAAAACATATGACCATGAGCAGGACAGTCCGTGAATAAGCTCTGATACAGGCGATTATACTGTTTGTCTTTTGCTGTCTTCTGTACTTCCCCTGGATGCGTTGCTATAGAAGCGACACGGCTCGGCGTCACTCCGACGGGTACACGGCCACGTCTCGAGCGGGAGCGAAGAATCCACGGCATCCAGCAGCGAGTCGTTCATCCTGCTGAAGAGAGCAGAGAGGACAAAGGGGTTAACGGGGTTCTTCTTCTGCAGATTAGGTGGAAAAAAATTTCTAGGAGAAATTGTCCAACCCACAGTGGAACATGTTCACTTGTGCCGGCCTGTGGCGGTCCAGGTAGTGCTGAATGTTGAGTGCTTGCTCGGAGGACGACGTGTTGGGCGGAGCCGTCAGGGGGCTGATGTTGATGTTCTCCTGGTTGATGGCGGATGTTCCCACCACCGGCTCGCTATGGCTCCACTGGAAGTAGCAGGAACCTTGCAGAGGACTCTGATCCAGAGTCCCGTCAACCCCCCTCAGGCCTGCAGACCCAGCTATGGACAGGGCATCGCCCCCTGCTGGTCTGGAGGAAAAGTTCTGGTTGAACATGCAGCTGCTTTGAGTGGCTGCCTGTCCGCACGCCAGCCCTCCCTGCTGAGCATGATTCAGTCCTGGAGCGCTCCCTTGCCAGAGTCCAGCTTGTGGGAGAGTTTGGCTCTCTGGAGTTTGGCTGTGGCACACTGGTATCTGCTTGTGTCCCTTCTGCATTACGCCAACGTGAGTCTGCTGCTGTGGCCACTGCTGGAGCTGCTGGCTGTGGGTTCCCAAAGGAGGGCTTCCCTGGAGACACGCTGTGGCGAAAGGCATGGGAATTTTAGGAGTGCTGGAGGAATTAAAGTCATTGCATGGAATCAGGGGAGGCAAAGCGTCTGTTACACTGGGTGCCACATTGGTCGAATGTTTTAGAGAGCTCTGCAGGAAAAGTCTGTTTGCAGGAGTTTGCAAACTGTTTTGTGGACACGGCAGAAGTTGGCTGGGCTGCGTTTGTGCAGAGATGCCATGAGAGAAGTTCATGTGGCCGTTAGAGGCCTGCCCACAGGACTGAAAAGGGGCTGATGAATCAGGAAGCGTGAGCTCTGGGAGCTCTATGGACGGGCTGTAAATATCCTGGAGCTGCAGATGCTGAAGAGGGGGCAGAAGGTTTGTGTTGGACTGAGGGGGATCAAGGTGAGAGAGTTTCTGAGTGCCGTTGAAGAGCTGAGTATTTGCATTCTGCTGGTGAGCATATACACCATTCAACAGATTGTAAGTTTGATCAGGGCTCTGTGCCTGAAACAACTGCGGTTCACAGAGTCCACCAGCAGCCTCAGTGAAGAGATCCTGCTTGTTGTTTTTCGCTGTGAGGCAGGCGGGAGGAACGCCGTTCAGACAATCCTCCCCCTTCTCCTTGAACAGAACATTATCAATGTAGTCAAAAATGTCATTAGTGAGGATGCTGTCCAGCTCCGAGCTCATGTTGCTCTGCTGAAGATCCTCCTGACTTAAGCTCTTCAGGGTGTTTTCCAACTCCATTAGCTCCGCATCCTCCATGTCCAGATCCTGCAGCACCTCACAGAAGCCACTATTCTGCGCCATTTTTTCTAGGTTGTCAATCACTGCCATGACTGACTGTTTGGCCTCTTCTTTCACCACAACAGGGTTTTCCGTTGTGGCTACTGGCCTGCCATCCTGCCACCCGTCACTGGGAACGCTGACTAGAGCTTGGGTGTCCATGAACACCTGATCCACAGGTATGGGCGGGTCGATAGTCTTGGTGTAGGCAGTCTCGTCCTGTCTCAGGAAGCAGTCCAGAAGGGAGCTGGGGGCCCCCTCTTTGTTCACGTCGTTGCTGCTGAACATTTTGTTGAACTGGAACTGGTTGACGTCCACGGTGGGGCCGGTGTTGTAGAGGAGGGCCTCTCCTGTGGTGAAGCTAAAAGGCAGCTGCAGCGTCCTCTGCCGCAGGTACTCCTCCCCCTCAGCGTTCCTGAAACACTCAATAAGAAAGAGACTTAGTCAGCGAGGAGTCCTCGTTTCTCGTTTAAACCCTGATCAGGTTTCATGACAAAAACACTCACATGATGGCTTTCTGATACACGATGATAAACTCCGGTCTTCCACCTTTGAAGATCAGCTTGGCGTTGGCCTTTACCCATACCCAACCACCAGTTTTACTGAGGAGCCTGAACACAGTCAAACCACTCTCTCCTGTTTTAATCACTGCAAAACAAAAAACAACAAACAGTGAGAGGTCAACGATATATTGTATTGTTAGTAAAATGTCTTCAACCATTCAACATGTTATTTTTTCATCTACTTATGGTTAATTTACTATTTACACTGATTTCAAGCTTTAATCTTTGGCTTCTCTGACAACAATGCAGCAGCCAGTATGTCCTCCTTCTAACTTTAGATTCTGGTCCTGAATGGTCTGGATTTGTTTGGACCAGAGAAGGTAGGCGGTTTTAAGGCACCCCCACACGGCCGTTTTGGACGCCCCTCGGTTTGCCAGATATGAGAGCAGTTATCAGGTCAAACCAACAGGTGTTGCAGCGATGGAAGCGGGCAAGAGAACTGGTTCAGATAGAAGTGATTGTACCCGACCTAAAAAGCCTCTGCATGTTTCTAATAAGCTCCACGAGCAGAAACGTGCTCAAACTAGGATCAATATTGGAGATGCTTTTGAAAAATGGACACATTCACACCCTCAGCGTTGGTCGCAGCAGTGGTCGCTTTGTAGTGAGACCATCAGATGTAACTAATCCCATTCATACACATTCATACGCCGCCGACGAAGCAGCGGGAGCAATTCGGGGTTAAGTGTCTTGCCCAAGGACACATCGGACATGTTGCTGCAGCAGCTGGGGATCGAACTCCCAACCTTCTGGTTGAGAGACAACGACTCTACCACTGAGCCAAAGCCACCACACCTTTCTCGATAAGAAGAACTTCAGCGGCCTCTGAAACATTTGGATGAAAGATTCTTTGATTCATTGAAACATTAAAACCCTGCACGCTCGTTTGGGATCTCCGTCATGAGGATGGGTGTGTTTGTTGAGATGTCAGAAGTCAGACTGTTCATAAAAATGTAAACAGCCAGATGAACCTTCTTTGTAAGTTTGTGTTCTACATGAAGTATTAATACTGAAAATAAGAACTTCATTGTGATTGATGATGATGCAAAATAACTGACGTCCTTCGGTCTGTTGCACCTGATCATGTTAAGTCTTTTCATTTAGGGGGAGATGTGACGTGTTTCTGCATATCCATCACGTGCAAAAGGACATTAATATTTATCGTAAGAATGTCCAACTTACTGCGCATGTGGCTGTCTGCACAGTACATCATGTCAGCTGCGTGGATGAACTGGTAGCCGGAGCCTTTCATGCACAGTTCGGTCTCTGAATAGCCCAGAATAACCTTCCCCCTGGAGGGAGGGAGAGAGAGAGAGACAGAGAGAGAGAGAGAGAGAGAGAGACAGAGAGACAGAGAGACAGAGAGAGACAGAGAGAGAGAGAGAGAGAGAGAGAGAGAGAGAGAGAGAGAGAGAGTTGATAAAGTTTCTCCCGGAGTAAACTCCTCTACAGAGGAGCAGTGTCAGAGTTTCATTTCTTTTCATAAGACATTGAAACATATGAAGGTGGTGTCGTGAGATAATAATCTGGAGTTCTTCTTCTGCACAATTGATTTCAGACGATCGATGCCAGGGAAATAAAATCCTCTGGCCAAAGATTTGGAGTGTAAATGGAAGACTTTGAAGCACCTGCTATCGATGCCCATCGGTGTGAAGTCCAACTTGTGTTTGGTCTGAAAGAGGAGTGTCTTAGTCCGGATCTCCACGATGGACGGAGCCTGGACCGGCATAGCGATGGCAAACAGAGCCAGCTGAGGTTTGTTACACGTCCCGTTTAAAAGCTTCTGACCGTGGAGGTACTTCAGCCGCCCGTGGAACTTCAGAGCCTGTATCGGATAAAGACATATAAGACGGGTAACTTCTCAGAGCTTAGTACAAAAAAAAACAGCGACATCATGCTAGTAAAAGGGACTGCTGGGCCTTCAATCATCTTTTTGGGAAAATGTGATTACAAAATTTTGCTAACCAGAAATCCAGAGGAGTTGTCGAGGAGGCAGCGGAAGCGACACACGAAGTTCCTCTCCATGAAGGACGAGTTCTCGGGAGGAAGCTGCTCGGGACTGTAGAGCACTTTGTTTCCAAAACTCTGCAACTCTGAAAACATGATGGACACACCTCTACCTGTCAGAAGCATCGACCTCAACCATGAACTCGTGATGCACTACGTCAGACCTGTGCCTTAATGAGCTCAGGTTCAGTTCTTACCGCCTCCATCAGTCGCATCAGTCGGGGGGTTGAGAGCGAAGTGAAGCTGCTGTCTGAACACGGCCCGGTCGTCCGTGTGGATGAGCTCAAACACGCTCTGATGAACCACGTCCGACTGACGGCGGAGAAAAGAACGCAACTCTCATGTTTACATACGATACATGTTAATGCAGGATCCATCGTCTTTGTCAGCGTGATGATGCAACAGAAGGAATTAAAGGTGTTTTATAGCAAAAGGAGGTGACGGACTAACAGACTCGATGCAATGGAATAAAATAAACATATGACGTGAATTAACGTTCCTCAAAGCTGCTCCACAGCATCTCTCACCTGATGGAAGCCCAGGTAGTCCTTGATCGTAGAAGAGGAGTAAAACACCGACCCATCAGATGTGACCACCAGAACAAAGCCATTCAGCGCCTGCAGAGACCACAGACAGTCAACAGGACTCAGAGAAGTCTGTATGAAACATTCAGAGCCTGCAGAGACCACAGACAGTCAACAGGACTCAGAGAAGTCTGTATGAAACATTCAGAGCCTGCAGAGACCACAGACAGTCAACAGGACTCAGAGAAGTCTGTATGAAACATTCAGAGCCTGCAGAGACCACAGACAGTCAACAGGACTCAGAGAAGTCTGTATGAAACATTCAGAGCCTGCAGAGACCACAGACCGTCAACAGGACTCAGAGAAGTCTGTATGAAACATTCATCGTCTGTTATGATGAGTGTGAAAATGTCCCTGACAGGTGACAGTCTATAAACACGTTGCAGGCCCAGGTTTTGTTAAGAACCACAGAGCGTGGCCGAGTTTTGGCAGGACGCTCTGAGACGAGCATGCTCACCTGTCATAACCTCCTCCTGAGCGGATAGAGCGGGATTAACTCGACACAACACGACAAATAACCAGCGTCTGACAGCGCAGAGCTGCACCTGTGAGCCTCAGGGTGTTGGCTCGCAGGCCGTGGGACTTTTTAAACATTCAGCCTAACATAAAGTATTTAAAGTGTGTGATCACTATTTTTGGAGGTTAACGCTCTACATCATGTCGTCTGCATTGTGTGTGACTGACAGCATCACTTCCTTTTTCACGGCTGTGATGCTGTTTGTTAGAAGCTGCTCTCCGACCATGCAGCCTCTTGTTCACGTTTATTTTTAAAAACAAAGTCCTCAGCATCGTATGATGGCGGTGTACAGAGTCTGAAGACACAGATGTTGCACTTTGTACAAATCCCCCCGCTCTCGTAAGCGTGCCCTGTGGTGTACCTGGAGCAGGAGGTCCCCCTCCGAGAAACCGGCGGTGTCCATGTTGTTTCCGTTCTGCCCGCTGACTCCAGAGAACATCCGACTGCCGTTACTGTTCTTCATCGTGGCTGAATAGAGAAGCAGCAAGAAAAAGGATTAGCACAGGTAATAATGAATATATCTGTGGTTTTAATCATTTCTTCACTGGCGCCCGGGGTCACCCGCTTCTTCTCAATCGTCACAAACAGAACTCAGTGAGACATGACATCATAACTGCAGTGACAGTAATCCTGTTTTCTCGTTACTGAGGTGATGAACTTCTGCAGAAACGTGATTCAAGTTTTCTTTGACATATTAATAAAGTATGAAACAGACAGTGTGGTCGCTGCGATCAGAATGATAACTGTTCAGGACTGTGGCTTCATATCGTACGTAAACTGTGACGAACCTTTGACACACTTCAGCTCACTTCAATGTTTTATTTTATTTAGTTTATTTGAATCAGGGACATTGTACAAAAAACATTAGTCTCAGAAGAGAAGAGATGTACCAGATTTAGCTAACTAGCTAATTTCCATCTGTTGTCCCTGGGCAGGTGATCACAGGGTCTTTCTTTACAAGTTCAGAGTCTAATTCTCTTAGCGCACACTCACACCAGGCAATCCGTACCGTGCCAAAGCACTTTTGACCCCTAAAGTCCAGTTCCTTTGACTAGTGTGAGTGCTCCGATCGCTGCTCAAGCTCCGTACACTTCCTTGGCCCTGGCCCGCTTTGGCACGGTTCAGTTCATACACGAGTACGGGTACACAACATCCTGGAGTGTTCTGTCTGTATCTGATATAAATAAGTCTCAAAGTCAGTAAAGTAGCTGTCATGTCCTCTGTGTTGTTCTCCGATGTGGGGACGTCCTGTCTTGTAAACTGAGCATGCTTCATGATCACGTAAAGCTGTACATGTGTTGTATTACGACGTTATGTACAAGAGGTAACCGTGCGCCGGCCCGGTTAGTCCTGGAGCAGCGTGAGTGCAGGCCAGCGGGGGAATGGGGAGGGGGGACAAGTACGGTGCTTAAGCACTGTACGGGAAAACTGGGCCTCGTGTGAGTGCGCTCTTGATGTCTGAGAACTTTCTGCAGAAAGGACAACATGTGTCCGTGAAGTCTGTTAGTGTCTTCATTTCACTGAATGAAATGTCATCAAATCACAGATGTGACTGTAAACAGACGGACCGTGACCCTCGCCACCTTTGAGACCTTTTCCAGATCGTGTGACTTGAGAACCTGAATCAACAGGACGACACAAGCGTTGTTCTTTTGAGCTGCTTGGCATGAAAAACAGAGCAGCCCGAGAACAATGGACAATCCTTTGCAGGTAAGGGATTAAGAGCGCTCTACAATGAGTCTTTTGTTTGTTACCTTACAGCGACGTGTGAGGTTCCTCCAGTGAAAGCAGACGTTAATTCACTGAGTTCAAACCTCTCAGGCAGAGTCTGGCACCGCCAAACGCTAAAAATGTTCCGCTCTGTGTTTATTTTGGCTTCACCTCTGCATCCCTTGGCAGTACTCGCTGTATCACTGCTGAAAGCCTTTTTAGAAATCATCATTCTTCTCCAGGAAGTACACAGTGTCGTGTCATGTCAGGATCAGCGGTTATTGGCAAGGGTGGCATAGCGTTGGCAAATAAATAACGCCCTGCCTCCTCATCTGATCTGCCACCCTAAAATCTGTGACTGGCTTAAAAACTTTATTAATCCCAGAGGGGTCCACAGTGCACCCGGACCATCATACATTTATAAACAACAACAGACGGAGTGTCAGAGACAACAAACCAATCAGTGCTTGACAGAGATGAGGACTGGCACGCTGACTCGTGTGGTCTCTGTGGGTAATGACACACACACGGCGAATATGAAAAGCACGGTTTAAGAACAACGGTAATAAATACATAAGTCAATAATACATAACAAAGACCTTCTAGGATGCATTACACATCACAATTAAGAGGAAAACTCAAAGTTACGAGCACAAGTGAATGCAGCACAAAAGGCGCTTCCCGCCCGTTTCTCTCTGCAGGATAAACAGCTGTTCTTGATATCTGCTTTTATTACATTTAGAATTTCTACGCCACCCCTCGTCTGCCTCCTGGATGCTTCTCAAGCTGCTAGTTTATGGTGTTTACGTGTTTGTGCTGCAAGCTTTAAGTATCAATATGATGCAAATGTCTGTCCCTGACCCTTGGATTACAGAGAGAAGAGTTGCATCATGGTCTGCAGTGTTTGTGTGTCTGTGTCTTTGTTTGCATCTTTTCGTAGCGGTTTGTTTCTTTGAGGTCATTCTTTGTCTCTTATTGGTCGCTCTGCATCTCCTCCTTGTTGATTTTTTGTCTCTTTGTGTTTTTTGCACCTCTCTTTAGTTTTGTGTATTTTTGAACCCTGTTGTGTTTCCCCGTGGTTCTTCTGCCTCTCTTCAGAGTCGTTTCGTGTCTCTTTGTGACAGTTTGCTTCTCTGTGTGGAGTTATGTGTCTCTGCACTCGTTGAATATCTCTTTGTAGTTTTGAGTCTCTCTTCTTGTCCGTTTTGTGTTTCCTTCTGGTTTCTTTGTTTTCACTCTCTTTGCAGTTCTGTGTCTCTATGAAGCAGCAACCTCCGGTGTTGAAAAAATGAAGCCGATGCTGAAGTGTAAAATCCTGCAGTTCCTGGAGTGTCCTCTAGAGGCTGGCTGTAGAAGCACAGGAAGTCACATACACACCCATTCTAAAAAGCCTGTTTTTACAGCAGACATTAACATGTTTACAGCCTGGTTCAAAAACCAAATAGGTCTGATTAGCTCATGTCTCGATCAGCACACACTGTACGGGGGGTGAATGTTTTGATGACTCATCAGTTTTGATTTGATGAAGGATAAGAGTTATTCACAATAAGGCGTGTAGCTGACATGATTGACAGGTGGGCGCGGTGTAACGGTTTGTCAGGAGGCTTAAAACCCGCCTCAGCTCCAGCTCTCAGCCTGTCGTTAGGTTGACTGAAAGTTAGACTGAGACAGCATTTCCAGCACGGAGACCGCCATCGATGGGACTCCAGCGCCCCCTGCAGGGACAGACGGGTGACGTCACTCAGGCTTCAAACATTCAGATTTACAGTCGATGTTCTTAAAGAAGTCAGTTTGTGTCCTTTTCTTGTCTCTTGTTCTTGTTTTGGGTTTCTTTGTTGTTCTGCATCGGGATGAAAAAAACCTCAAAATGCCTTTGGGTCATTTTGCATCCCTTTGAAGTCTTGATGTATTTTGTTTTTTCTGCATCTCTGTAGTTTCTTTTGTGCATCTTTGTTATCATCGAGTCTCTTTGTAATTTTTTGACTTCATTCTAGTTTTGCATCTCTTTGGAGTCTCTTTGTGTTTTCCCTGTCTTTTGTTCTGCATCCTTTCGTTGATGAGTGTCCTCTGGACCTGAGCCCACTTTAGACCCTCTCAGGAATCCACTCATAAACACGTAAACATATACATGTCTTTACATGCTGCTTCTCTGTCCATTAGACTCCTTTCAGATGCACTCCATAAATAATCTGAACGTGAGCAGCAGCAGGACCGAAATCACAGCTAGCGATCTGCTGTGATTGTTGGTTTCACCCCCCCCCCCTCCACCCGAGGGATTTTCTTTGTAAGTAAAAGCAGAGTGTGGCCATTTACGTTCCTTATCTGGACAACCACTTCAGGAAAATCCCAGGATGTGGCCTCTCCCAACCCGTCCGTCCAGTCCTGTCACGCAACTTCTTTGAGGGGAAGGGGCCCCTGAACACTCCCACTCCAACACAGACACAGACAGTCCCCACCCACCCAGACAGTGTTTACACAGTCACACAGAGCTGCACAGCCTGACAGTCACACGTCAACGCCAAGAGTATCCATGCATCCAACCTTTAGCAGAGCAAAATATCAACATTAGAAAACAAATAAAGAGCCATGCAAAGATCATCTCTTCACAGAGCTGCAGACAAACGAGGAGCGTGCCGATCTAAGACCAAACTAAACAATCCACCACATCCCTCATGAAGAAGTTTTTATTGAATCTGTCTTTAAAGTTAGCGTGAGTATAAGAGCGTCTGTTTGTTTTCTTCTCCCGGTGGTGGACTCGTATTCGTGTTCTCCCTCCTCCTCTCTGCTGCTAACAGCGTAGCAGTTTATGGCGCTGCAGACTTGTTGTTCGTGTACACTTCCAGAAGACAAATGTTTAACGATACTTGGCGAGAACGTGACCAGAGTTATTCACACAGATTCCCACTAACATCAAAAACATGCACAGCGCCTCCACAGAAGAAGAAAGCGGCGTCCAGATGTGACATCATTAACACTCGCACAGTACCAACATTTGATTTGAAGTTTGTTGCAGCCTGCAGCGAGGCAGAAAGACGTGTGTGTGTGAGGACAACAGAAGGCTCAGTCTGACTGTTTATAAGGTTAATAACTCAGAAACCACTTCATGACATCAGTACACACGTGCAGAGAGTTTCTGTGGCCTCGCTGGTCTTAAATAACAGACGGGGACTCACAGCTGAGCTCACGATGATGCTGTTGATCACCAGAGAGGACGACCTCCCTGCTCTTCACATTCAGTCAGTGAATGATGTTTTCCACTCCACCACAAGGTGTCGCTGCTGCAGCTCTCCCTGCAAACACTGATGGTTTTAGTTTGAATGCATGACTAAGTCTGAGGTACTGCCGTCTGTGGTGGCTGAAAAGATTGAACTGTGCGACACCCATGAAGCTCTCGAGAGCAGGTTATATACTTTGGATGACTGTCTCACTTCAGAAAGATGGTGTGGCTGCTTTCTGTTTGCTGAAGAAGCCACGATAACCCTCACAAAACATCGCCCTGAAAGCTTCTTACAATACTTATTTCAAGCTGAGGAGTAACCTGACACCAGGAGAGAGAGAGAGAGAGAGAGAGAGAGAGAGAGAGAAAGAGGGGGGGGAGAGGGAGAGAGGGAGAGAGAGACAGAGAGAGAGGGGGAGAGGGAGAGAGAGAGAGGGAGAGAGAGACAGAGAGAGAGGGGGGGAGGGAGAGAGAGAGAGAGAGAGAGACAGAGAGAGATGGGGGGAGGGAGAGAGGGGGGGAGAGAGAGGGAGGGAGAGAGAGACAGAGAGAGAGGGGGGGAGAGAGAGAGAGAGAGAGAGACAGAGAGAGAGAGAGAGAGAGAGAGAAAGAGGGGGGGAGAGGGAGAGAGAGAGAGGGAGAGAGAGACAGAGAGAGAGGGGAGGAGGGAGAGAGAGAGAGAGAGAGACAGAGAGAGAGAGAGAGAGAGAGACAGAGAGAGATGGGGGGAGGGAGAGAGGGGGGGGAGAGAGAGGGAGGGAGAGAGAGAGAGAGAGAGACAGAGAGAGATGGGGGGAGGGAGAGAGGGGGGGGAGAGAGAGGGAGGGGGGGTAGAGGGAGAGAGAGAAAGAGAGAGAGGCCCCTCTGAACATCTAACTGCAGCTTCCTGCTTCAGAAAACGAGCCATTATGGGATTGTTGGAATGCAGAGCGTGCTTTTCAGGCAAGATTCACTCGGGGCAAACGTCCCTGTCATCCAGAGAATGAGGTAGCATTTAAAGGATCTGGCGTCTTTTCATCGCAGGGTAATTAAGTGAAATTCAAAGAACGGTGACGGGAAGGTGTTTTTCTGCATGCCATGGAGTGAAACGATTCTGGGAAAACAAGTTAAAGCAAAGTAACTTGGTTAACCATATTCTGGGCAGCGTTGAATCTGCCACACAGACCTAAAAACGATGGCGAACAAAAGGTTTGACCCAAAAGAAAAAAGTCTTGTCATTTTGAAGTTGACCTAAAATAACCTCCTGTACGTTCACAACATCTCGTACCAGCTGAGCTTCAGAGCCCAGACTCACTGAAAATGAGAAGAGAAAAAGGAAATCCTGTCACACATTGGACGTCTGCCAGATTCAGGGAGGGAGGGAGAGAGAGCGAGAGAGAGAGAGAGAGAGAGAGAGAGAGAGAGAGAGAGAGAGAGAGAGAGAGAGAGAGAGAAAAAAAGCATTTCAGCAATGCATAAGGGAATATTATCTTGATTTGAAAACATTTAGTTCCAGCAGATCCTGTACAGAGATCCGAGTTCTCACGCAGATGTGCAGGAAAGGGGCCGAGCTCGCCTCCACTGTAACTGCACTCGGTGCAACCTCCAATCAGTGCTTTGATTAATGTCCCTGTTTAATTCCACGGCTTCAGGGGAAGGAAACAAACCCGATTTATTCAGGATCAGACTTCAAGGAAAACAGTGAAAGAGCCCATTGTGATGGAAAACAGAGATGTTCAAGACTGGTCCGATGATTAAATATCACACTATCAACGTGCACCAGTTATTTGTTCCCCTCCAGGTTTGTCTTGTTCAGAGAAGCCTCGATGGTCGCCCTGCAGGTCTGTAAAGGTTTGTTTGCTGCAGCACAAAGCCCCACGTGCAAACCTTGATGATGAAAATAAACAGTGATTATATACTATTCAGGACGCCATGTCGTGTTGGTGGTGGTGATGGCGGAGCTGGTTGTGGAGGCCGGCTCTATCTGTTTTTTAATCATCACTTGGAGCTATTTTTGGTGGCTTGGGTTCTTTTTTATCGACTTTAAAAAGTAAAGTCACTGAATGAGGACTGGGCACAGTGACAGAAGAAGAAAAGAAAATCAAAGCTAAATTCAGGTTTCTGTGTTAGGCGTGCCTCGCTGCAAAGATTCACATCAGTCTCCAGGCAGACAGCCAACGCTCTCACAAGGAGGGAATCATGTCAGGCAACAGTTTAAGGCAGAGCTACAGCCGCCACAAACAACACAAGGTCTCACACTGGGCCTGGACTACAGGATTATACACACACTCTTTACACAAACTAACTTCAGTATCTCCCAAAACTACTTCACTGAGCTTTTGAAAACTATCCATGAAGTCAGGTTAACTTTTAACTGCAGCTTAGTAGAGCCTTGATGAAGCTCTGGCAGCGAGCACTTGGATGTTGAATCTGTTGGTGGATGAAGGGGAATACAAATGTTTGAAGTCTGGAAATATGTAAATGCAATCAAAACTAAAAGCCAAAAAAAAGCAAAGACCTGACGCCCTGAAGCCTTTAAATAAGGTTAAAAATACATCTTCTGTGTTTTCATGCATCTTCTGAAACCCGAGCTCGACAACAGCTGATTCTGGTTCACGGCATAAATAAATAGCAGCATTTTTTGGAAGGCTCTAAATGTCACAGAAAGCCTTGGTGGGCCAGCTCAGCTCCGGCCAACAGGGAGCCAGAGCAGAGAAGAAGGGGGTTTGCGTATGAGGGGAGATGTAGCGCTGTGGTTTCAAAGCTGGAGGGACTGAGAACAAACCTTCCAGAGAATAGAAATTGTAAAAAATGAAATCCTGATTAAATCTGTCTTTCAGCGGTCACTCGCATTCTCACGATATACTGAAAGAGGAGTCAGGAATAGAGAGCCAGCAGCGCTCTTCTGTCCCCCCAGAAAGACGTCCTGCTCTCACGTACTATGATACGGAGTTGGCAGGTGAACTGTTCTGTGGTTTACAAGAAGAAAACAAACTCTTCCAAACAACAAACCCATCAGGATTCAATAACCAACAAGACTGGGGGAACCTCATCGATTCCCTCCTTTCCAGCTGTTTGCCAGGACTTCAAAAGTCCCTCTTACCGCTCTCTCCCTCCGCTAACGCTTGTTTCATGTCTCTGGGTTTGTACGTACATGGTTCAGATATCCCAAATACCAAATTAGATCAAATTATAGCACACAATACGGTGTTACCACATCAACCGTGATTGCTAACAGGCCCTGGATGTTTTCAATGAACTTGGAAAGCCAGTGCACATTTTTCTCCAATTTCTAACAGCGTCACACAAATATGTCAGCAGCAGTGAGCCACAAGCATTTCAAAATATCCAGCGCTGCCTCGTAAAGTCACGCTATGAGGCGAACAGTCCAGCTCGCCCAGAGAGGGAGGTCTGCCATTTCCATGCAGCCACAAATAGCTCATTTGATTATCAGGCCTTAAATCTCCCCCTCTCAAACGGCTCACGTTGGTTCTTCTCTCTGAAGCCTTTCTTTTACCTTACAGTATATGGGATCTTTATCTTAACTTCCAGGCATGCCCCTGCTTGAACGCCCAGCCCAGGCTTATGTTGGGACTGGGATCACCACAGAGAGGCAACCTTGGTGATCTAGTTTAGAAGTATTGCATCAAAATTAAACTGTTTGGAAATCCATATCTGCACCGCCGTCATGTGTCTAAACCTGCAAATTCATCCCGTCCAACGTGACGCCGCTGAAAAGACGGCTGTTTTTTATAACTCTGAAGAGTTTCCTTCAAAGCTTATTCTGCAAAAGGGTTTCATGTTTGCTGACTTTGAATTCACATTACTTAACCCTTTCTTCTCAGAGTGTGGAGGTCTTCAAACACACTTTAAAAGCACATCAGACTGTTGCACCAGTGTCCCTCAAGCACAATGACCACTACAAGGCAGAAAGGTTACGCCATGCTTCAACTGTGCTGTTCTGTAAAATGATGTTTGAACACAGTACGATGGGGCGGACTTTGTTTTGCATCTAAGACAGAGGTCGAAGTATTAAAGGATCCGAGTTGACTTCTGTGTAAATGGGGGAGTTGGCAGCCAATCTAAAGGGGCTGCCTCCAAACGCCAAACAATCCCAACAGGTCCCGTCTTAAAAAGTCCATTTTTACAGCAAAAACAATCATGTTTACAGCCTGGGACAAATAAGAGCTCATTTCTTTATTGGTACCCGCTGTCAGGGTCTGATTTGTTCACAGCTTCAAGAGTTATTTCAACATTTGCATAATTAGGGGCGTGTCATACTTGACTGACAGGTGGGTGTGTTGTAGCTGTTTGCCAGGAGGGCTTAAGGCCCGCCTCAGCTCCACCTCTTCGTCTGCCACATTGATTGAAAGTTGATTTCCAATATGGCGACCGCCATCGTTGAGCTTGAAAACGCCTCTTCAAAAACCAATGGGAGACTGAGAGTACGTCCATGTTTCATACAGTCAATGGGAAGAAGACACACGTTCAGATGTCAACTGTTTACTTCTTCAACGCTCAGGTTGGGGATATAATGAGGACGTTCTTTACAGTAATATTGATTTCTCTAAATTCAAAGAAAAGTGACTTAGCACAACTCTGTCCTTTTTTGATTTGAACAAATAAAACCTTTCATCAAAGCCGGAGTATTCAAACATCACTCCTCTAAACTTTTCGTCTCATTGTTTCCTTCCTGTGCAGCAACAAATGTCCTCTTATTAGCTCACCATGTAAACCCATGTGAAGGGAAGCATTCACTGAACATGCAGCAAGACGCACGGATCCTACAGATCATCCGCTGTAAATAATCACGACTCGCTTTATTGTGAAACAGGATGGATATTAAAACCCACACTTGCAAACGTGCATCAGCCATCCCATCCAAAGGCAACACAACGATGACATTTTCCTCTAAACATTTCTCTGTCGAAGACTGTGTTCTTGATTAAATGGGCGTTAAAGCTGAGCAGCTTGGGAAATCTGTGCCCACAAATCTATCAGAGTGCTCATCAGTCATTTCTGCAGCAGCCTCAAAAACAAGCCGTCAAACCAGGGACAAAGGAAGTGTTGAAAAATGACGACTTTTTGTGAAATACCAAAGGAGGATCATTAATTAGTTTCCAGTAAAGCCCCCGTCTTCTGTGCCTTTAGGGTTTAAGTTACTATCAGTAGAACTGTTCTCTGTTTATGAACTATCTGATGCAGTTTAAACTCTTTCGTTGGGATAGATAGAACCGTGTCTCCTCGAGATGACTGACAGCAGACGAACAAAACCCTTAGACACACCATGCTGCAACTTGATATCCAACTTTAAAGTGAACAACACACAACCATGTCATCAGCAAAAAGACAGATCCCTTTTCAAAACACTCGGGTGGCATTACAAAGAAAAGTTGTCAAAGATGGAGACTGCACATTGTTGTCAGTGTATCATGTGTCACATGCCAGCGCCAAGAGGTGAACGGGGACAGACTGTCGTTCACCACATTATAAGTGTTTGTGCTTGTAAAAGCAATCAGAGGTGTTCATTTAATCCACGCCCTAATACCACTTTCATAAAGAACCAGGCGTTAAACCTGTGTGGGATCTGTTCGTTAGGACGCTGATGTTGATTTGATCTCAGACGACCTCAAAAAAGGGTCTCAAATGTGACTTTTTGTGTGGGGGGCCATCTTGGCTGTTTGGAAGCTGTAGTGACCATGTTTTGATCAAGTGGTTGAAATCTGAACCAAGGTAGCTATTAGCAAATGCTAAGTAAGCAAAGTTACACATTCAGTGCCCACGCGCTAGGCTAACAAGTTACACATAGCTAGGCTAACAAGTGACACATGCTAGGCTAACAAGTTACACATAGCTAGGCTAACAAGTGACACATGCTAGGCTAACAAGTTACACATAGCTAGGCTAACAAGTGACACATGCGTTAGCATTAACAAAGTACACAATAGTAGAGTAATACCTAAACAATGGATCACTGCCTGGACGGTGTGTTTGCACATTTAATCACACAGAAGAAAACATTCTCAATATTTACTGTAGACTGAGAAGTTACGTTTACTCAGATCAAATGTCAAGTAGAGAACGAGTGAGACGATTTCTGCCGTAGAGAGAAAAAGGTGTAAAAACAGGAGATAAATGGCGGGCTAAGAGACGCTCTGAGGGTGTTCACATGGACTCGAGTGTCCCGTTATGAGTCTGATGCTGGTTCTGATCCTCTTCAGGATCTGGTGTTTACCTGGACTCAGAGAAACCTGGTTCTTCATCTCCCTGTATCCATGATAAATACTCGTATCCTGCTTTATGATAACTGCATCTTATTACTGCAGGCGCCTGTAATGTTTATCTTTTGGCCACATGGTGATGTTTCTTCAGTTGTTTCCAACGTGACCTGACTCGCTCCAACGTAGCCTACCTGTTGGGAAACTGGCGTCCTTTAGCCTGTTCACCACAGACTTGAACAAGTCAGCATTTTGATGCTTTCTCTCATACATCTATCCATCCATTATCTTTAACCCCATTAGGGGGTTACAGGGGGCTGGATCCCAGCTGTCATTGGGCGAGAGGCGAGAGGCTCTTCATTGGAGCCGCCATGTTTGTTTTGCTGATACGTCACTTGGCTAAGGCAGCATTTCTCAAAATCTGGACGAGGGCTTACCTCGGATTCTGAAATCAGGTTATGATGTTTACATGCACAAACACAGGATTCTTAAAGAACCCTATCAAAACCGAGATACTCAAGTCCATGTGAACACACTCGATGACTCTCCGGAAACAACGACGACAGCTGAGCTTAAGTTTTTCAGTTAAATGTACATGATTTGATCAATGCCATAAAATACCAGCGTCAGCAGTTGGTAGCTTTTCCCACTCTTAAAGTTTAAGTGCAGACAAACCTCCACAAACACCGACTCAGTCTGCAGGAAACAGCCGAGCATTCACAGCCAGATTTGATTCTGGAAGTCTTTATCAAACCTGGAAAGCTCCGGACTCAGTCAGATAGAAAACAACATTCTTAATTCTTGAATCAGGATGTCTTTAGACCTCACATGAATGCACCAGACAACAATACATCCATTTAACAGCAATGGCATGAGAATTACAAACAAACATTTTAGTGTAGAGCTGCAAATCTCAGAAAGGCTGCCTTATATCGAACACACGGGTAGTTGACCCCGTGCTGCAGAGAAACGTAGTCATCTCTGTCCTGGTTTATGTCAACGAAGGCGAGTTAGTGACGTTTCTCCTTCACTCTGAATGTCGTGGAGGCGTAATGGGGGGACGAAGAAACCCCCCCCGTACCGTCTTCAGAGGCGTTACAGAGGAGAGACGGGATCAGCTGAGCCACCGGGGAAGAACAGCGCTCTGTGTGTGTGCATCCCAGACTGGGACACCATTATCACGCCGTCTCAGAATCAATGTGAGCATACAAAGACGTGATGAGGGCGGAGCTTAGTGACAGTGGTTTTGAGGAAACACAGTCTGTAAAGGGTTAGTCATAAGAATTCAGGGTTGAATTCAAACAGCAACTTAAGTTCTCTCCGCTAAAGACAGTACAACATTTACATTCAAATCATCTCTGCGACACCGAGGTTAAATGTGTAGAAAAAACTGTTTTTTATTTTAGTCCATCAATCGGCGTCTCAAAGTACCGCTGCAAAATGACTGAAAGCAGGTTTTGAAAGGTCAGTAATCAACAGGTAAATGCAGATGAGCAACGTTTAGGTGAACTATTATCTGTGACAGTGACGTCCCATCTCCAGCCTGAATACCAGAGAAGTAGGCGAAAGGCTGTGAGAGCGAGCAGCGCTGGAATGTCCCGTCTGCTCTGACTGCAGGTAACAGGTCCATTCATACTGACAGAGAGAGGAAACAGAGCGCCCCCTGCAGGTTCTCACCGGGCGTCATGAGAAAGTATCTTCAGCGTTTTGTCGTGTTAAACGGTTAAAAGGATGTTTTTTTCTTCAAAGGATCTTCTGTATTCATTTACAGTCCATGCTGTGACGTCCCGCCTTCTCCACCTGGACGTGGTCGGTTTGGTTTGACTTCCTGGCTCAGCAGCCAATAGGAAGAGTCAGGAAGGACATCATTTACCTGTGCACACCTGAGTTAATCTGAGGCCCTTCTGATCTCCATCACCAGCTCATTCCCACCCGCACTCTCAGGTCTGCTGACGCAGGGTTAGGGTTAGTCCCTGCCAACAGTTTGTGACCACGTCTTGACGGTACAGAAGTCACGGGAACGATCGTGGTGTCCACTCCTTCTGTGCAAGTTCTCTTGTTTGTACTTCTATCATTGTGAATGTAAGACTAGTGATGTAATACTGTCACAGTGAATCTTGGGAATCACAGTGGGTCTTTATCCATGACGATCCTTTCCTTAAAGATGGCGCCAGTGTGCGTGGCCTGCCGTCTGTCTCTGCCAGTGCTGTGTGTGTTTATGCTGTTTGTCTCTGGATGTCGACTCTCTACTGATCGCCAAACACTGCTGGATGTTTTTGTCTTTTCATTTATTTTTGTATTTCATATGTAGTTTTTTATCTCATGTCAGCTGTTATGTGTTTTATTTATTCTTCTGTACAGCACTGTGGTTGTTTTAAAGTGCTTAACAAATAAAGTGTGATTGGATTGAATCAAATGCACCTTTAGTTGCACTTCAAACATAAAAAGAATGAAACATGAAAGTGAATAGATTTAAAAAGTGGAATAAACCTGATCATCAAGGTGCTGGAACACATTCAGTCAGATCCTTTGTTTCCACTCGTTCATGGCTGACTTAGTCTTAAAGTTTGAATTTCCACGACAGAGATAGGACACATAAATCCTGGAGCTGACATCAGGGACGCCCGAGGCGAGCAGGCGACTTAGTCAGCAGCTGGCCTGCCAGCACTCGGGTTCAGACGTCTGTTTGACTCAAAGGAAACCATCACCTGCAGGTGCTGTGTGTGATTCACACTTAATTAAGTCATACGCCACTCCTCAGGTGTTTCAAAGTCATGCTGCCCGCAAAGTTTCATCAACTTTCAGGAAACACTTGATTCTCTCTCACTCTCTTGATTCTGTTTCCCTGTCGGTGTTCTCGCAGGGAGGGTGGAGTAAAGGTGACAGGCACTGAGGATGTGTTGTTTCCGAAAACCAGATTCCTGCATGCCGCTCATTCCTGCCTCGTCTGTCAGATGAACGGCTAGAATTTACAAAAGTTGTTCTCAGATCAGTTCCAGTTTTAACAACCGGCAAAGAGCTGGCCTCGCTTCACCAACATGGGCTGCTCATTTGCATATTTTTCTTTGGCTTAAACCTCAAACACACTCGTTAAAAGATTCTTTAAAATCTTAACAGAATGTGAGAGAGCGCCCACATGAAGACAAATCATGACAGATCTAAAAGGTTTGTTCCTGAAGTGTGAGGAGAGCAACGATATGTTCAACAATGGAGGAAAGTTTTGAACAAAAGTTAAAATGTCAAGTCAAAAACTACCTATGATGCGTTGTTGCCGTTGCATAGCAACAAACATGCGTGCCAAAATAGCTGGCGACAGATCATCTCTACTTCAGTGTTTTACGCCGTCTGATTTACGTGGTGCTCCCTCTAGAGGAATCCTGCAGTAACACGCGTTGTGCAAAGACAAGTATGTGAACATTTACGTTCACGACGCAGCCGGTTGTCTACACGCCAAGAGGTTCAGGTGCAAGTTAGTTTTGGCCTCACCTTTGAAGTAGCTCTTGACCCTGAGGTATCCCACGCTGAGGCGGAGGACGGACAGTTTGTCCAGGCGAGAGCGCACCTCATCTGGAAACGGCAGGAGGTCCGTCAGCCGGTCCAGCTCGCCATTCAGCCGATCCCGGTGACGTTTTGAAGGGTTCGATTTGATGACTTCATTTCCTCCAGGAACCTTTTTTCTGTGACAAAAGAAGAAGAAGACGACACAGTTATCAAGTGTGTGATTAAGAATAAGGACCAGGTTCTGCAGATCAGGACATCTGTATTCACTGTGACACATGCTCATTAAAGATGAGCAGCTTTAAGACGCGCTCGGCTCTTCACAGCTTCAACCTCACTCAGGGAGATAAAAAGGTCAGCCCTAGACGTGACTAATAAACTCTGCAGCACACGTGAGTCAACATCACATCCGCTCCTGTGATGAGTGTTTGATGAGGAATGCTTTCAGAGTTTCATGGGAGTCAACAGAACAATGATTATTTTATCTCTGTTAAAGCAATAAATACAGGATCCAATCCTCGTAAAGCTTGGAACAACACGACAGCATCGCGATTCAAAGACAGCCTGCATGAGGAAGTAGACACAGAGACGGTGGATCACAGGCCGGCTCGGCTCAACACAGAGGAACAGGAAGAGACTTCCCGATCTAGCATCAGAAGCTTTGTTTGGACCTGCACGGTGCCATTCCCGAGGACGGTGACCTGTTCTGCATTAATAAAGTTCTTATGGGATTTCTCTTTTGGCCAGGGCCTCCGACACTCTCCTAAACTGAGAGTATGGTGCTGGGAAGTGATCGCTTAGCATGTAGCTAGATTTGGGTTCTTCCACATTCTGAGTAAATGCATACATTACACTTTGACAGTAAAATGAAGACCACTAAGAGAACCCTGACGAGTTCTCTTCACAGTCAAAACCTTCAGCTTGGAAGACCAGTGATGCATTCAGGGCTGGACTGGCAATCTGGAAAACCTGGCGTTTTCCCAGTGGGCTGACACACTTTGTGGCTGATGGAAGTTCAAGTCCCAGCGTCCCAACAACTCCTCATTGCTCCATGTTGTGTTGTAGTTTGCTTTGTTTAGTTTTACACCGTACAACACGCCACACACACCACACACTCACACGCCAGCTGACACACACACCCCACTCTCTATGTTAATGATTAGTTTTGGTATTTTGGTCATAAACGTTTACAGCGTTTAGTTAAAACCGTACGTTTCCCTTGTTTTTGTCAGGCCTTAAGAATCGGGTCGTGACATGACAAATCAAAAATGTTGTTCCCGATAAATAAACTATCTGACAAACACGAAGGTGACGACCTTGAAACAGCTGCTGAGGATTCACAGGAACATTTGATGGATGACTGTGTGATAGTATCGCAGACATCCTCACTGACACGATGAGCTCCTTCACTTCCTGAACACTTTACATCTCTATAAAGAGCTTTCATGGTGATTGGTCTTTTCTGCATGCTCATCATCCTACCCGACTGATGGTAAAATAATGGCGTCTTTGTCCAGAGGAAAATGGCGTGGTCTGTTTAGGCTTTTCTGAACAGCAGCAGCCAGCCCAGCTGTTTTTCTCTTCTCGTTCACAATCATACGAAACATAACCCTCGTCATGAGTCACTCCATCGGCTACTTGTGTACTTTGTCAAAATGGAAACCAGTCTTTCGCCGTGACAGCAGCTTTGTTTGCTCGGCTTGACTCTCACTTGAGGGGCAGCAGGGTTTCGGACCACCCGTGCAAAAACACAAAGTCACGACACGATTGGCTGGAGATGCGTGTCGTTCCTCACAAATCAGACACACATGCAGCGTGGGGAGGGAAACGACGGGTCAGTGAGAGAGGGCAATGAGGACGATGTACACAACAGCTCTGATGTTACACAACTGCTCGAGAAAACACAGACGTGCTCACCGCAGCATCTTAAAACAACGTGCCGTCATTTATTGAGTAAGTTCAAATAAATGAGCCACAGTGACGTCTGAAAATGCTTCTTATGTTTAACCAGCCAACACAAACGCCTCCTCACATATAAATCACAAAGGACAAAGCAGCACACCCTCACAAGGGCAAACATTTGTAACTCTGACACCTAGTGTTTAAAACGGGTACTGCAGTTTAAATTCATGCCATGTAATAACGTAAGCTTCTCACATCTTGATTTCAATATTTTTCTGCAGCTGCTGTCGATGTGAATCTGCTCTCTCTTGTTTGTGCTGCGTCATAATAACAAGCCTCCCGACATCCAACTCCAGTTTCATTGTGTTGCACGGCGCCCCAGAAAGCTCAGTGTAAAAAAAAATAAAACGTTTGCAAATCTGTACTCAAGGGTTACAACTCCATGCGCACGTATTTATAAACTGTCGCGAGGATTCATAAATCGTGTGTAATATCCGTGCGCTTAGAGAGGTCTGGACGTTTGCAATTATTTCCGTGCATCAGCTCATTATCTCTAGCGCGCTCGCGTTCAGTCCACACGCAGGTCCGAGTGTGCTTGATATCTGTCCTCTTAAAACGAGACAAAAACAGGATCAGGAACGTAAATGTCTGGTGCCTCAAACGTTCTGTGGGAGACCATCAGACGCACTTTTCACTTATAAAAGGAGAGAGAATCATGATCTCAATTCATAGGGAGAAGAATCATGATTCACATTTATCAAGAATGGTGCAGCCCTAATAGGTCACTATCAAATGTCCTCTGCACAGTCTGCAGGGACAGCGTCCTGAACTCGATCATACCTTCTCGATGATGGAGTGCGGCTGATCTCACTCTCTAGAAATGCCAAACGGAGACAAAGCCAGCATTCAGAAGCGTTTTTCCACCTTGATTTGCCATGGATCACGGGTTAGAGCAGCAGACATCAGGATGATGATTTATCTCGTTCCTCGAGTTCAGTCTGCACTCCGCCTCTAAAGGCCAAAGGAGCAGAAATCTGACCCCCAACACCTCTCCGCCGCTCCGTCTGCCTTTCTGCCAGATCCTCAGGGATGACTCACGGCTTCGTGATTTCAAAACACACGTTTGGCTGTGCACGAATTTGGAAGTAGGATAGTTTAGAAAAGCAGACTCCTGCCGACAAAGAGGTTTCCATGCAGGGAGAAATAACAAACACTGAACATGTGTTGTAAATGAATGTGCACAAATAAAGATGATGACTGGGTTAGTTCTGCAGAGAGGAGCAGTTCTCGCCAAATTCATCTGAACTTTTCTGGTAGCTCATGTGCACGCTGAGAGAAAGAAATAAAAACCTTTGTTCACCGCTCTCCTGCTGCAACAAGCTCCACAAAACCAAATGAAGAGGCAGCGTGAATGCATACGATAATCAAGGACAGACACGATCTGAGATATAACTTACACGTTTTCTTCGTTTGCTACGACCAGATCAGCGTGACGGGCAGACGTATATTCAGCTTTGTTCTAGACGACGAGCTCGAGATGACGACGAGTGTTTTAACCGTGTGGATACTCAGAGTCAGGAACGTCTGTGGACGTTTTGGTTTTGTTGTGGGAGGGGGGGCACTATTGTAATCTATTCAAAGTATCATCCTCCAGGAGAGAGTACGCCACAAACTCTGGAGAGTTTTCAAACCTCCCAGACTGGGACCGGTTTGGGGTGACACTTCCAGCCCAGGAAGTAATGCAGGATCGGCCTCTCCTGTGATCTTATGTCGACTGGAAGTGAGCAGCTGAAACAGAACTCAGGAGTCCATCATTGTTGTTGTAATGCATCTACTCGCAGCTCGCTCATGGCTCCTGACTGATACCGTGATGCACGTGTGTAAAGTCCGTACGTCCTAGTTTACACCGCGACAGAAACAGGGCTGTCTTTTCTGTTTTCAGGCACTAAACACTGTCGTCGTGTCGCGTACACAAACAGACAAAACAAAAGGTTACCATCTTTGGACGTCATTGTGATTGTAACTGGCTGCACTTCCTGTTTTATTTCTTGCTGTTCTCTTGTTTTATCTGTATCTTGTACCTCGGCAACATTGCAAATGAGGGTTCTCCCTCAATGTGTTTCTGAGGATTTAAATAAAACAAATGATGATTGTCGTGTAGACGTGGCCTACAGCTTTAAGAGTAAAGAAAACATGAAAGAAATAAAGTGAGTTTGAAACCTTTCTTAACGTGTCCTGTAAAGAGCAGTCAGGTGTTCTGCTGTCGGCCGCTCACTCATCACACAGCCGTGTTTCCTGTTTGTGTGAGACGCTGATAAAAGGTGTTTAACTGGTGCTTGAGAGCGACTCCACTTTGAAAAGGAAACAAAGGGCATGAGAACAAAGGGCAACTTTGTTTTAGAGCCGCAGTGCTTTGGCGCCCAACCAACCCTCCGTCTGTCTGCGAGTGTTTCTCACAATCCCTGATCACCGTGCAGCGTTCACACACATCAAACCTCCTCGTTAAGACCACCTGTGCTCTCTGAAATAAATGCAGAGTCACACTTTAAAGTGTACAATTTATATTCCACGCAGTTCACACCAGCACATGCCCTCCGGACGCTGGGGGGGGGGGGGGCTACAGAAAGCTTTATGCACTATAATTAACCCACGCTTTCCCAGCAGCCTTTAAAACGCTGCTTCTGACAGAAAATAACTTGTGAGGGCGGAGAGAGGAAAACTGTTGACGCAAATCTCAACACTCAGAGGATCGTCACTAAACGGCTCGCAGTGCACCGAAAATGAGATTTTGTCAGTGTTGACACAGGTCAAAGGTCAACATTGTGATCACAGATGTGGATATTATTAATGGACAATTATCTCCACTACAAGCTAACTAGCTCTGCTGAGGGAGAGAGAGAGTCAGAGCTGTGTAGAGCGCCCTCTTCCTCGTTCTTCGTCTGTCTACACGAGCGACGGGGGGGGGGGCTAGAATAGAAACGGGCCGTCGGAGCAAAAACAGGGCACCAGGTCGCGAAGGCAGTTAGGACTCTCCAATAGGAAAGAATATAGAATCAGGCTGATTTTGTTGCTGACACTCGCTCGCGGGCTGTCGGGTCCACTGGTTCTTACCCTAACCCCCAACTGTGGAACAAATGACCCGAGGAGCTCAGACTTGAAACACTTCTAAATCCAAGCTCCAGACTCACCTGTTGAGCATCTAATATTATTATTACTAAAAGTATAATTGTCGTGGTTCTTCGTGTTTCAAAAGCCGTTTTCACATCTGCACTCCGGATAATATCTAGATAAACTCAGGAGGTCTGCTCCGGAGATTCTCCCGACCTAGACGTTCACACATGCTCCTCACAGCTGGAGACTATCCCTGTCAGACGGGGGGGGGGGGGGGGTGTAGTCCAACGGAATGACAACATCAACAAAAGAGCGGAGAAGAACATACGGTCGAACAGAAAACCTAATGCAGCCGTTTAATTACGTGCACGGAGATCGTAGTGGTGGCGTGCAGACACTCTATGCACCGTGCAGCAGTCACAGTATAGAAATGTCACTCCCACTCCTATTGGCTCGAGGGGAATTATCTGGATAATAAGCTGCGGCGTTCCCACATCAGCCCAATCGGACTTGCTGCAGAAAAAATACTCTGGGTCTGGCACGAGAAACTCCGGATGAAGTCCGCGCGAAAAATGTGTCTGTTTGCGTTCACACATACAGCCCCTCCGGGTAATCTCCGGAGTTTTTCAGGTGATTTCTGTATGTGTGAAAAGGGTTTTATTCTCTAACTGTTCTTTCCTGGTATCTGACTCTGTTTGTTTCTGTAAAGCACTTTGGGTATAGACTGCCGCAGGAATGAGTCCTAAAACCCGGAAGTGAGTTAGCATTTTAGCGCCATGGGTTCCTAACTCTAAAAGTCAATGGGGATTTTGAATGGGTTTGTGGTTAGACGCCTGAAATAAGGTCTGTGGTTAACACAAGCTTAAGAGATGTTGGGCGTTTTGTTAGACGAGATAAACTACGTTAGATAAGACCCCAACTTGTGAATTTTAAAGTTTTTACGCGTACTAAAAACGGCGGTTGCTAACAAGTGGCTAAATGAGACTACAGTGGTTGTCGGGGACATTAAACGTCATCACGCCGGGAACTCTCTCACTAGTCCGCCTTACAGCCTCTAGTCTTGTTTTTCAGTGCTCTTGTAAATATTAGATTAATAAACAACTTATTAAGCTACGGTTTGGCTAGCTTGTCAAAACCGCTGATTAGATCGATGAAGTATAACGGTAGTGACGTCATAGTCAACCGACTGTGGTGTAGTTAGCTTGTAGCATAACGTTAGCTTTTTACTTCTCTCGGCTGCATTAACGCTTCAAACTTCATAAAGTGGTGTTCATGTGTAAAGATTATCCTGCTGAACAAAACGCCTACGCATCAGAAACGTGTGTTAGCCACAGAGCTTATTTTCTGCAATCATCCAAAATCCAATGCAAAAATCCCATAGGCGAATTCTCGTTAGAACCCATGGCGATGCTACTTCCGGGTTGGCCTACAAAAATACATCATTCCTGTGGCAGTCTATCCTGAAAGGTTTTATAAGAATACATCTGCCTAAAGGAGACGGATGAAAACCTGATCAAGCCTTTTGAAAGATGAAATGTTTCCACACGACTCAACCATAACAAACTCTGAACACTCAGGCCGGGATGGTTGCAAGAATAAATTGAAATATTTCTGCAGAATGTAGAACGATAACAGGCATCCCACCTGGTTGGCTAATCTGTGATATGACTGTTTGTGATCCATATAAAGTACATTATGTACAAAGATTATCATTTTTCACTTGTTAATATTATTGCAAAGACTCTTTATCGGCGTGCCCTATCGCATGCTAAAACAGTTCATGTACGACTGGAGGACTGTTGCATGAGAGAATATGTCATCTGGGCATTTTTAATAATATAGTTCAATGCATGGCAGGAGGAGACTGGCAGCGTACGCAGCAGGCAAGCGGGTAATAAAGGAGGGAATGTGGATGGTCAGATCTGCCGGGGAATGTCCCTGTGTAGTGACCACAGCTTTTTACAGTGGGGCTGAATGGGGCCTTTGTGCAGCTGTGCCCAGCTGCTCATCCAGGAAACCTCAGTCCTCGCTGCACAGTCCAACTTGTGCAGAAACACAGACGTCTGCAATCAGGCCACCTTTTTATATATCGAGTCTTACACTGGGAACTAAACGCACTCTGCCCGAGCGCTGTAAGCAGACATGCTGGATCTATGAATGTTTATATATATATATTCTGACAGGAGGAGCTGCACGTGTGAAACACAAACAGCTGAATGTTTCACTCTCATGAAATGAATGTGTAAAAAATCCTCCAAATGGAAGTTTGCACATGATAGCACAATGTAGGCGTCTGTTTCTGTGTACACATGAACACACCTGAACACACCTGAACACACCTGAGTGTCTGTGTATTCAGTTTAGTTTGACACAGTTACTTCTATTCTGCTCCTTTCTTACCATTAACTCGGCTATATAACGTGCTACTGTGGTTCTAGGCTGCTGTATTCTTTTGTGTTGTGTTTGGATAGGCCTGTGTGTGTGTGTGTGTGTGTGTGTGTGTGTGTGTGTGTGTGTGTGTGTGTCACCACCGAAGCAGCGGGAGCAACTTGGGGTTAAGCGTCTTGCCCAAGGACACATCAGACATGTTGCTGCAGGAGCTGGGGATCGAACCCCAGACATTCTGGTTGAGAGACGACCGACTCTACCACTGAACCACAACCGCTTTAACCATCTCCAGGGACAGTGCGGTCCGGGTCTTTGGCTCCTTTATTCTGGGGGTCACGAGGTGAAAGGTTTGGAAACTCCTGGACTAAACAATCAACAGTGAAAGACAAACTGCAGCGCTGCTTCTCGTGTAAAGTCAGTTTGATCAAACCACAGCGCTCCAATCAGAGAGCAACAGGCTGCACACAGCCAGCACAGAGCCCAGAGCCATGCAGCGCGAGGCCGTACAGTATCACATTACAATAACATACTCTCAGAGCCCTCAAGGCCCCCCCCCTTCGTTCACCCCCCTCCCTCCTCGGAGCATCGCGTGAGAGCAGCAGCCGACTCTCCAGCTTGATTGTGATTAATGCGCGAGGGCAAGATATCCATGATCCATCCAGATCCGAGATCCGAGCTCGACACGTTGTTAAGGTGGTCCGACCAGAGAAGTGGGAAACACACAACCAGAGCACACAGTTACTACACACAACTGCACAGATCACACCTGAGCGCGAGACCGTCCTTATTAGTGATTGGTCCAAAACGTGGAGGATCCGCGCGACCTTCTTTCAGGTCAACTTCACGTCTGATTTATTCTAACTAATGTAAACGCTGTCATAGTACGGAAGCCCAAAGAGGACATGCATCGCTACATTTTATTGAACTTTTTGTCGTGATGACGAGTGGGCTATATCACGGGAGTTTTCTCCACTCATTTAGAACAGCTGTTTGTTTGTGATTACAGCGTCGTTATCCCGAGATAACGAGACAAATGATCCGAGATCTGAAATCAACCAACATTTACTCGTTATCATGAGTTATATAGAATAAAATGTACTGATGCATGTCCACTTTGGGCTTCCGTAGCATCAGAAACCGCGAATACAACAAGTCAATAAAGAAATGAAACGTTAAATGGAAACTGTAAATTCATTATTAAATGGCAAAGCAATAAAAACACTCTTACATTAAAATCACATCTTCTTTAAAGTTCAGTAGAGCTTCATGTCAGGGTTTTATTTTAGATCGATTGTATGAATTCAAAACGATATTTGAATAATTCCTTCATTCATACAGGCTTCCTTACAATAAAGCACAACTTCATTTCCCAGCACACCTGTTGATCGCTTGCAGCTCGTGAGCACCTTGTGAGTTCATGAAATCAGAACACTGGCAGATATTCAGGGTGCATTTAAAACGTCTAAATGTGACGTTTGGTTCCTTTTAAGCGGAATCACGTCAGTGAAACGGAACCACACACTTTCTGTCCTTTGTGCATGTGAAACACTTTCTAACTTCTTCTATGAGCAACATGTTTAAAGTCATGAAGTATGTATCAGAGTTTCTGATGACTCACTGTTTGAGCACAGGCTTCTTCCTCTTCTTGTTTGCGTAAGACCCCGACGTTCCCAACATGGTGTAAAGTGTCACTTTGTTTTCACGCTCACAAACTCGATATCAGACTGAAGAACTCCTGATTCACTCCTTCAGAGAGCCTCTCTTCATGCAGTCGCTGCTCCTTCTCTGAGTCCGCCACATGTCAAACTCCCATAGTCCAAAATCCTGCCGGGCTCCGCGGAGGTTTGCAGCCGCGCTGAGGACTCCTGTGGGCGGACACCGCTGCTGACCTTGGTCGGTGGAGCAGAGAGCTGCGGTGCGGCTGAGATTGACGCGCTAGATAAAGCAAAGCTGCCTCCGGGTTTAGTGAGGGGTAGGAAAGGTTCACGTCAGAGAAGTTAGGGGTAGTATGGAGCCAGTGTCCCACCCAGTGTTTGGGTCAGCTGCAGAGATGTCTGATTACTATTATTATGGTTCCTCAGAGTCACTGGAGTTTTCCTGCTTTCCCTCGCACGGGGCGTTTTCAGGAAGTGTGTACACTGTGTGTGCAGAGCTCACTTTTAAGGTGGACTGGAGTCTTTGTGGCTTGTTGCCTGAACTTCTGCTTTTGTTACATATTAATGAGTTTCATCTTGGTTGGAAAAATATGTTCTCTGGTTGAGTTTTCTGACCACATGCAGAAAAGTTTCCACAATAACTTTCTGAATATCTGATGCACAGATTTCATCTGGATTGTAAATCTCGAAACATTCTACAACTCTACAACTCATGTATCAGACGCTTGTATCCAAAGTGACGAACATCAGAGAGTCAGAACAATACAAGCAAGGACTGCTGCTTCTCTGGACATTTTCAAAAATCTGCTCAAACACCACCAAAGCATTCGGCCTCAGTTAACACCTTCATCTGTTTGTTTTGTGTTACCTTCTCCCCTCTTACTACTGTAAAGCGTCCTTGGGTTTCGTGAAAGGCGCTATATAAATCTAAGTTATTATTATTATTATTATTATTAAGGAGAGAGAAAGGAGGACACCACGTCAGACACACAGGAAGTGACCAGAGGCAGAGCACAGGTGCTGACAGGAAGTGACCAGAGGCAGAGCACAGGTGCTGACAGGAAGTGACCAGAGGCAGAGCACAGGTACTGACAGGAAGTGACCAGAGGCAGAGCACAGGTGCTGACAGGAAGTGACCAGAGGCAGAGCACAGGTGCTGACAGGAAGTGACCAGAGGCAGAGCACAGGTGCTGACAGGAAGTGACCAGAGGCAGAGCACAGGTGCTGACAGGAAGTGACCAGAGGCAGAGCACAGGTGCTGACAGGAAGTGACCAGAGGCAGAGCACAGGTGCTGACAGGAAGTGAGCAGAGGCAGAGCACAGGTACTGACAGGAAGTGACCAGAGGCAGAGCACAGGTGCTGACAGGAAGTGACCAGAGGCAGAGTACAGGTGCTGACAGGAAGTGACCAGAGGCAGAGCACAGGTGCTGACAGGAAGTGACCAGAGGCAGAGCACAGGTGCTGACAGGAAGTGACCAGAGGCAGAGCACAGGTGCTGACAGGAAGTGACCAGAGGCAGAGTACAGGTGCTGACAGGAAGTGACCAGAGGCAGAGCACAGGTGCTGACAGGAAGTGACCAGAGGCAGAGCACAGGTGCTGACAGGAAGTGACCAGAGGCAGAGCACAACATCGACAGCATTTCTTGTGAGTTCTAATTGGCATTGAAACCATACTGAAATCATCATTATCAAACAAAAATCTTGTCATCGTCATCGTCATCAATATTATCATGAAGGTCGTAGCTATTCATGAAAGAGCAGGGTCTTTAGCTTTTTCTTAAAGGTGCAAAGGTGCCATGGCCCTGTTCTGGACTATTTCATAAAATGGTGCGATGACTCACCGTCTCTAAAACAAAAGAGAGCGGATTGATTTTTGGTAAAATCCACCTGTCAAAGCACCGACGTTTATTAACGGCCCAGCTGTAGAGACGGGGAGTCAGTATAAATACTTGGGTACCATCGTCGATGAAAAACGGACCTTTGAGGTGAACACTGATGCTATCTGCAAAAAGGCCAATCAGAGACTGTTCTTCTTGACAAAGCTGAGGAGTTTTAATGTTGACAAATCTCTTCTGAAAATATTTGAGTCATCTTTTAATGAGTCCATTTTAACATTTGTGATGATCTGCTGGTTTGGTAACATCAGCATCGTTAATAAAAACAGGCGGGAGGGTCACTTCTTTTAGGAGGGTCACTTCTGAGGTGGTTAGTCACTTGGACATCCTCTGGATTGTTGGTCTTTGTGTCTCTTGTCTCACTCACGTCCATCATGATGATCTCCATGGGAGTTTTGTTTTATATATTAACCTTCATGTTATCCCAAACGTGGTGCATTAGCATGCTAATAATAACCTCAGCTCTTGTAGAAAATGCGTCCACAGGACTTTGGGCCATAGCTGCAGAGATCTGCTCCAGTTCAGCCACAACACGTGAGCGTGATGGGCGAAGTTTCCTCCATGATTGGTTTGAATCTCTTCCACACCAAACTTGGAGTAAAGAGAGTTTCTTTATGGCTCTGGCTTTGTGCACAGGGGGCTTTGTCGTGTTCAAACAGGAAGGGGCTTTCCCCCAAAGTGATGCCAAAACATGGGAAGCATGCTATTGTCTAAAGTATCATTGTATGCTGCAGAAATAAAACTTCCTCTAACAGTTCTTAGAAGTCAGGAGCCAAAAAGGAACCACAGAAAACACCCTAAGACCAAAAGTTCTGGACAGAAGAGTCCTCATTAGTGAAACTCTCTGATGTGTTTCAGCGCAGGCTTCATCTTCTGACTTTATATCTTAAATAAGATGATTATCTGGACTCGTCAGCTGAAAGTGGCTTCAATATAAAGAGATTTGTGACTAGAAATGAGACGAATACACCTCACCGTTTGAGTTTTTGTGGTGCATTAACAAGCTGAAGACGTGCTTAGATTTATCTGAGAGGCTGTGATCCACTTCCTGCTGAAGAAATGAAGCATAAAAAACATTTACATGTTGTCATGAAACTAAGACCATTGAGACTCCATAATATAAATAAAAACTAGGGTCCAAGTTTCAAAACAAACAAACAGGGAGACCATATTTTCAAACCTCTAAATCGGGACACTCTAACCCACATGATTCGATCCACAGATCGGTGACCTGCTCTGGTCACATGAGGTGGTCTGTAAAGGTTTCCTCCTGAGCAGCTCCTTCAAGTCGTATGTCAGCGGCGTTTGTTTCACTGAAGTAGATCGTAACAGTTCTACTTCCTGTCTGTACCCACCGTTTGTTATAGCTTGTTTTACTGTAACTTTTTATGTCGGCATTTCCACCTTGTGCGACTGAACATGGACACCTGCAGTGTGTGCAGAACGCAGCATCTTCATTGGCTGGTACTCTTCACAGGAAGCTGTAACTCTCCTGGAGCTCTTTGGAAAACGCTGACTTCCTGTTCAGTGTGACAGCTCGCCTACCTGTCGTTACGCAGCAGGTCCTGTTAGCATGATAAGCTAAGCTAGCTAAGCAACAGCAGCAACCCTGAAATTGATCGACACATGAACAGACCCATCACTTTTGACCTTTGACTCGTGGTGCATCAGTGATGTATTTCTATTGGTTAAAACAGCAGCAGCCCTGGCGACAACATTGATTGACATATTTACAGACAAATCAGTGTTGTAAGCACAGTGTTTTGTTTTTGTTAAAACCGGGACAGGGACTGTTCAAAATCGAACGACATGCGGATGGATGCAGAGCTTGAAAACAGGACCGGTCAAATCTGGACGTATGGTCACTCTAAGTAAACCACCCTTTTAAGTTAAGCGTCCCACAATGCAGTGCACAAAACATCTTGCTGCTCCCAGCTGCATAAATATTAAGAATAAAGTTGCCAGTTTTAAACTGAGACAAAGTCCTGCAAGAACACTTTTTCATCGACGTAATCATTTGAATTTGATTGAAATGATATAACAACTTAGCGTTGCTTTTAGTCCGTCCCCCTCTGATACCAAAGAAACGAACACGCCTCTCCAAATGACTGTTTGAGGTATTTGATATCTTCTTAAGATGATTGTTATCAGCTCACCTTACCTGCTCATGGAAGTGACAGCTGGAGACATGTTGCAGACAGTTCCCATGGCAACCATTCACACCCTGATCTTTCAGCATCTTCCCTGTTTAAACAGCCGTGTTTATCTTGGGCAGCGTGTACTTCCTCGTTACAGCTGTCTGTCATCTGCACATTCTGTGCTTTAAGTTTGTCACTCGTTCAAACAATAAACTCTGCGGAGACGGAACATCGACTTCTAATCATGGAGGCTTTTTTTAACGCTAAATTATGTAGCAACAAATGGATTTCTCTTTGAAAGCATGATCGATCGGCTGTTTTTAAGATTCTTGTTTTGATCCTGCAGTCCTCACTGAGTGGCTGTTTGGTGTTTTTACAGACACACTTTCATCGAATGTGTCATTTTTGTCCAAACATGCACTATTTGTCTTCTCATTAGCATCTGAATGAGCAGAAAGCTGCAACACAGCCATAGATAAAGTATCTATCTATCTATCTATCTAACACGAGCACCTAGCAACAAACTGCAAAACACGTAACAGCGAGGGGTCCAGATGTGTTGTGCTTTCATCAGGCTCTTCAGCACAGATTGACGTCTTTCTTGGACAGCTCATACTTCAAATGCTGCAGGACTGAAAGCGCTGCCTGAGGTGCAGGACGTGACACAGAGGCTCTCTTGTGTCTCAGAAAGGATTCTGTTTTCCTATAAACCAAGCCAGGTTGTGGAGGGCTTTGTAGGTGATAATGAGGAGTTTGAAGTGGATACACTGGAGGACGGGGATCCAGTGGAGGTTATGAAGGAACGGGGTGATTCAGTCACAGGTGTGGGAGTGTGTGAGAATACGAGCAGCAGAATTCTGGATATATTGTAGTTTCTTGAGTGTTTTGGATGATGAAAGAGTCGATCTAATAGAACAATAACCTCCAACAGGCAGCCTTCAGCTACAAAGCAGCCAGTTAGCCCGTCTCTGTACTGTTTGATACGACGGCTGAGAGGAAGAGGACGGAGACGGATGAGGATAAGAAGAGAAAGAGAGAGAGTGAGCGAGCGAGAAGCAGAGTGTTCATCCCTGCAGATATTATTCAGAACAGATTGAGACGTAACGTTAGCCTGTATCATTAGCGGTGTCATCGTTGTCTCATGTTTAGCAGCTTTACCGGCTGCAGAAAGTCGTCTAACCCGAGTTATGTCTCAGGTTTGATACAAAGAAATCAATAAATTCATCTGAGACCAACAAGTCGTCTCTACAACGAGCTGTAGATGAGACGCAGAGTCAGATTTGTGCGATACCCTGGTAGTCAACATCTGTCGCTGGATTCTACCACCAACACCCCAACTGCACCTTGTCTTTGACGGAGAGGCATAACAGGTCTGTTTTACACGCCGAAGATATCTAGTGTTCTGGCATTAAGCACATTTGGCCGAGTGATAAGATGATCCAGGAGGTGGATCAGTCATTGCACTCCGGCTGTAGTGACTCCTGCAAGTTCCCCAAATGTGAGAATCTGGACGGCATCCTTTGTGGTAGAGGGAAAGTTTACATTAAGCATTTCTCCCTGTTCATGAATAACTTAGTCTCTATTTTGAACTCTTAAACACAGTAATTCAGACATGGTGCTGACTCCCCTGAAGGCTGAAGCTCACCCTGCAGCCCACTGACAGTGACACCTGACAGAGACCTCGCACAAAGCCGCCGAGCACTGAGGGACCATGGAAGATGTCAATATGGTGGCAGCAGTGTCACAGAATTCAAAATGCTTTCCACGAGAAGAGCTCACTGACTTTGACTGCTCTCCACCCACACTGCATGAGCTCCCTCTAACACCTTTTATTTCCACTGTTTTCATTTCATCATCTGAACCGTTTGCTCGGGTCAAACCAGCGCTCAGAGGATTTAAAACCTGAGAGAAAGAAAAGTTCTGTTACTTGTTCTTTCTTTCTCTGTAAACTGGATTTATGAAATGTCATCGAGATTTCACGCCTACACAAAAATCAGCTGCACGTGTGAACGCTGTGAGAACGCGGCCACCAGTCCACGGGAGTCTTTGCTTGCTGCTGTTCTGGTTCTGGCTCTGTTCTGTTCTGTTGTGTTGTGTTTTGTTCTGGTTCTGTTCTGTTCTGTTCTGTTCTGATACTGGTTTTGACTCTTGTTCTGTTCTGGTTCGGTTCTGGCTCTGTTCTAGCTCTGGATCTGTTCTGGCTCTGGATCTGTTCTGGCTCTGGTTCTGGCTTTGGCTCTGTTCTGGCTCTGGTTCTGTTCTGGCTCTGTTCTGGCTCTGATACTGGTTCTGGCTCTTGTTCTGGCTCTTGTTCTGGCTCTGGCTTTGGCTTTGGCTCTGTTCTGATACTGGTTCTGGTTCTGTTCTGGCTCTGTTCTGGTTCTGGTTCTGTTCTGTTCTGATAATGGTTTTGGCTCTTGTTCTGTACTGGTTCTGGCTCTGGCTCTGGCTCTGGCTCTGGCTCTGGCTCTGGCTCTGGCTCTGGCTCTAGATCTGTTCTGGCCCTGGTTCTGTCTCTGTCCTGGTCCTGGTCCTGGTCCTGGTCCTGGTCCTGGCTCTGGCTCTGGCTCTGGCTCTGGCTCTGGCTCTAGATCTGTCCTGGTTCTGGTTCTGGCTCTGGCTCTGGCTCTAGATCTGTTCTGGTTCTGGCTCTGGCTCTGGCTCTGGCTCTAGATCTGTTCTGGTTCTGGCTCTGGATCTGTTCTGGTCCTGGTCCTGGTCCTGGTCCTGGTCCTGGTTCTGGTTCTGGCTCTGGCTCTGGCTCTAGATCTGTTCTGGTTCTGGTTCTGGCTCTGGCTCTGGCTCTAGATCTGTTCTGGTTCTGGCTCTGGCTCTGGCTCTGGCTCTGGCTCTGGATCTGTCCTGGTCCTGGTTCTGGTTCTGGCTCTGGCTCTGGCTCTGGATCTGTTCTGGTCCTGGTCCTGGTCCTGGTCCTGGTTCTGGTTCTGGCTCTGGCTCTGGCTCTGGCTCTGGCTCTAGATCTGTTCTGGTTCTGGTTCTGGCTCTGGCTCTGGCTCTAGATCTGTTCTGGTTCTGGTTCTGGCTCTGGCTCTGGCTCTAGATCTGTTCTGGTTCTGGTTCTGGTTCTGGCTCTGGCTCTGGATCTGTCCTGGTCCTGGTCCTGGTTCTGGTTCTGGCTCTGGCTCTGGCTCTGGATCTGTTCTCGTCCTGGTCCTGGTCCTGGTTCTGGCTCTGGCTCTGGCTGTGGCTCTTGCTCTGGTTCTGTGAGTCCATGGTCTGACAGTGACTTTTATCTACGGTTGTGTTTAGCACACGCACATCTCGTCTCGTCTCCCTAACTTCACGTCACAATCTTTGAGCCGGGTCGTGAAAACGCACAAGGACACATTTTTCACCCCGACTGAACCCAGAATTCTTCCCCCTGAAGTCGGGCTGAGTCGATGTGTGAACGCAGCGGGTTAGTGGAAGGGCGTGTCGACGTTTATATCCAAAGACCAGCACGCGACCGGAGAGATCTCTGCACGTAATGAAACGTCTTTCTGTTGACGCGGAGAGTCTGTTAAACATAACTGTCATCATAGCGTCGGACTCTGTTTCTGCGTGGTGACTCTTCATGATTCATCGGGCGTCTGTCTGTCCGCTCGTGCTGCTGCTGAAGCTGCTCAACAGTTCTCGTTGTTTTTATAGCGATGACGATAAAGATGTGTTCATTAGGTGTAAGAAAGTTTGCATGGCTTATATTTGAGTTCCAGCTGCTGCCGGGTCATAAATATCTGAGATATAAAAATGCTCAATGTGCATTCATTAAGATGATCTCTTGATTTAACAGTGAGAGGTTGAACTTTATGAGCCTTTTTGTTTGGGTGGAGGATTTACTGCAGCAGCTGAAGTCATGGTTGGAAAATGAGACAGCCCTGCATCATCCACCTAGCATGATCTTCTGTTTGCCGTCAGCGCCGTGCGAGCTGCAGACTCACTTTCAAACAGGCGGAGGCTTGACGAGAAGCAGGACGGCGGCCCTGTGGGAAGGGAGGGATCGCGTGTGAAGGGCAGGAGGGCAGTTTTTAACACAGCGAGATGTTTCTGAGCTCCATTATACCCTCAAACCACAGCTCCATTAAAGTGAACATGGGTCGTATAAAGCGCCCTGTGAGGGTCAGGATTTCTCTTCATTTAAACTTGTGTGGTCAAGTGTGATGCTATGAGTTTGGTATGGAGGTAAATACTGTGTGTTTGGTGGGCAGCCAGAGGGAGAGACCCCTCCGTATGAAAACTGAACAGCAGATCGGACCTTCTTCTCCATCGTGCAGGACACACACACCGCAGTCGGGGTCCAGTTTATAGTTATGTACATTTTGTTGGAGGATCATGTTTCTGTTTCTGGAAAATGATGAAGGGACGATCAGCGTTTTCAATGTCTTTCCAAAAATGTCCCAAAACAGCCCCTCACTCTCATGAAGAGCTGACCATAAAGCGACTCTTCACTACGGATCATTATTCTGAAAGGTTTAAGGAACTGTTCTGCCTCAGATTAGAGCCGTCTTCTCTGAGAGACCCGTCAGTGACTCAATTACTTTCAGTTCATCGTTTGATAAAGGCTAAGAGTTTGGTTAGCTAAATCATTTTCATTCATTTTCAGCGCCGTACTGACTGGGGGGGGTCAGAGTCTGGGGGGCGTGGTGGGCTGGGGTGGGGGCGAAGTGTCAGGTGCTCATCATGCACAGCAGCTACTCATAAGTTGCAATGAACGGCAGCTCATTTCCCCTCTCCAGAGTCTACAGGTTGCCAGTTCATTCCTGCTTCTTCAGCGATAGCTCGGCTCACACATGATGACAAGTATTTCAAGTCTTTCTACTTCCTCGCCCGCGATCTTTCCCTGTGTGACCTCATCTCCTCGATGACTCTTTCCATTCAACTCTCTGACGGGAGTCAAGTCACCAGAGTCAACACCTTTCCCCTCTTCACCTACGGAGCCAATCCACAGCGCCACAAGCTGTCCCCTTATCATCAAGATCCCTGTGCATTATTTGAAAACTGTCATAAGGGTTAGAGTGAGTGAGAGGGATTCTCACTCATCTCCCCTCGTCTGAGTCTCCTTTTTGGGTTCAAAACTTGTAAATCATCACATTTAGTTTCATGACACAGCAAAGTGATTTTCCATTGAACCCCCTGCAGATGTTTCCTGTGTTGTTCTCTCTCAGACACTTTATGAAATGTTACATGTTTGAACATTGACGCTGCAATATTTTGGCAGCAAGAAATGACCACAACAGGAAATGAAGCGAGGCGTGAGCCAGGAGCTGTCAGTCAAACAGTTACTTTAAGACACATGAATACTGGAGGAAATGTGAACAAATGTATGTCTTCATATTAACAAGGCACTTTTTATTAGCACGGTCCACAACATTTCAGGTGGAGTGTGAACACAAGCAGTACAATATTCAGTTTTATGTTGAGCTGTTTGGGATTCTCTATGTGCAGAAAACGTGGGCTGCCCGTTCTGTTGCCATGCTTCAGAGTTGTTTAAATGATAAACAATGCAGAAAGCTCCTCCCTGCTGCAGCCGTTAAATTCAGCCCGTATAAGTGCAGAGGAGTGAAATTAACCGTGCTGTAAAACCAGCGGAAAACTGGCACACTGAAATCTAACCAAAACCCCTCAGGCCGTGAGACCTGAATGTGGAGTATTGTTGTTTTATTGTGCACTAATTACTCTGGTTCCTGCCTGTGTGTGTGTGTGTGTGTGTGTGTGTGTGTGTGTGTGTGCTTCTGTATGTGTGTGTGTGTGTGTGCGTGCACACAGGACAGCGTTGGTTCTGTAAATGTGTGTTGAATTAATTTATCTTCAGTGTTGGCTGAAAACGTCTTTTTCCTTTGCAGTAGTTCTCCCTCTTCCTGCATGCCGACTTTCTTTGCATCGTGCTGTGTTGTCTTTCAGAGTAAAATGTTATTCCTGGTTGTTTTAATTGGTGGATTTCAAAATAAAACTAAATAAAACACACAGAGTGAGCTCAGGTAGCGGTGACACCCAGACCGATCCTGTAAAGAATAATGGTGATGATGATTTTTGTTATAATCCAGCAGCAGTCAGGCGAGCTGCATTTTCAAATGCAAACACGATTTTTAAGCGCCAATTTCCCCAGACGGATTCCTGCCAGCCCACTTGTGAAATTCACTCATCAGGGTGAGCCGACGTATGAAAGCAGCAGGAAAGGTTCAGTAAAAATCACAGCGAGTGAGCAGGCGGGGGTGATGACATTCATACCTCTGTGCATATTTTGAAGCCGGTTCATTCTTTCTGCTCGTCAGTTTCCGTTGATCCCGTGAATATGTTCAACTACACGTAGCATTTATAAAGACAGATGACTGTCATTATAGTGTCGGACTCAAGAAGCAACCTCCTGTGTTGAAAAATAAAGCTGAAGTGTAAAATCCTGCAGTTCCTCGAGTGTCCACTAGAGGCTGGCTGCAGAAGCACAGGAAGTCACATACACACCCATTCTAAAAAGCCTGTTTTTACAGCAGACATTAACATGTTTACAGCCTGGTTCAAAAAACCAAATAGGTCTGATTAGCTCATGTCTCGATCAGCACACACTGTACGGGGGGTGAATGTTTTGATGACTCATCAGTTTTGATTTGATGAAGGATAAGAGTTATTCACAATAAGGCGTGTAGCTGACCTGATTGACAGGTGGGCGCGGTGTAACGGTTTGTCAGGAGTCTTAAAACCCGCCTCAGCTCCAGCTCTCAGCCTGTCGTTAGGTTGACTGAAAGTTAGGCTGAGACAGCATTTCCAGCATGGAGACCGCCATCGATGGGACTCCAGCGCCCACTGCAGGGACAGACGGGTGACGTCACTCAGGCTTCAAACATTCATATTTACAGTCTGTGTCGGACTGTGTCACTTCGTCTGCCAGCTTGTTTTCTGCAGCGTCTTTTTGACGTCACGTCCTGCCTCCTGATGTCCCACCTCCCGTCCAACAGGGGAAACTTCTCGCTTTGAGGGACATGTGTGAATCAGCAACTCAGGAAGATGTCAGGGGCAGGTTTTCCTGACATTTCCTGAAATTGGAATATTAGATACACTTAAATCTCACGTTCTTCCTTCCACCTGCGCTGGCTTACGATGCTGGTTGATGTTGGAGGCCTGAGAGAACGACAGGAAATGTCTTGGATATAGAATGAAAGAAAACCAGCTGAAAACTATAAAAGGAACAGTGAATGAGGCATCTTAAAACATGACTGCAGAGGATCCTATGGATGAGAGTATGCAGTTTGAAATAAAGCAGCAGAGTCAAGCTGAAGCTGCTGTTTGCAATGCATCCTGGTACATGTAGTCACTGCTGACACGGCTCCAAACTCAGCGTCCTGTCTCTCATATATCACACGATTATGAATCTTTTGCTATAACTGACTTTGACCATCCTAAATGCATTTATTGTCGCTGCACTGCATGTCTTTTGGGCAGTTTGTCAAAACTACAACATCTCTCGTTCTCCTGAGCGCCTGCGCTGGCTTCAGATTCTGTTGGAGGCCTTACGACCGCAGAGGATGGATAAGGATGCCTTTTTCTAACTCAGATATGTAGATGTATTTATTATAAGTATGTGGTTTGAAAAAATGCTGCTGTTTGCAATGCATCCTGGTACATGTAGTCACTTCTGACACAGCTCCAAACTCCTGGCTTTCTTACATTACAAGATTATGAATCTTTTGCTTTTATCGACTACCTTAACCATGGATACAAATATAAATTGTGACTAAACCTGAACTGAGTCTGTTTGTAGGTTTGAGCAGACCTCAGCATGAGGAGCTCGAACACTCGTTCCACACTGAAGGAAATATGAAGTGTTGCATTTGACTGTCAGCCGTGTTTACATTTTTGGTTTCCTTGCCGACAGAGTCAAACAGAAAGTGAGTGACTCATGTTTGCTGACAGGCCGGAGGAGTTGTGTAAAGTCTTGAGAGTTCAGGTGTTAGTATAGTGACCTGAAGCTGTAAGGGAAAGTGAAGGAGCAGGAAAAGATGAGCTGACATATCCGTGAGGTCATTACTATCAGACTGGATCCAGATTTCAAAGCCAGTGTTACAATAAAAGCTGCTCGTCCAGTTTAACTCCACCCGTCGTGCTGCTGAGTCATTACTGCTTGTCATTGTTTGGACCCACGTTGAGTAAATTACCATCAGGGTTGAGAGGATTACAAACGTTACACACATATTTTCATGCTGAATCAGAAATATTTGTGAAATTACTTTCTGATGTGAAACAGAAACTTGGATGAAGCTGCTTCAGGTTCACAGCAGAGCAGATAAACACTCAGATGTACTTTATTTAACTGTTAAAGAAGTAGGCTACCTTAAAGTCGTGAAACAGAACATTTAAAAAAGGAAATAAATACAATATTGTAAAAATGAAAACAGCATCTTTTTTCCTCATTGTTTATGAAGAGTTTCAAACATTCACGTCTTGCAGGAAAACAGAGCTCTGAAAAAAGATTTATGAGCAGACGTTGATACTAATTTACACTGCCACCTGCTGGTGAGTGGACGCAAACACAGGCAGGGCTCCAGTAGGATGCTGTAGTGATCCCAATTAGCCTGCATAGGATAGAAGAAGAAGACATGCTTTACCAATGCCAGAGAAGAAATTTGATTTTTACACTCTGTTTTTCAAACATGTTACACACACATAGGCCAGGAACACACACACACACACACACACACACACACACACACACACACACACGACAGGATCCTACGGTCATCGAGATAAATGAATCCAGGCTGGACGTAAACAAACAGAGACCCCTCTCACAAATGTGGAGACGAGATGTGGAGGGGCACAAACTGTGTCAAAGAACCGAAGTGTGATCAGTGGGAGGAAATCATGAAGCGTGGAAAGAAAGATTGAAAGTAATAGCCTATTATTATTATCATTTGGGTTTCTCTGCTTTGTTCTTATTTTACTTTTGCACTTTGTAAACCTGTGTTTTTAAAGCTGCTGTATAAATAATTATTATTATCATCATTTTTTTCTGAGCCACACTCCATACCAGCAGGGGGCGGAAATGCACCAATTCGCTGTACATACAACATCAAGGAGGTAGAAGAAGCTGACGTCATATTCAGTCGCCGTGTTTGCGGTGATTTCTCGGGTCAGGTCTTTGGAGGACAGGTAATCATGGCCCTGAGGGTGATCCGGATGGTCATCCCATCGGGAGCAGCTGCAGTGAAAGCGGGGTTCACGGTACAAAAGGTAAGGACAGAAAATAACACCGAAGCGGGGACTTGTTTGTAGCGGGAAACGTTTCGAGTTTACAAGGACAAGCTAGCTGTGCTAACATGTTAGCTTGCTAGCCGCTAGCATCACAGACTCCCTGCTGGTTTGTTTTTATCAAATTAAAGCTGAGAGAGAATAAAGTCGATTAAAATTCATCAGAAAAGGATTAAAACTCGTAAAAGACGCTGCTGAGATTCATCATATCACGCTGTTACAGTTCTTACTTATATCATTAACCCTTTATTAACAGGCCTCTTATTTAAGTTATACTTTATAAATCCTGCGAGGGGAAACTACATTTTTACACTCTGTTGTTGAACATGCTACACACACACACACACACACACACACACACACACACACACACACAAACAGGATACTGTGAACATGCACTAATGGAGAGGTGTCAGAGTGAGGGGGCTGCACTGAGCTGGTGGGGTCGGTGTCTTGCTCAAGGGCACCTCTGCAGGGCTCAGGAAGTGAACTGGCACCTCTCCAGCTACCAGACCAATTTCCAGACTAGGTCCGCACCGGGACTTGGACCGGCGACTCTCCAGTTCCCAACCCAAGTCCCTACAGCCTGAGCCTTAATCATTCATGTTATACACATCATGAATGACATCTTAATGGGGATGTAAACATTAATCATGAAATCGTGATAAATGGATTCAAAGGTGTCCAGGTTCACATCGGTACTCTGAAAAATGAATCTCAGTAATATGGTGAGCGTCAGCAGCTGCAGAGAGATTTAGAAACTGAGGACGCACCACCGTCTTTTAAATCGGAGGTGTGGAAGCATTTTGGCTTCAATATTACAAGAAGACAGAGAACTACACAAACAGCACAACCAACATGATGCAGCATTTAATCAACACCACAATGAGAAGCTCCAATCACCTCCCCTTATTGAGAGAATAATAACATTAAAGACCAAACCACACTGACAAGCAGGTTAGCAGCTCCTAAAGGAATCTGTTTCACTCATCATTTGTCTACAGTCTCAGTTTGTAAAATAAATCCTGAGAGAATCGTATCGTGAGTTTAGAGAGTCGTTACATCCCGACATCTTAATGTTTTACAGCTGATAGAGCTCAACTTCCTGTCCCAAATGATGAAATGATTGTTCACTAATCAAAGTTATTATTCAGTATTTTTACAGAATACAACCCAAACCTCCATGTGGATTTAAAGATAAGAATCAACATCATGATAAAATCTGAAATGATGAGGTGTAGGGCTGGTAATGCTTTTGACCGTTTCTATTGACCCAATCTTTAAAATAATCCGACAGTGTGATTGGTCTAAATTGTTGAACAAATTTGAGTTGAACATTGTTACAGGCTGACTCACGGGGTTAAGGGTTAAACCTTCTTCTGCGATGATGTGGCTCTGATCTGTGTTAACCCTGTGCTACCATTAAAAGCTTTATTTTTTTTACGTTTTCCAGGCAGGGCTTCAAACGAGTTCAGTGAGAAGCCTGCAGTATGGTTGGTGGGCGTACGCTCTGGGCGAGAGGACGACTCCACGGTTGTCCCAGTACAGCAAAATCATCACTGTGGATGGAAACTTGGCGTCGGGGAAAGGAGCACTGGCCCAGAAGTTGGCTGACAAGCTCGGTAACTCTTCTTTTAAACGATAGAGATTTTGAGAAGCCTGCTTGTTGTCTTAGTATCCTGATTCATCATGCAAGCAGTCCTCGTCTGAGCTGCTGAGAGAAGATTATAAGAGCACAATATTTGCAGTATTAGTCTTGAGATGACTTGTAATCTTGTCTCTACAGGGATGCACTACATGCCGGAGCCTGACACTTTCTACTTGGACAAAATGACCGAGGAGAAGGAGCAACTTCCTGTCGACTTTAACGGGATGTGCAGCCTGGAGAAGTTCTACACAGACCCCAAAGCGGCAGATGGGAACAGCTACAGGCTACAGAGCTGGATGTACATCATGAGGCTGCTTCAGTACTCCGACGCCATCGAACACCTGCTCACCACAGGTACCAAGGATGCCGAGACGATTGTCATTTTCTTTCTGACTATTGGAAATGAATGCATGCATTACAGGAACTATAAATCCTGAATATCCTGACCTTCTGTTTTCAAGGCCAAGGAGTGATCCTGGAGCGTTCTCCCTTCAGTGACATGGTCTTCCTGGAGGCCATGTTTAAAGAGGGCTACATCAGGAAGGAGTGTGAGTGTTCAGTGTCACAGACTGCACACATGTTCACTGATTTAACGTCCTTCCTCCTGTTATGATGTGTATTACAAAATAAGAAATGAGGTCCACATAAATAATGTTAAATCAAATCGCTGTGACCTGCAGGTGTGCAGCACTATAATGAGATCAAACACATTAGCGTCTGTGAGTTCCTGCCCCCACACCTCGCCATCTACATCGACCAGCCGGCCGAGGAGGTGCAGAAGAAGCTGAAACAGAGCGACAAGGTAGGAACACCCACTCACTGAAACCTCAGCATTGAACATCCGAGAATCACAGACTTTTGCCTGCGTGGGGGAATTTCTGTGGACGTAGCAAAAAACACTTTGGCGACCCCGAGACTGTCTGAACAAAATAAGATTATTATTATTATTACATTTCCTTCCCACAACCTTAACTGTGACTGGCTTTGTTTTAGGGCTGTTGTTTTTGCAATTAAACAACCTCGAACTAATTAGGAATATGTCATGGTAATGCTCAAACACATTAGTACACCCCCTTCACACACAACAGCAGCCCCCGCAAAGACACAAAACAGTTTGGTTATTAATTCCTGTTGGGTAGGGTACAGCCTGTTGACACTCTGTAAGGGCAGACTTATTGTTTTTATATTATTCATCAGAAACACGAGTCTATTAACTCGATCAGGATCCTGTGCAGCTCTCTTTTTTATGTATAATATTACCTGCTGCCGAGAACACCCGTTAGCTTATAGACGTTCCTGGTTCACACAAACATTTGCGAGCCAGCTTGGAGAGTTGCAGATTTGTAGCGACCCTGTCTCTCCACCAATCAGCTGTCTGCAGAGAGACGAGTCTCCCTCATGTCAGTTTGCATCTCCTGAATCCCGCCCACAACATTACCATCTTCATGTACTGAAGTCAAGAGTGCATGCAATGGTCAAGTTACACTGAGAGCGCCCTCTGCTGGATCAAACTGTAAACTACTGCAGACATCCTGATGCTGACAGGCTGAATGTTTAAAATTTGATCGTCTCATTACAGTTGGAATGTGAACTTTCTCTCCCAGGGTCGAACGAATGTTTGAATGTAGAATAATAAATGACAGCCCTGCTTTGGTCAGGTTTAGAGATCATAAAGAGGGGCGGCAGTAGCTCAGTCCGTAGGGACTTGGGTTGGGAGCTAGAGGGTCGCCGGTTAAAGTCCCGATGCGGACCAAAATATGGAAGTTGGTCTGGTAGCTGGAGACGTGCCAGACCACTTCTCGAGCACTGCCGAGGTGCCCTTGAGCAAGGCACCGAACCCCCACCAGCTCAGGGGGCGCCTCCTGTGGGGGCTGCCACCGCACTCTGACATCTCTCCAGTAATGCATGTCCACAGGTCTCGTTGTGCATGTGTGTGATTCAGGCCTGTGTGTGTGAGAAGCATGTCTCTAAAATAACAGAGTGCGAACCACAATTTCCCCTCAGGGATTAATAAAGTATATAAAATAAATAAAAATAAAAATAAAGATGTTTTTAAAGACGGATGTCAGAGGGACATGTTGTTCCTTTAAAGCTTCCGTGTAACTCCTTTATCCTCAGGCCTTCCTGCAAAATGTTCCTCTGTCTTATCTGAAGAGCATCGAGGACTCCTACAAGAAGTCTTTCCTGCCCAGCATCAGGTCAGTTTTTAAACGTATGAAACATCATGATTCTTTTTAATTTGATATCAAGGAAAACACTCAGCCAGCCTGCCGTCGTTTTTCTAACCAAACTTTTTGTGTTTTTCTTTCAGCGAAACATCCGAGCTGCTTGCTTATGATGCAACCCAAGCCCAGGATGTTGAAAGGGTAAGAGGACGCAGCTGCATCGAGACCGTATCTTTTATTTTAACATCTGAGATCTACCCAGGAGGCGTTTACCTAGAGATCTAAATGTGTGTGCATCTTACTAACCGTCTGGCGTCACAGGTGGCGGAGGACATCGAGTATCTGAAGTTTGAGAAAGGACCTTGGCTGGAGCAGGACGACGTCACCTACCACCACATGAGGATGCTGTGAGTTCTTGATTTGAGTTGTTTCCACATTGAAATGTAAATTGCACAGAGGAAAGTCTCCTGCAGGTGAAATGAGATTCACACCAACATTTCACAACTTCACACGCCTCTGCTCGTCATGCTCATTTTGGATAAATATGCTGATAAAGTACCTGCAGACAAGTGAAGATGCACTCACGTTCTGCTGGACCATCCTCTACCAGGTGAGCCGTTAACACCTGTCTTTAACAACTGCTTCTTTTTTCTCTCTCAGTGTTGAAGACAAACAGCGGGTGGCCACTCTGACTCATATTCCAAAGTTTCTGCCTGAGATCACCATCGGGGCTCACGAGTACGATGAGAAGTACACCGCCTATAGAGCGGTACGTAGAGACTCACTCTTCCATCAGAAGAAACACGGCACACGTCATGCTGCATGAAAGTAGATCAGAAATAGAACAATCACCACAGCAACAAATGCTCTGTGCAATTCTTAATGTAACTGTGTGTTCTGTTGCTCTGCTGCAGACTTTCAGTTGCCAATCCAAACATCACTTCAGCAGGTGGAATAGAAATGGAGAAACAGTTTAGACGAGGGACTTTAGTAAAAAAGGTGCTGAAGCGTCTCCACACATGGAGGTCGCTGCTCTCGGAGAACGACTTGAGACGTCCCAAATGTGATCATATTTACAACATATACTCGCTGTTTATAAGACGAGTACTGTTCCCCTGGAGAGACCAAGCCGAAGACGATAAAAACCACATTAGAGGAAACATGAGAGGCTTCATTCTCTCTTGCGTGCACGCGGGTACGAGTGAGTTGCAGTGCTGTCCCTGTGACTAAAACTTTGTAGCGACCCCCCAGGTTATCAAAATTCTGTCGAAACAACAAAAACCAGATCACTCGTGCACTGCGTGGACTCAGCTGTCCCAGAAATAAATCATGAGTCATGTTTAGGTTGTTACATGTTTGACAAATCACATCCCTGATACATGAATATATATAGAGAACAAACGTAATGACGTATTCTTGTAGGCCAACCCGGAAGTAGCATCACCATGGGTTCTAACGATAATTCGCCTATGGGATTTTTGCATTGGATTTTGGATGATTGCAGAAAATAAGCTCTGTGGCTAACACACGTTTCTGATGCGTAGGCGTTTTGTTCAGCAGGATCATCTTTACATATGAACACCACTTTTATGAAGTTTGAAGCGTTAATGCAGCCGAGAGAAGTAAAAAGCTAACGTTATGCTACAAGCAAACTACACCACGGTCGGTTGACTATGACGTCACTACCGTTATACTTCATCGATCTAATCAGCGGTTTTGACAAGCTAGTGAAACCGTAGCTTAATAAGTTGTTTATTAATCTAATATTTACAAGAGCACTGAAAAACAAGACTAGAGGCTGTAAGGCGGACTAGTGAGAGAGTTCCCGGCGTGATGACGTTTAATGTCCCCGACAACCACTGTAGTCTCATTTAGCCACTTGTTAGCAACCGCCATTTTTAGTACGCGTAAAAACTTTAAAATTCACAAGTTGGGGTCTTATCTAACGTAGTTTATCTCATCTAACAAAACGCCAACATCTCTTAAGCTTGTGTTAACCACAGACCTTATTTCAGGCGTCTAACCACAAACCCATTCAAAATCCCCATTGACTTTAGAGGATAGACCCCATGGCGCTCAAACTCACTTCCGGGTTTTAGGACTCATTCCTGCGGTGCCCTCTACTGTATCTAAAGCACGAGACGACACACTGCTGCACCACTACTCTCATTCTCATGCATTTACAAATATATCCGTACTGTTGCATTAAAAACAAACGAGTGAAAAACAGCCTCCAGTCCTGTGACTGTACGTGTCGTCTCATTGGCTGTGACCTCTAGAGCTGCTGCTCTCAGCATGTTCTCTCTCTCTCTGCACCGAGCGTGTGTGAAGCTGCTCCGTGGCACTTTAGTTTCGTTTGCTCTTTTCTTTGGGAACAAGACATGGTGTGTGTGTGTGTGTGTGTGTGTGTGTGTGTGTGTGTGTGTGTGTGTGTGTGTGTGTGTGTGTGTGTGTGTGTGTGTGTGTGTGTGTGTGTGTGTGTGTGTGTGTGTGTGTGTGTGTGTGTGTGTGTGTGTGTGTGTGTGTGTGTGTGTGTGTGTGTGTGTGTGTGTGTGTGTGTGTGTGTGTGTGTGTGTGTGTGTGTGTGTGTGTGTGTGTGTGTGTGTGTGTGTGAGTGTGTGTGTGAGTGATGGCGAGGATTTTGAGGGCTCCTTCTCGGTCTCTCCAGCCGTTCAGTCCGGCTTCATTACAAGGCGACAGAAGGACTCTGCAGCACTCGGGCAGATTTATTATCGTGCACAGCTCTGTGGTGATTTCTGTGTCTGTGGAGATCAAAGTGAAGTTTGGCGAACATCACCGTTTTCACAGAAGAGCGCCGCATCCATCAATGACATCATGCAAATATGATCAAAAGTAATAAACGGCGTGTTTTCAGTTTCTTAAAGAGGAGGGGCTGGCGGTTCTTTATGTTCGGTTGTTGTTATTACAATAATACAAAGGAAGTGACATTTCTCTTATTTTTATCTGTCTAGCCCCGCCCCCCGTAAAGCCTGTGCAGATCCGCCTGCATGAAGGAGCTCATTACTTCAGATTGAATGTGGAACAACTCGTGGTTATGAGAAAGCAAAGCTGTGGAGTATTCTTCGAGGCTTTCTGTGCCGTCTCTCTTGCATAGGAGATGTTGTCTGACCTTTTCTGTTTATTGACGGGAGACGGGTTTTTTTGTGCGTCTCCCCTCACTGCTAAAGTCGGGCGGTGTAATGCTGCAGGACGCTGTGACCTGACATTTAGGTCTCAGTGGAGAGAGAGAGCTGAAGCACGGGGGAGGGCGAGGGGGGATCACCATCTCACACAGAGGAGCTAACAGTCACAGCTTCTACTCATATTTTAATATTAGGTTTGTTTATAAAGCTTATTAATCGTGCTTTATTTGCTAATTTATTTTCAATCTGCTCATCCGTATTCAGCTCCAAAGTTATTCTCTATCTGCACACACACACACACGCACACACAACTGCACACGCACACACAGACACGCACGCACACCTGCACACACACAGACACGCACACACACACCTGCACATGCACGCACACCTACACACACAAACAGACACGCACACACGCACAGACACACACAGACACGCACACACGCACAGACACACACAGACACACACACACACACCTGCACACAGACACACAGATACACACACGCACGCACACACACACACACACACCTGCACGCACACACACACACACACACACACCTGCACACACACACAGATACGCACACGCACGCACACACACCTGCACACCTGGTATTATTCTGTGGCTTTATTATTTGGTGAAGACGCGTATCACAACAAACATCCTAAACTAAAGCTGCAGAAAAATATTGAAACGAAGGCACGAGAAGCTTCAGTTTTAACTCGAGCGTTGCATCTCAATCGGGCTGCGGTCCTCTCTCTCTCACTGCCTCTCTCTCGCCCTTTTCAGACTGTTTTTGCCCTAACTAAGCTCAGCCGTCATCACGTCTTTGTATGTTCATATTGATTCAGTGTTGGCGTAATATTGGTGTCCCAGTCTGTGAATTCACATTGGGTTTCCACGACACGTGTTATCCATAGTTAGGCGTGTAGCTGACCTGATTGACAGGTGGGCGCGGTGTAACGGTTTGTCAGGAGGCTTAAAACCCGCCTCAGCTCCAGCTCTCAGCCTGTCGTTAGGTTGACTGAAAGTTAGGCTGAGACAGCATTTCCAGCATGGAGACCGCCATCAATGGGACTCCAGCGCCCCCTGCAGGAACAGACGGGGGACGTCACTCAGAATTTGTTTGGGATGGAGAAGATTGTAACCACGTGTCGGTGTAGTCGATGCGTTCAGCTCGTGGTGATGATGTTAAATAATGTACGTGTACAGTTTGTTATGTTTCTGTTTTAATGACCTTGTATTTGTGTTTGCAGCTCCCGGGGAAGCGGTACGCTCCCGGTTATAACGAAGACGTGGGAGATAAATACATCTGGCTGAAATGAGTCCACAGGTGTGTCACCTGTTTGAACCCTCGTCAGGCGGATCCGCTCCGAGAGTGAAGTCTCAACCACTTGTCCTAATGGATCCAGTCTTCTTCCGTTGTACATCCTAAATAATGTGTATGTGTTAATTAAAAGAATACATTTTGAATCTGCAACGTCTTCTGTTTTGTTCTGACGCTGCATGCCTGAGATAGTTTGATGTGGTTCTGTTAAAGCAGGACGACGTGGAGTCCTCCTTTCTTTTCACACACCGGAACAAAGAAACAAAAAGGTGCAGGAAGAAGAAGAACTTTATAGTTTGATTTATTAGTTCATGAAAAATATGTGAGCGTTACACATAATGACCAGCAGGGGGCAGTGTGACCAGACATCCTAAAGTCAATCTGCTGTCAAAGCAGGCCCGGTTCTAGAACAAAACGACTTACAATATGGCTCCACTGCTTCAGGCAGCTCAGTCTGAAGGGGCTTGGGTTGGGAAAGAACTGAGCTCATTGAAGTAGTGATACTGAGTTAAAAAGTCTGACTGCAGACAGGATTACACACCTGCAGGGGGCGCTCCTTCTAGCAGGGTGGGTGAAGCCGTCTGCTGCTTTTTTTTTATCCACTGGTTTGACTTTTTTAAGGTGTTCCATTGGGTTAATTTTGGGTCAGTGTCTGGATGATCGCCCCCTGTGGCCGCTTTAGGATTGAGCGTAACACTCGGACCTGAAACCTGCTCCGCTCTGCGACAAAAGCTCTGAGCACACGAGAAGAGAATGAAGACATTTTAAGTTTGGTTTCCTCATTGCTGCTGTGGAAACTGTTTGCTTTCACAAACGAGCATCATGTAACTTCGTTTGTTGTAACATCCATAAGCCTGGTGAGACGGTGGTCAATATATATCTTTACAACATCAGGACAATCGAAGACAATCAAACTTTTCTTCATTTGATCAAAAGTTTTTCTTCTGTTATCTCTGAAATCTTGAGGAGCTGACAGACGTGGGTGACCCTGATGCTGCAGCCTCACGCTGTTTTTTCAGACCTCTATTTTCTGCAGCGTGATTACCTGGGAGTAAGAAAAGGAGTCAATTAAACTCGTGTGTCAGTCACTCATTTGTATTCTGCTGACGGAACAGACGGATCATCAGAGAGTACAGACAGAGGAGGAAACCATCACCTGTGAATCTGCTGCTTATCAAGAAAAACAAACGGTGGATTTCTCCCCTTGAAGAGATAAAATGACGTCTGCAGATCCCGGGATAACTCTGACACCGTCATATGAGTGTGTGCTGTGGGATGACTGTCAGGTGTGTGTCTGACTTTGATTGACATACTCTGACGGCTTGATAATGACGGGTATTCCCTTCATCACTTCCAGATGAAATTAGTTTCTATATTTGTCAGGACGCTCTCGGTGCACGCTGCCATGACACTTCTGATCTCTGATGAAATGTAGTTAAAGGAGGAAACACTTTCTTCTCGTCACTCTGAGATAAGAAAATCATTAACTTGTGTTGTTGAGATAACGGCATCAGAAAAAAAGAGAATTGCTTTCTTGACTGAGCAGATCCAGCTTCTCACGCCCGCCTCGATCGCACCTCTCCACTGAGCATGGTTAGCTGAGCGCACGTTTCAACTCCGCCTCATTTACCTTAAAAAAAACACAAACACCTAATGATAACTGAATCAGACCCACAATATGCAAACAGCTTCAAACATGTTCTTCCAGATCTCTACAAACAGAAATCTGCACATGAATGCAGGAGACGCTCTGGATTCAGTTTGCAGGAGCAACAACAACAATAATGACGACAACAACTGACCCTTTGTTTAGCTCTCTGATTGGTCGGCTGACACATCAATCCCTCACATAGCAACCGTTGCTGGGACTTTCTGATTTTCTTGAAGTGTGTCCTCGCTTGAGAGGCCTTGTTGGACAACATGGAGTTAAAAACTACTTGCTGAGGTATTCAGACAAACAGAAGAAATCCGGTAATCAGCTGTTGTCTGATAGGAGCATTTTATTAAACTGTGTAGACAGATACCTGAGACTTCAGGTATCTCAAGCTGCTTATAGTACCGTAAACTGGGATCAGCCTGCAGGAGAGGAAACAGTCACAAACTGTATTTCAATCAAAGTCAGTCATCATGACAGCTTCACAAACCACACACTGATTCCACATCTCCGTTATTATCCAAAGATCTCGAGCAAACGAGGAGAACTCTGTCTTTTGTTTGTCTTACAGGCGACGTTTTCCTCCTCTGCTTCTGTTCTCTCTGATGAACGAGTGACTGACACACAAGTTTAAACAAACACAGCCTGGTTCTGGATTCAGACAGACACAGCCTGGTTCTGGATTCAGACAAACACAGCCTGGTTCTGGATTCAGACAAACACAGCCTGGTTCTGGATTTAGACAAACACAGCCTGGTTCTGGATTCAGACAAACACAGCCTGGTTCTGGATTCAGACAAACACAGCCTGGTTCTGGATTCAGACAAACACAGCCTGGTTCTGGATTTAGACAAACACAGCCTGGTTCTGGATTTAGACAAACACAGCCTGGTTCTGGATTTAGACAAACACAGCCTGGTTCTGGATTTAGACAAACACAGCCTGGTTCTGGATTTAGACAAACACAGCCTGGTTCTGGATTCAGACAGACACAGCCTGGTTCTGGATTCAGACAAACACAGCCTGGTTCTGGATTTAGACAAACACAGCCTGGTTCTGGATTCAGACAGACACAGCCTGGTTCTGGATTCAGACAAACACAGCCTGGTTCTGGATTTAGACAAACACAGCCTGGTTCTGGATTCAGACAGACACAGCCTGGTTCTGGATTTAGACAAACACAGCCTGGTTCTGGATTCATGGTGATCATTTAAGCAGCAGCAGAAAGAAAAACCAGACTCAGAATCTCTTGTGTCCGTAGCCGCAGCTTTCACAGGTCAGAGAAATGAACGTTCATGCAGCATGCAGGCCGATGCCACACAAAGCAACATGCTTCAGTCTGTAGGTCAAAGGTCAGTCTACACTGCAGAGCTAAAAAAAACATGCTTCAGCTGCAGGTGATCTAATGTGTGTCAACCTGTTCACGATCACCTGATGAGAAATTTGATATCGATTACATTATAAGAAATGAGCGTTGTCCTAAAGACGACCTGTAAGCTGTAATCTCCCTCCTGCTCTCTTCTTCCTCCCTCCTTCTCTCTCATTTTACTCCCCCCTCCTTCACTGTCTCTTTTTACATACTCCTCTCTCCTCTTACTCCTTCTTTCTCTCATTGTCTTACTCCCTCCTCCTCTCCTGTTACTCCCTCTTTCTCTCTTCTTACTCCCTTCTCTCTCCTGTTACTCCCTCCCTCTTTTGGAGATACAGCCAGGGGTGTTGCTCTTCATCAGAGGTTTACGGCGTGGTAGCATCACACTGTGCCGTGTCGCCGGCGGCTGTGCGAGATGAGGCGGCAGCCATGGTGTCACGTTCTGCAGACATGTCTGGATATGCAGTAAATTATTTTGACGAGAGAGCGTGCACCACTCTCGTTTGATCTCGAGTGAACATGCATGGTCCAGAGAATCAATCCTGATGATCAGAGACTGACGACCACGTTCAGATAAGACGAGTAACGAGGTGTCCAGCATTAATGCAGTGGAGCTAAAGTCAATTTGTTTTAAGATAAAAAGTAAAGGTAGAAGTACTTTGTTACTGCAACCTACAGCTCATTTAAAAAAGCGTCTTCGATCTCCCTGTAGCTCCATGAGAGAATTAGCATTAGCTTTTATGGAAGTCTTTTATTATAATTATAGATCTATAAAGGAGCAGCAGCGAGGGCTCTGAAAGGACAAGAAGTGGTGACTAACTTCAACCCTTCATTATCCTGTCAGATATTAAACACAGGCTCCTCATTATCACAGTCAGAGTAAACTCGCCACGCTGGATGACGTGTCCATTTAAATCCAGGTTCTCCAAAGTCTGCTCTCCAGAACAGCGAGGTTCTTTTGACTCAGATCAAGCGCCCCCCGCCCCCGGACAGAGATGTGCTCCAGCCTCTGTAAACTCTGGAGGAAGATGAAAGTCCGGCCTTCCTCAGAGGATCTGTTATCCTCTTTTCCAACTCCTCTCACCCCAAAGTGCCCAAAAGGAGCCCCGGGGGGAGCTCTGTCAGAAGCTTCCCGGGCTGATCCAAATTCTCTGTGTTGAATGGGAAGTTTCTGAGAGCTGCTATATTTCAGCTACATCCTTTTTTAACAAGCCCAGACTGCCCTGAGAACTGCAGAGCGGAGAAGAAAGGTGAAGGTGAAGAAAACATCACCTTAAGGCAGAAGAAGAAAAAAAGGACAAATGTGCTTTTTACTGGGTTTTTGAGCCGATTAAAAAAGCTACATGAAACGAGAGCTACTGTCCAATTCGAATGCAAACTAGCCGATTACTTCAACAACGAGAGTGAGCTCAGAATGGAGGGGTAAAAGAAGTCGTCCACAGGTCATTCACAGTGTAACAAAGAAAGAAATCATCTCTTAGTTGGCCCGGACAGTCAGCAGACAGCTGAGGCCGGATGTCTGCCAGGAGCTGAAAAGAGGTTGTCGACTTGCACTCCCGAGCCGGAGCATCAGGTCTGCTCAGACAAAGGCGGTGTGACAGCACGGCAACCGGCTGCAGTCACATTGAGCTAATGGAGGATGGAAAACATGAACTGTGCAGAGAGGAGGCTGGTGCCATTTCCTGTGTTGTATAATGTAACACAGAGGTCTTCTCCAGCGGAGGGAAGAAAGGGAGTTTAAGTAGGATTGAGTTGTAACTCTGCAGAGACGTCAGCTAAGACTGTCAGATCAATAATGTCACTTTACAGGTCTGTGAAAAGGTATTTGAAAGCCTAGGAGGCTGGAGGAGAAACCCCGGGCATGCAACCAGATCGTACTGGTCGTGTGCAGACAGTCTATGGCCGTGCGCCGGTTGCACGCTATGATCAACACTAACCCCTGACACTCGTTTGCGGATAATTTTCCTGAATATTCCCTGGTGCATTCAAACATTCAAATATCATTCAAACATCAGCTCAGTCCACCTTCATGTGGAACATTTACAATAAGGCTGGCAGGAAAACATCTGTTCTTTGTGTTCTTGCATGCAGCTCACCACAAAAACATCAGGAGGATTTTTCAGAGTTTTGTGAAGGTCTGAAATCACCAAATGATGTTTGTTTTATTTCACGATCACAGAATAATTAAGTAAAAACACTTGTGGGAAAAAAGACTTGCCTCCATCAAAGACTCTAACTAAACACGTGCGGAGGCTAAAAGACGTCACTCGTTGGTTACTGAAAACGGCTTTTGAAGCCCGTCGATGGCGGTCTTCATGCTGGAAATCTCATCCTAACTTTCAGTCAACCTGAAGACAAGCAAATAGGCGGAGCTGAGGCAGGTTTTAGGCCTCCTGTATGTGACTTCCTGTGCTTCTGTAGCCAGCCTCTAGTGGACACGCGATGAACTGCAGGTTTTTGCACTTCCTCATCAGCTTAATTTTTCAACAGTGGAGGTTGCAGCTTGGTCTGCTGTGTTCTCCTCTTGTTCACTTCTGTCGTGTGTCGTACGAAATGATGGACACGTAAAAGAATAATCTTTTTCTCTGTGTTGTTTCCCCGCACGTTTAGGTTGAAAGTGGTCTCGATGTCTAAAGGTCAGCGTTGGGCAAAGATGCAAAACGTTGAAGCTAAACTCACGAGCCTCTGACGAAAACGTAAGAAGTGAAACTTACATTTGTGTTTGACTGCAAAGGGGAAACAAACACGCTCACACCTGCAGACACATGTTAGTGAAGTGCTCTCCTCTCCTTTACTGAAGCTAGAAAAGCCTGATGTTCAGAAAAGGACTTTGGTAGGACGGGCAAGCAGCGGTCTGTAATTGAATAATTTACCTGTCAATCAAGACGCCACACTGCATGTCTTTAACCTCTAATATTTACATCCTGGAACAGTGATTCTCATCGGGTTTAACCTTCAAAAGCACAAAGAAACACAACTTGTCCACAGAACAGAAATGCTTCAAGGAGACTTAGTGCAAAAGCCAAGACGCCCCCCCCCCCCCCCGCCCGTCCAGCGAGTTATTCTGCAGTGACTTCAAACGGGTCCTTTGTTCCCAGAATGTAAAGGTTTGATGTTCTCAGCAGTGTTTTTTCCCCCTGGGTCAAATGTTGGATGTATGTTTCCCTTTGTCAATAAATGAAATCCTCCACCTTAAAGCCGGCTTGGATGCACAACAGCTTGTTGACTTTGTTGGAGAGGACATCTGGAGAGAGACAGGAAACACGCCAGCTGCGATCAGGACTTTAGCTTCTGTACATGGGGTGTGCAACATAACCACTAGGCTATCAGTGCCCCAAAATCTTGACGTTTCCCTTTTAGAATATAAGTTGCTCTGCATCTGCCACGTTGGGACATAAGGTTTCACCGACCCTAAAAATGTTAACGACTATTTAATACCTAATTTGACTGTAAAGCATCTTCCTGCAGCTTCATCCAAACATCTGTTCATTTAAAGCCTGCTCCTCCTGCAGGGTGTCAGGTCCACACAGGTCCAGGTTTAAGTCAAGCCAGTCAAGTTTATTTATATAGCACATTTCATACGACAGGCGTAGACTCAATGTGCTTTAAAACAGAAAATAACATAATGTAAAGGAAGGTATTACATATAAAACAAAGGTTTAAGACAAAAACATAAAAGATGCAACGTTAACATTTTAAATGAAATCTTAACTAAAAGCTTGTGAGGAAAGGTTTTTAGCTTGCTTTTAAAAGAACAGTTGTAGCAGACCTAAGATCATGTGGTATAGAGAATGGGGCCGTAGTGACTGAAGGCACCACAGGCTGATCTAGAGTGAATTCTTGGTAGTGAGGAGTCCTTTATTTGAAGATCTCAGGGATCTGTCCGCTGTGTATTGAGTGAGCATGGCAGTAATGTGGGAAGGGGCTAAGCCATTCAAGGATTTGAAGACAGTTAAAAGTATTTTGAAATCAATTCTCTGCTTTACAGGGAGCCAGTGAAGGGAGATTAAAACAGGAGTGATGTGTTCAAACCTTTTGGTTCTTGTCAGTATTCTGGCTGCAGCATTCTGAACAAGCTGGAGCTTATTTAAAACCCAGCAAGAAGTGCATTACAATAATCGAGTCTACTTGAAATAAATGCGTGAACCAACTTTTCAGAATCTGATTGTGTGAGGAAGCATCTAACTTTCGATATATTTCTAAGGTGATAGAATGCAGTCTTTCAGATATACGATCTATGTTTCTGGAAGCTCACATGGTTTAACTGATAGGGGAGCTAATAGATGGTGAATCTGATGCCTCAGAGCCTTCGGGCGCACTAACACAATCTCTGTTTGATTCTCATTAAGCTGTAAAAATGTCATTAATGCACTGGATGACATCATTCACTGGGCTCAAATCGTTTGCAGAAACAGATTTATATAATTGCGTGTCATCAGCATATGAGTGATATGAAATATTGTACTGATGAATGATGGAGCCATGTGGGAGCATATACAGATTAAACAGCAGTGGACCAAGAATTGATCCTTGAGGAACTCCATATGAGATGCTGACTTCATCAGATACAAAATGACCAATGGAAACAGAGAAGGATCTGCCAGTGAGATATGATGAAAGCCAATTAAGAACTGTTCCTCTAAGGCCTAAACAGTGCTCCAGGCGCTGAAGCTGAACTTGATGATCGACCGTATCGAAGGCTGCACTGAGGTCAAGAAGTACCAGGATAGCCATGTTGTTGTTATCTGAGCTAATTCTAAGATTATTAACAGTTTTGAGTGCAGGGCAGTTTCTGTGCTGTGGTTAATTCTAAATCCAGACTGGTACATGTCAAACAGATTGTTCTGTGAAAGAGAAGTATTTAGTTGATGGTATACAACCTTTTCAAGAATTTTCCCCAGGAAAGGAAGGTTTGAGATCGGTCTGTAGTTTTCAAGAGTAAATGGATCGAGAGTATTCTTTTTCAGCAGTGGTGTGAGAATGGCGTGTTTTAAACCTTTGGGGAAGATTCCAGAAGACAGGGAGACATTAACAACACGAAGGACATCGTCTAACAGACAGTTGGAAACATCTTTAAACAGTTTAGTAGGCATTGGGTCAAGCACACATGTTGCAGAGCTTAACAGCTTTACTACATCTTGTAATTCACTAAATTGAATAGTTAAGGAAGAGAGGTCACAGCCGCCAGCAGAGGGAGCCACAATATTATTTCTAATAAATGACATTTTGGATTTAAAGTACGAGGCGAATTGATTACATTTCTCTAAAGATTGGAGCTCAGCAGGGATTTGTCGAGGAGGGTTGATCAGTTTGTTGATCAGATTAAACAGACATTTGGAGTAGTAGTAAGTAATTCTGTCTAGATGTTTTCATTTCATCGTTATATTTACTGAGCAGGTGCTTATAGATATTATAATTGACATGCAATTTGATGAATTGCGGCAGGCTGTCTTTAGTGCCCGCACTCTTCCACATTCATCCAAGGTGATTTTGTTTTACCAGAAATACGTTTGGTTTTTATAGACGCAATGTCGTCCATAATTTGTGTCACTGAAGAGTTAAAATTATTGACAAGATATTCACACAAAGATAAGGAAGACAGATTTAGATCGGAATGTGACCAGGTAGGCCTATCAGCATCAGTGTAGCTGGTGGTAAAGATCTGAACAAATGGAGCGCCTATTGACGTATTTTGAGCCAGTTACTGGTTTAGTTATCCATTGAATCAAACACAAAGGTGATCTGAGATCTCCACATCTAGAGTGCACTGTAGAGTCTTTTCTAGGCCTTTAGAAATAACCAGGTCAAGAGCGTGACCCGGATTATGAGTCTGCCCTTCAATGTGTTTTATAAACTCAAAAGATGATAACAAGTCGGTGAAATGATTAGCAAAATTGTTTGTGGTGTTATCCATATGAATGTTCAAATCCCCTGAAATAAGGGTTGAGTCATACTCAGTGATTTTAGATAATAGCTCACCAAATTCAGATTGAAGTCTCTTTTTAAGCCTTGGAGGGCGGTAGATAGTGACCAGTAGACTGGGATGGACAGATCTTATTTCCAGAGCTAAATACTCGAAAGTGGAGAAGAATCAAAAAGAACAGATTTACATCTTCAGATATCAGAAACAATAGCAGCACCGTCCTTCTTGTTTGGTCACACACAATGTGAGAATGAAAAATAAGGAAGTGAAGTTTCAGTTCTTTGCTGCCAGTGTCATCAAGTTCAAGTTTTTGAGATCTAATAATATCATTGACAATGAAAGTTTTCTTACTAAGGGACCTGACATTAAGGAGCGCCATTTTTAATGAGTGTGCAGAATAATGGAATTGACAACTGTGGAAAGGACGGGTCAGAGATGGTTTGAGGAGACTGCTCTTGAGTGACAGAGCACACGTTGGCAGGACCCACACTGTTATGACTAAGAGCAGGAGTGGGAGGTACTGAGGTCTGGATCAGGTCTTGCCGTGGTACATATCAGAACGAGTTGAAAGCAATGAATTAGATGAAATTATCAGTCAGCTGCTTTGTTCCCTTTCTATTGGGGTGTAACCCATCTGCTCAACAGGCTGGTCCAAAAAGAATCAAAGTTTGAGATGACGTTGTAACCTGCTGCAGAACAAAAGTTTTTTAGCCATTGGTGTAGGCTAAAGAGTCGACTAAAGCGTTCAGAGTTTTGGGATATAGTTGGAATTGGGCCAGACATGAGACAGTGACTTATAACTGTGTTGCACAGGGACTCCAGGTTTGCATCTAGTTTGCTGGAGTTTCTTGCCATGACGTCATTCGTCCCTACGTGCACTAAAACAATCTTGACCGACAGATGCAGGTCAATGAGCGTTTAAGACGTTCCTTCCTTCCACACAGCCGCCTCGTTGGTTTAATCTGCCAACCCGTGTGTTATTCAAATGATTCTGAACATTTGTCAGATTACATGCAGTCCGTGTGAGTTTATTCAAACCTGTGTTGGCGTTAGTCCAAGAGATTCAGCAGCACACCGTCAGATATAAAGCCTGTAAATACATAAAGACGTCCTGTCATTAATCTGCAGCCGCAGTTTGTATCAATAAACTGAACGGCTCTCCGGCTTTTTGAGGTAAATGACAGACACGGCAGCTTTGTCATATGTTGGGGGATTTGGCAAATTAACGTCCCCGCAGAGCACTTCACTAAAAGCCGACTTCTTCCAACAGCTTCCAGGATTAAAACTAATTTAACGCTATACCGCAGACTGATATTGAACATGTTGCGGCAGAAAGCAAATTCCTTCCCAGAGAAATGCCCGGGGAGGCCTTGCAGTGACTCGGTGATGGGAGCCGAGGGGAGATTATTGGAGCTGGGGTTCATTTCTCAGCTGCAGTGAGCTGTGGCTGCTGCTCGGTATCACAGGAGCAGAAAAGCAGAGGGAGAGGAGGGGAAGGAGAGGGGGGAGTCGCTGCAATCAACAAGGCTAATTAGCAGTCTGTAAGCACATCAACATAACTGCTTAATTAAATAATTTCTTCATGTCTTTTTCCGGCTGGATTTGAAGGCTAAATAAGGGGACATGATGGAGGCCGTAGCCCTGCAGGCTTCCGTCCTGAGGCAGCAGATGGCAGTGTTGTTTTGTGGATTCATGCAGGCTGACGGCTGTGCTGAGAAGAAGACATTGTTCTGACAGTGTGGAGGGACCTCCGGGCATACATGCCTCTGAGTAACACGGATGTGTGCTAACACCTTTCTCCACTTATTTGGGCTTTTGTTTGCAGGATACTTGTGTACAGTTGCGAAGTGAGAGCGCCGATGGCAACTGAAGTACTTTCCTCGCTGCATATTCCCATTGTAAGCTTTTCTTAAACTTATATCATCATCAACACAGAAACACAGGAGGAGGAAAAAAGTGGACGCCGTGATGAAACTCAAACACAAGTCTCAGTTTTGGCTCTAAATCACATTTTTGTAAGGTCCAAACAAACAACTCAAAAGTCTTAGAAAAGAAAAACTTTTCCCATCAGCTCCTCGTCCTCCATTAAAGTTTGAAGATGTTTTCTGTTTTTCTAAAAGGTGCTGGATGTCTCCTGTCTTACAGTAAAAAAATACAAACAAGCTTCCGTCGTTTTGGCCCTAATAGAACATGCAGAATAATACCCATGAGTCTTAGCTCACACATCTAAAAGGAGCAGAAACGTGATCAAATCCAGGATCTGGACTTTTTTGACTTGGGTTGCCCAATTTGGGCACCGACTTATGCAGGGGCGGCCTGAAGTTTGTATTCATGTACCCGACCGTTCTACAATTATGAGATTATAAGGAAAACGCCCCTTTCTAAAACAACAAACCAATAAATGTCTTGGTCTTGGTCTTGACTCGGTCTCGCCCCTCCTTGGTCTCAGGCTTGTCTTGGTCTTGATCCCTAAATGTTTTGGTCTTGGTCTTGCCTCAGTCTTGGATCGCTCTGGTCTCAGGCTTGTCTTGGTCTTGATCCCTAAATGTTTTGGTCTTGGTCTTGCCTCAGTCTTGGATCGCTCTGGTCTCAGGCTTGTCTTGGTCTTGATCCCTAAATGTTTTGGTCTTGGTCTTGCCTCAGTCTTGGATCACTCTGGTCTCAGGCTTGTCTTGGTCTTGATCCCTAAATGTTTTGGTCTTGGTCTTGCCTCAGTCTTGGATCGCTCTGGTCTCAGGCTTGTCTTGGTCTTGATCCCTAAATGTCTTGGTCTTGGTCTTGCCTCAGTCTTGGATCACTCTGGTCTCAGGCTTGTCTTGGTCTTGATCCCTAAATGTTTTGGTCTTGGTCTTGCCTCAGTCTTGGATCACTCTGGTCTCAGGCTTGTCTTGGTCTTGGTTAGTGTGTTCTTGACTACAACGGAACTTTGCACAATGCATTCTGGGATACAAAGAGTCCACAATGAGTTGTGGGAGATTTCGGACAAATCTAGTCCGTCTTGTAGGAGATTATTTTCAGGTGTAAAACAGGTTAAAGGTCATATGTACGTGGAATCGACCAAATCAAAGATGATCTTGCACATCATCTCTGTAAAAGTGTGACTTTCTGATATTTCCTGCACCATGACGGAGTCTGTGATAAAAACAAGAGGCTTATCTTCACCAGGCTCTGCTTACACAGATGCTAGCCTTTACTTTGAATGTTTTATTCCCCGGGCTTTTCTCTCTATCAAAGTCAAAACGTTGTGCACTGTCATCTGCTCGCCGTTTGTTCCGAGGACTTTTATGTTGGTCCAGGCTTTTGGTAGTGCTCTGATTTCAGGGTGCTTTTATTGTCTCAGCAGAAAACGAACAGAGCTTCCCCTTTAAGAAAGCTGAATCCTTAAAAAACTACTTCCAATAAGCATCTCTTTTTGCCGTCTGCATGGAGTGAACATTTCTGCCCTGGTTTCAGGACACTTAATCTGCACGCTCACGGTGTGTGAATGGAATAACGTGAACCATCCGTTTGGATTTCTGTCCGTTAAAGAATTTATAACAAATGATGTGACAGGGTGGCAGAGTTTTCTGTCATCTCCTCTGACAGGTCATATAATAGCGTTATTGATAATCTGTCACCCCGGGTGCTTTATGTGTTGCTGCGGTTCGAGTGTGATATTTGAGTGAAAGTGCCTCCAGTGCTCGTGGAGGTTTCCGCTGGCGTTCCACTGTACACTTTATTGACGCCGTGCACCTCTGATCTGACCTGTTATTTTTCTGCTGTCTCATTCCCTAAAAGCGTTACTCATATTGTTCTCCAGGAGAGAAGTGCCAGAGGGGCTGTGTGGGCTTACTATCGATATCTAAAAACAGAGCCAGAGATTACAGGTCCAGCTACATCAGTAAAAATCTCAGACAGCAGAAAGTTATCCTTCTGAGAAATGATGTAAGACGAGTCGAGCTAGTCAACAGTTTAAGTTTCTTTGCTTTTAAATGTGAATAAAAACTGGAGCTTCTGGTTTCTGAAATGTGTTTTTATGACATTCAAGCATAGACTATAAATATTAATGTTTGAAGCCTGAGTGACGTCCCCCATCTGTTCCTGCAGGGGGCGCTGGATTCCCATCAGTGGCAGTCTTAATCTTGATTAGTAGCCATGATGTCATAACCATCACAGGTAGACTGACCCCGAGTGTGAACCGATGGTTTATGCTCCTGAAGGAGACACAAGTTTAAAGAGAAACACCGTTTATTCACGATATCGGGGAAAAGAACGACACTACCCACAATCCTAGAGTGTCACAGCGACGTCTCTGATTGGTAGAGCACGCTGTTACCATGGCAATGTTTCCCATCCATCTGTGCTCTATGTGAATGGATAGTTTGGCTAGCAGGCTAGCTGGTAAGTTAGCTAACAGGAAATGTACTAATAACACTTATATTAACAGTATAAACACTTTAACAACGACTCAAGTTACAATAAAGAAGAAGAGGGATCACTCGCAATGGATTGTGGGATGTGTAGTTCCTTTGACTCCGGATGTAAATGATGTACACAGTCTTGTACCTTTGCCTTTATCTCTGTTAATTAGCGCTGTTTTGGTGAAGAATCACATTTATTGAGGGTAGCTGGTTGTCATGGTAACAGGCTTCAATCTCTTGATATAAGGTTTTTATGAATTGTCAATGGAGGATTTTAACGGAGGAATTTACTGCAGGAACCAGAGCCGCTGAAAAAGTGGGCGGTCACTGTTGAGCTCTATTCAGGTTAAGAGTGGGCGTGGCTGATGTGACTGACAGGTGGGCAGATTTTAGTGGGGTTGTGAGGAGGCTAAAAACCCGCCACAGCTCCATCTCTTTGCCCGTTGCTTGGTTAACCAGGGCTTCAAAACTCTGCTTCAGAAACCAACAGAGGTCACTGACACTACGTCCATGTTTTATACAGTCTACGATCTGCTCTCTCCTGAAAACAGGAAGTAAAGACAGTTTGAAAGTAGTTTTTATTCTCTGTCATTAAACTGTTAAAGTAGCAACACAAAGCTGTCACTGTTGTGACACTCTACTGTGTGTCTTTTCCCCCACTCCCTGTGACGTATGATGCTCCATTATTTCCATGGCTTCATCCTCACTAATAAGTGTTGTCACACTTTTCTCTGTGAACCCGTCACTATTGTTGAATTATGCCAGCTGAGTCCTGTTGGACATGTGGCTGCAGGAAAGGAGCAGAGTGTTCGAAGGGCTCTGCGGGATGTAAAGTACAGAGGAGGGGCATGATGGGCTGAATGTGGCTCGTCCTTTGTACAACACACGACATCAGTGTGTGGTTCACGCAGTAGACGAGTGTCCTCCAGTCCTCTGTGCTGTCTGTCCCCGAGCTGCTTCAGCCTCTGCTTAGTTTGTCCCTCACAAGTTTACCAATAAGAGAAGATTTGGTTGCATTCAGCCTGGCCCACACTGAAAGATGTTGGTGTGAAGAAGTATCCTAGGATGTGCTGGGACACAGTGACTTATCGTGAGATCATCAGGTGTTTCGGGCCCCTTAACATCAGACGACCCAGCCAGGGTTGATCGAGCCCCGGCTTGAGGCTATGGCAGACGGGTTTGACCTCTTGATCAAGTGAGTGCACCTGGTCTCAGTGCTGAGTTCAGGAGCAGAGAGGCTTTTTAAACCTGTTTTTTTTTCATGACAGAGAGTTATTTTCCTGCTGATTTGTCCTCGTTTTTCTAAAGAGAATCATCTTAATTAGTTATTTGATGCTCCGGAAAGGTCGGTATGTTAGATGTGTTTTGATCAGCTGTGTTTTGGTTTGCGTTCACACATGCAGATCAGCATGAAGAGATTCTTCTGCTTAAAGACCTCTACTCCCTACCTGTGCACACACACACACCACACACACACACGAGAAGCTATTATCCCTTTACCGAACTGTAAGGTTACATTCTTGGTTTTAATCTAGATTGAAGGAATCTGCAAGGTTGAACTCCGCCTAACTTTGTTATTTAGATGGATTAGATTCCTCCTAAAATTCCTCCTGTGAGCAGCTTAAACATGATGAAGCACGTCCTTGCGCTGTCTAATTCCCAAACTTGACTTCTTATTCTTGGAGAAAGGGCAGGAGGTCCGGCGAGATAATTCCAGCACTCACACTGGAAGATTAACAACCCCGCAGAGGGCTCGGCTGCAGCTTGTCAATCAGGCAACTCACTGCTCCTTTTCACTGCTTTGTTCTTTGAGCTGATGCAAAGGGCACCTCCTCGTGTCCAACACCGCAGCTCCTTCAGAATATCCTTCACAAAGTGCTCCAAGAGGAAGCATGAAAAAAACACCACCATGATTGTAAGATGAAACAAAGGGATAGTTGTCATTCACCTCATGATGGCATTGCTCCACGAGTAGGAGAAGCAATGCTTTTGTTGGGGAGGAAAGCAAGGCAAAGATAAGGAAGTGGCGTGGAAATTACATTTGCAATACAACCATTTATACCAGTCACGAGATAACGAAGGGAATTTCTATTCACGTTATCGTCGTCTGCAGACTTATCAGGAACAAATTGCGAATTTATCATGGAAGCCTATTTCACGCACATTAATTAACAGGAGTTCTCAACACACAGAGGACGTGTTAGGAAACATTTGTTAGACATACATGCTGTGATGATGTGTCGGCTGCAGTGAGGTGGCAGTGAGAGCCAGCTCCTCAAATACAAAGCTTGTGTTACAAATCATTCACTTCTCCCAGCATCCTTCATAAAGAGTTCTCTGCAGAGAGCTATATCATGAGCTCATCTGCACCATAAAAAGAATCCCTTTTTTTATGATCCCGATGGCACCTTTAAAAACAAGGGTTTACAAATTCCATTACTCTATGATCAGACATTAAGGAAACATGCTATGTTGAAGTGCTGGCTTCTCTGACAACAATGCAGCAGCCAGTATGTCCTCCTTCTAACTTTAGATTCTGGTCCTGAATGGTCTGGATTTGTTTGGACCAGAGAAGGTAGGCGGTTTGAAGGCACCCCCACACGGCCGTTTTGGACGCCCCTCGGTTTGCCAGATATGAGAGCAGTTATCAGGTCAAACCAACAGGTGTTGCAGCGATGGAAGCGGGCAAGAGAACTGGTTCAGATAGAAGTGATTGTACCCGACCTAAAAAGCCTCTGCACGTTTCTAATAAGCTCCACGAGCAGAAACGTGCTCAAACTAGGATCAATATTGGAGATGCTTTTGAAAAATGGAGAGAGGTTAGAACACAGAAAGGTTTACAGACCGATGCAGAGCTGGATAAACACTGAAGCTTCAGTGTCCACCACATGGTGACCTGCGTGAGCATCCACTCTAGAGAGGGGGGGGGGGGGGGGGAGAGACAGCTCTCTACGATGTTTAGAATTTGGACTGCAGTACCCATTTTAAACACTAGGTGGCATATTTACATATTTGTCCTTTTAGACCAAAGCTTCTCCCTTAATCATAAAGTAATTTATGTAACCACTGTGGCTCCTTCATCTGTAACACCTGAGTAGCATTCATTTCCATATTTAATGAAGGCACATGTTTGTTAAAGCTTTAATAGAATCATGTATCGACCTGGTTCAGGCTGCTCTTCGTTTGTTGCTGTAATGTCGGGAACACAAGGCGACAATCTGCGGTTATTTCACGAGGTCACTAAATAATGACTCCAGGATCACAGTGTGAGTTTGTGATCTACAGCCAGCGGCGTCGGTGTGGAAAGAAATGACTTTCTTGTAGATGTATTGTTACTCTTCACAGAAATAAACAGCCTGTTATTCATTAGTATTGTTTTTATTGTTATGATTATTATTGCCTCTTCACAGCAGCACCGAGCTGGGATGGAGAGTCCTGCTGTGCACAGCTGGATAATAATTTGTGTCCAGAGAACACAAGAGTTCACATTTGATCAAATATCATTTCAATTCTAAACAAAATTAGAGTTAGAGGGAAATGTGTTGCAACTATTCGACCAATCAAACTGATTGTTGCATCGACGTCATTATAAAGTGTCCGTGTTGTAAACAGCAGAATGTGTTGTTTCCAGCTCTCGTCATGTTACTGATTCTTGATTGAATAAATCGTGTTTGTTGTTCCAGACTTCTTAAAGTCATGAAACACGTCAAACGGAGAAACACGGATTGAAAATCAGTTAAAGGCTACACGCTAACTTCCTGCTAATAACATCTGACCTTTACATCACACTGTGCTGGTGTTGTGTTGTAATTGGAAATCATAAGTGAGTGATGTTTCGCCAACAACATAAAAAAAACGGTGTTGGGGATTTTAAAGAGAAGTTAAAATTAGGCTTCAGAGGAAAGATGCACGTTAATATTTCTTTCCAAACAGCCTTTAGAGGATGCTTCACAACCATCATTTTTAAATGGTTCAAAATTGCTGAATGTTTGATTGTTAGCAGAAAGTCGAGTGCATGCTTTGCACTAAAAGTCACCCCATATAGTCGAGTACTCGACGATGGGTTGGTCAGAGCCTCAGTCGACTGATGTGTAAATTTTGTCCGCTGTGGTGGTCTGACAGATGTGTAGATTGTAGCTGCTGTGGTGGTCTGACAGATGTGTAGATTGTGGCTGCTGTGGTGGTCTGACAGATGTGTAGATTGTAGCTGCTGTGGTGGTCTGACAGATGTGTAGATTGTGGCTGCTGTGGTGGTCTGACAGATGTGTAGATTGTAGCTGCTGTGGTGGTCTGACAGATGTGTAGATTGTGGCTGCTGTGGTGGTCTGACAGATGTGTAGATTGTAGCTGCTGTGGTGGTCTGACAGATGTGTAGATTGTAGCTGCTGTGGTGGTCTGACAGATGTGTAGATTGTAGCTGCTGTGGTGGACTGACAGATGTGTAGATTGTGGCTGCTGTGGTGGTCTGACAGATGTGTAGATTGTAGCTGCTGTGGTGGTCTGACAGATGTGTAGATTGTGGCTGCTGTGGTGGTCTGACAGATGTGTAGATTGTAGCTGCTGTGGTGGTCTGACAGATGTGTAGATTGTAGCTGCTGTGGTGGTCTTACAGATGTGTAGATTGTAGCTGCTGTGGTGGTCTGACAGATGTGTAGATTGTAGCTGCTGTGGTGGTCTGACAGATGTGTAGATTGTAGCTGCTGTGGTGGTCTGACAGATGTGTAGATTGTGTATGCTGTGGTGGTCTGACAGATGTGTAGATTGTAGCTGCTGTGGTGGTCTGACAGATGTGTAGATTGTGGCTGCTGTGGTGGTCTGACAGATGTGTAGATTGTAGCTGCTGTGGTGGTCTGACAGATGTGTAGATTGTAGCTGCTGTGGTGGTCTGACAGATGTGTAGATTGTAGCTGCTGTGGTGGTCTGACAGATGTGTAGATTGTGGCTGCTGTGGTGGTCTGACAGATGTGTAGATTGTGGCTGCTGTGGTGGTCTGACAGATGTGTAGATTGTAGCTGCTGTGGTGGTCTGACAGATGTGTAGATTGTAGCTGCTGTGGTGGTCTGACAGATGTGTAGATTGTGGCTGCTGTGGTGGTCTGACAGATGTGTAGATTGTAGCTGCTGTGGCGGTCTGACAGATGTGTAGATTGTGGCTGCTGTGGTGGTCTGACAGATGTGTAGATTGTGGCTGCTGTGGTGGTCTGACAGATGTGTAGATTGTGGCTGCTGTGGTGGTCTGACAGATGTGTAGATTGTGTCTGCTGTGGTGGTCTGACAGATGTGTAGATTGTAGCTGCTGTGGTGGTCTGACAGATGTGTAGATTGTGGCTGCTGTGGTGGTCTGACAGATGTGTAGATTGTAGCTGCTGTGGTGGTCTGACAGATGTGTAGATTGTAGCTGCTGTGGTGGTCTGACAGATGTGTAGATTGTAGCTGCTGTGGTGGTCTGACAGATGTGTAGATTGTGTATGCTGTGGTGGTCTGACAGATGTGTAGATTGTAGCTGCTGTGGTGGTCTGACAGATGTGTAGATTGTAGCTGCTGTGGTGGTCTGACAGATGTGTAGATTGTAGCTGCTGTGGTGGTCTGACAGATGTGTAGATTGTAGCTGATGTGGTGGTCTGACAGATGTGTAGATTGTAGCTGATGTGGTGGTCTGACAGATGTGTAGATTGTAGCTGCTGTGGTGGTCTGACAGATGTGTAGATTGTAGCTGCTGTGGTGGTCTGACAGATGTGTAGATTGTAGCTGCTGTGGTGGTCTGACAGATGTGTAGATTGTGGTTGCTGTGGTGGTCTGACAGATGTGTAGATTGTAGCTGCTGTGGTGGTCTGACAGATGTGTAGATTGTGGTTGCTGTGGTGGTCTGACAGATGTGTAGATTGTGGTTGCTGTGGTGGTCTGACAGATGTGTAGATTGTGGTTGCTGTGGTGGTCTGACAGATGTGTAGATTGTGGTTGCTGTGGTGGTCTGACAGATGTGTAGATTGTGGTTGCTGTGGTGGTCTGACAGATGTGTAGATTGTAGTTGCTGTGGTGGTCTGACAGATGTGTAGATTGTAGCTGCTGTGGTGGTCTGACAGATGTGTAGATTGTGGTTGCTGTGGTGGTCTGACAGATGTGTAGATTTTGGCCGTCAGTGTGTGTGCCTGCTGTATTGGACATGTGGTTGTAAGGTCACATTAATGCAGACTTAATAAAATAAATTGTTATGCCAAGTCTAGAAGACAAACAGTGTAATGTTGTGGTTAAACTCTAATGAAAATGTGGATCAATGAGAGCAAAAAGCAACAACAAAAAATTGGACTATCAGCGGACATTCTGCAAAATCTGACCTGTTTTGAAAACCAAAAAATAAGCTGAAAGGCTCTGAAAGACATTTTTAAAGCTAGGAGAAGATGACATTGGTTTACAATGTTATTTTGATCGGTGGTTCTCAGCCGGTGGGTCAGAATCCTTTTTTTTCATTGAGGAGTTGGTGATGGGTCCTGAGGCTAGACCAGTTGAGATTTAAATCCCTTCCATATAACACATTTCCCCCCATCGTTTCCATCTGCAGTTTCTCTTCTGAAACAGAATCTGTGTACATGATGTTACTTGTCTGGAGTGGTCAGTTGGAGTTCATCAGAGGTAAACCGTGTTATTTCTTTACAAAATGTTGTAGCTCCAACATTTTTCCTCTATGACGATCCATTGTTATTCCACACTCTTCTGTTCCTCTGCTTTTGTCTGACTTTCTCAATCTCTCACCTCCACTCGAGAGCAAGATGCTGCTTAATTGGATTTTCTTTTCCTCACCAGAAGACATGCTAGCCTGTGACAGGGCTAGGGCAACCACACACACACACAACACAACCACACGCACACACACAACACAACCACAACCACACACAACACAACCACACACTCACACACAACACAACCACACACAACACAACCACACACTCACACACAACACAACCACACACACACAACCACACACTCACACACACACAACCACACACTCACACAACCACACACTCACACACAACACACTCACACACACACAACCACACACTCACACACACACACACACACAACCACACACACAACACAACCACAACCACACACAACACAACCACACACTCACACACAACACAACCACACACACACACACACACACACACAAGCACACACACACACACACACACACACACACACACAACCACACACCCACACAACACAACCACACACACACACACAACCACACACACACACACACACACACGCACACACACACACACACACACACACACACAACCACACGCACACACACAACACAACCACAACCACACACAACACAACCACACACTCACACACAACACAACCACACACACGCACACACACACACACACACACACTACGTAGCGGCTCCATTATTATTTGGCTTTGAGAAAATGCTAATTACCATTGTTGTCCACTCTGTTCTTGTAATTACTATCATTACGGTGATGGAGCTGATGGGGGGTTGATGTGAATGTTGAGTGTGAGAAAAAGCAGGTGAGAGAGCCAGAGCCCGTTATTACCATTCATTGATATTACTGCAGTTATGATCAGCTGATGTATGAGTCATTTCATGCTTTTAGACTTCTACCTTTCAGTGCTTCACATGTGTTTGCAAATGAACATCAACCCTAACCAATGGATGTATCCTGTTTTTTTAATCATCTGAATGCTGCAGATGGTGTGCAAAAAATATACTTTTACTTTCATTTCCTGAGTGAGTTTGGGAGCATAACGCATTCATGCGTTTAATGCATGAAGGCTGGGCCAGGTCCAGTTGCAGCAGGGTAAGGGTGGTTTCACATTAGAGACCCGGGCCTGTATCTGAGTACGCTTGACCCCAAAGTCCAGTTTATTTGATCAGTGTGAACACAAACATTCCGTACTTGGTACCGTGCCGCTTGAAGAGGTGGTCTTGGGCATGATTCATGTGTACTCAAGTACAGTCCGCGAGAGATGTGAACGCAACCGTGCTCAAACAAGGAAGTGGACTGCTACATGACGTCATTCTAAACGGTTCCTGTCACTTCAGAAATCGTCGTATCTGAGCTGCACGGTAGATGTGGAAGTAGGAAGAGGGTCGTTGTCGGCGCCTCAGAAATAACAAAAACATCCACCCGCGAGTGGTTGCCATGGTTACTTCTTCTTCTTTCTGCTTTTTGTCGGATTTGTAAACCAACTATGTGCATACTGCCCCCTGCTGTATCGGACTGTGTACATACTCAAGAGTACTCGGGTACGGAACGATGTTACTAAAGTGAACGCAGACCAGCGGGGGGAGCTATTGTGCTCAGGCATAGTGCGAAACAATCGTGCCTAATGTGAAAACGCCCTGAGACAGGTAGGGCATCCACGTGTGTTTTCTGGCTCCTCCAGAGTGATACTGCTGTGTTTCCACGCCAGGTAAGATATAAAATATCTTCAGTGGGTTCGAAGGATGCCGAGGAGGATCTCTATCAGACGCCTGAACCACCTCTCTGGCTTGCTTCAGTGGGAGGACTCTGAGCTCCCTCCAGATCTCTCGGCGCCTTACCTTATCTCGAAGGTTGAGCCCTCAGCAGCCGTCCTGCGGAGGAGACTCATTTTGTTGGCTTGTATCTGCTTTTCATTCTTTGGGCGCCGTCCAAGGAGTGTGACCGCAGGTGAGTGTTGGAACAAAGATCAAATGGTGCATTGAAAAGCTTCTGCCTCCGGGCTGGGCTCCCACTCTGCTGCACAGTCTGAAGACACACAACAAGATAATCAGGCCGGTTGTGGGTTTGATTTCCCCCGTACGAGACTCCTGAGCAAAGTTACATTTTTTGTGAATGTTCTAAAGATTATCTTGCGAGGTTTTCCTGTGGAGTGAGGGTTTCAGGAGCTGGGTGCTAAATACAGGGGGTCCTGGGGAATCTGAGACTCCTTGATTGACACTTGAGACCCCTGAAAGCCATAATTGCAAAATTTTGGGGGGTATCCTGAAAATGTTTTAAGACATTATATTTAATTTGCCATTTGAAAGCAAACTGTTTTATTGAGTATTAAATGGCAAAGTATCTTTTCATTCACAAATAGGAATACACACATATATTGCTTCTGGGACGACCCCCCGTAGGTGGCGCTGTTCCAAATGGTCCGCAAACCATGAACAGAATCCCACCATACAGCCTGAGCCCCCCCCCCCCCCCCCCAGTGGACTCAGAACAGGGAGCTATATTCAGGAAGTTAAAGTTTTACTTTATAACTTTGGATTAACTTCTAAAAAGCTGAATCTGAACAACGAAAGCGGCGCGGAGACACGTGGAGCTAAGGCGGGCGCCGCAGGTATTAGATCATCAACAGGTGATGAGCCTGGTGAGGCACGTCGGCCTGGTGTGTCTCATCCTGCTGATAGTTCAGTGTTTTTGTCAAATGCATTTAAAGGCAGAAGTGTACGGTGTTGTATTTCTGGATGGATGCAGTGTGAGTGGGAAGAAAGGATCGACAACCAGGTTGCAGATTTCTTGGTTAAAACAGAAATTTATGGGGCCCCGATGGCTTAGCGGTTATGTTGCGCGCCTGAGTCATTTCTTCTCACCTTCACCATCTGCTCCACTTTATCTCAGAGATTTAAGTGAAAGACACAAGAAACAGAGAACAATGATTTCCGGTTGGTACCTGAACGCCTCGGCTGGTAAACTGCTGAACTTTGATCCACATGAACTGACGCAGGTTGCTGATGAAGCCGGATGTTCCTAAAGAAACAGAAGAAGAAAGAACATCAAGCTAAGATTGCTCATATTCAAAGTCAGAAATTGTATTTAACACACGCGCACACACACACACACTCAAACACACACCACACGCACGCACACACACACAAA
>CM036548.1:537500-575000 GCA_020745685.1 Tautogolabrus adspersus | reverse complement strand
GTACCTTACCGGCTTTAGAAAGGCCTTTTCTCTTATTACTGAAAGCATTCCCAACAATGCTGCTAATGTGATGAACTGGTTGTGTGTCTGTCGGTCATGTGACTGTTGGAAACTGTGTTATAACCTGTATGCTGTTACTCTGACTTCTTTATTTATTCCAGTTTTTGGGTTTTTAATTTTCTGCACACGTAGGCGTCAGACTTTGTGAATTTATAACTCAATACAAACATCAGTGTTTCTATGAGAGCATGTTTTGTCCGTGTTTCATGTTCTTGTTCTTGCGTTGTCTTTCCTTTCAGAGGCGTTTTTTTACGGGGGGGGGATTTTAAAATCTGATTTCCTGTTTTCAGAGAACATGGAGTCCTGCTGCTCGGACTGTGGAGCCTTCGTGTTTGTGATTTTCTGCGGTACATAAAAGCGGTCATTAAAAAGTCTTTAATCGGACTAAATGTACGCTCATAAAATGTTGAAGAGTTTCATTTTTTACCTGTGATACTTCTTACATTTTAGATGGTGCCTTGACTTGTGTTGTACTACTTGAAATCGGTCTCGAGACCACTTTTTGAAGGTCTAGGTCTCGTCTTGGAATAGAAAGCATTTTTACTCGGTCTTGTCTCCAGAATTTAAATCAAGACCATCACTGATTGGCTATTTGTCCACGTCATTACTGTGATTAGAACTCATAACTTCAATTCATTTGTAGTTTGATTTTTATCCCTTGGTTAAGGCTGCAACCTTCACGGTGTCAATATGAACACAAGATGAGGATTTTTCAAAGATATTTAAGGTCTTGTCTCGGACTCGGAGCTCTCTGGTCTCGGGGATGTCTTGGTCTCGGTTAGTGTCGTCTTGACTACAACACTAGCTTTGACTGAGACATCCTTTTCTCTCTATATTTTTTGGTGCTTTTTGCTTCTCCCTGTGACATTTCCTTTCATTTACAGCAGCGTGTATTATGTTAGCATTCGCAAACTGCGAATACGAGAGGAGAAGAAGATGAGGAAGAGGAAGTTCAGGGAAATGTAGCTTCAAGATGAAGACTACAGGAAATAGTTGGCAGGACAAACAATGATTATGAACGATTATTTGTCTCCAACTTTGGACACAGTGAAGCACCACCAATGCTAGCTGAACTGAGCCCCATTGAAACGTCTGTGTAGGTTGTCAGTCATCCAGGCTTGTTTATTAGGATCCCCATTAGCTGTAGAACTTCTTACAACTCCAAAACCAACATAACAGTCATTAACATGCACAACATTCAATATACAGCTTAGATCCTAACACATAACATTACAGTACTAACAGACAAAACATGAACACACTGACAGGGTGAGGACAGCTTCTAACAAATAATGATAATGTGATTGTTCATTTCATGGCAGAGGTATTTGAACCTGTTCAGTTCCTCTGTACACATCCTGATGAATTTAAGAATTCATGTAAATATGTATTCATGCACCTTCAAAATGCATCTGCCTAAATATACACACGGTGAATCGAGCTTGATAGTTGAAGATCTCAGAGGAGAGGTGAAACGTCTTCAAGAACTTTGACTAAGTCCATTCGTCTTTGGATCAAGCTTCGATATATTTAAACCTTCTTAGAGTCTCACTCCTGAAGACTTGTCTTCGTTTTATCCGGTTGGACGGTTTGGAGATGTTTTGTTTTCGGTTTACATCCTCCTCTTTGAAATGTTTTTTAATTTCTACTATTGTTGTATTTTCAATCATTGGCCGGGGTTAAAAAATGAAGCTGATGCTGAAGTGTAAAATCCTGCAGTTCCTCGAGTGTCCACTAGAGGCTGGCTGCAGGAGCACAGGAAGTCACATACCCACCCATTCTAAAAAGCCTGTTTTTACAGCAGACATTAACATGTTTACAGCCTGGTTCAAAAAACAATATTGGTCTGATTAGTTATTGTCCAACACTGTACGGGGGGTGACTTTTAATAATGAATTTGTTTAAAGCATGTAATCAAACACAGGAATGGTCAGAGGTTGCATGGCTTTCCTAAACTTTGTCTCAAATTGCTGAAGCGTGAAACAACCCGGGCATTTCTAGTCACCACTTAAACCAAAAATCAAGTACCTCTTGAAAGGTGTATGCAAAGTAAGAGCAGTGTTTGTGATGACACATTGTTCACAGTCGAAGTTGGTCCCTTTTAAGGCTGCATTGGGCGAAGGGTCGTCGGAGGTTTTACCGCAGGACCCTAACCTTAACCCTAACCGGTCTGCTGACCTCACACACATTAAATTCACCTGTTACCTGTCCTCATGGCCCAATCAGAGAGGAGCTCTGTAATCAGGGCCAGATTGGCTGCAGGTGTGATCGATCTCAGCTCACCTGGAGTGAACGAGACTCGAGCAGGATTTAAGCCCAAACAAAGCAAACATATCCAAGACATACATCGCTAACGTCACGTTTTCTTTCACTTAAAAATGAAAAAAAAAGTTTAGTACATGAATTAAAGTTATATTAACTTAAGTACTTTTAGAGAAGAAAATTATTGACACATATTTCTAGATGAACAATGACTCTATAGCGAGAGGAATGTGCTCCGTTCTCTCGACCGAGACTTCAACATTTATCAAAAGAATCGACATTTTAGTGGCAGGTGAGATGGTACGCTCCATAACAGACACCCTCTGATCCCTAAAACCAAGAGTAATACTAATAATTACAATTAATAAATGCATGGCATTAAAAAATAAAAGGCAAGAATAAAAACTATCTAAGATCCTTGATTACCTGCCACCAGGTGAACCTGCAGCCCTGCAAACAGAAGGCAAACATGCAGAGGGGACGTCACGAGTCCCGCCCAGCCACGACTCAGCGTAACACTGGAGCACTAGATGGGGGGACCCTCTGATTGCCTCTAGATATTCTGCACACTGTGGACGAGCAATGCAACCTGCCCCAAAGAATGCGAGGCCGCTCTTATTGTGAATCATATATTATATCCGATATCCTGCTGTGTTGAGGGCACCCCTCCTCGAGGCCGTCCTTATGATACGTTTCACTTTATTGTCCCCTCGGAGAAATCTGTGTTGGACTCAAAGAGCTGCCAAACATTCAGCGGCCTTAAAGGGCCCTCAAAACAACCACACAGGCCGAAAGCAGCAGCACGAGAGTCCGGGTCGCAAGCAGGGAAACACCACCTGAGCTCAGATGTAAAAAAAATAAAATAATAACAGCCCAGCCCCACTATACACAACAAATCTCGCGCCCCATTCACTTTGTATTGGAAGCGACACGCGAATAGAGCAAAGGATTATGGGATTTTTGGCGAGCAGGTGCAGACACGAGACGCGAGAAAGGGTTGAAGACCAAAGTTTAACTTCAGTGAACAATAGTCAAATGAGTGTGATGCGATCTGCACGGTCCCCCATTTGATTGGATATTCTGGATTCTCGTGATTGACAGGAAAGGCTATTTTCCCAGCATTCAAACCGAAAACAAGATGGCAGCTTTTTCGTAATATAAAAATTCCATTAACATAAATAAACAGTTCACTGAAATCTCATTCTGAAAGCATTTGGTGAGAGATTTTAGTAATGTAGTTTAGGGAGACCAGGCGACAAGCTAAGTCTTGGGTGAAATTTTGCGACTTGTCGTTTGCAGTGGGGCCGCACCGTAAAGCTTTGGACTTACCTGAAGTTTGTCTCTCACCTTTCAAAGACAGGAACAGACATGCACGTTTTATATATTTTTTTTATTTAAACATTCACCAGACAGCTCACTGATCAGCTGACCCGTAATGACCGGAGCATTGGTGGAAGAAGATCCTACAATCATCTAAAAGGGGATAAAAAAAACTGTGGTGTGGTCTGGTACCTAAACAGAGCTGGACAGGACCCAGAAGCCTGGACTGTTTAAATGCAGTGACATTTGAGCTGAAAAGGCCAAAGAGTCTGGCTGTCAGGAAGGGAGTCGTCTTCCACCAGCAGTTATGTTTTCTGTTGCTAATAACAACCCCTACTGATAGCCAATCAGGGATCATGTATGAGCGGGTTGTTGTGGCAGAATGGGACCTGGACAGGGTGAGCATCAGGACCCCGTCGTGAAGCCACAGCCTGCAGGTTTTTGTCTTTTATCCTCTTTTCTCCGTTGTTATCCTCTATCCATCCATCCATCCATCCATCCATCCATCCATCCATCCATCCATCCATCCCTCCATCCATCCATCCATCCATCCATCCATCCATCCATCCATCCGACCATCCATCCATCCCTCCATCCATCCATCCGACCATCCATCCATCCATCCATCCATCCATCCATCCGACCATCCATCCATCCATCCATCCATCCATCCATCCATCCATCCATCCATCCGACCATCCATCCATCCATCCATCCATCCATCCATCCATCCATCCCTCCATCCATCCATCCATCAGTCCATCCATCCATCTATCCATCCATCCATCCATCCATCCGACCATCCATCCATCCATCCATCCCCATCCATCAAGTCAACCCAGACTTACCTCTCCCCAGAAATATCTCCCAGCTCCTCCTGGGGGATTCTGGTGCGTTCCCAGGCCAGGTGGGATATATAATCCCTCTGCAGAGCTCTGGTTCTACCTCGGGGTCTCTGACGTGCCCAGAAAACCTCCAAAGGGAGGCGACCAAGGAGGAATCCTAATCAGAACCCTTGCCCTCCTTTTGATGTAAAGCAGCTTTACTGCGAGCTCCCGTCAGATGTCCGAGCTCCTCTATCTCTGAGGCTGAGCACAGCAACCCTCTGAAGGAAATGTACTGATGATGGAATGATGTACGTTTTATTACATCATTTAGCAAATAATTAACCTTTACATCAAATCTTAAAAAGAAACAGCTGGACATCTATAAACATAATAAGGGATGAAAACTCGCATGTTTAATTTCAGCTGAGTATTTCAGTCCTGCAGCTCCTGCCTCAGTCTGTTTTTACTGTCAGCTAAAAAAAGTCAGCGTAGCAGTGAACTGCAGAGTGACTGACAGGCTGATGGATCTGCCTCCAGGCAGCAGTGTGTGGGAGTTGTTGGAGGTTCGTTCATGGTGGCCTCCAAGTGTTCTGATCATTTCAATGCTGAGTCTGGAGCCTCCACAGGAAGTCATCAGCCGACGTCTGTAGAAAGTCTGCACTGAAGTCCATATCTGTCACATGGCTGGACTCACTTCCACCTGCATCCATGTGATGTCTACTTTTTCTTCCAGAAAGGCTGAAATAAGTTCCTGTGGCTGCGTCTGCCTTCATAATCTGGGATTTGAGAAGCTTAAATCAGCCTCATTGAGTTGTTCTCATTGCATGATTTAAAACCGCAGAAGTCCTGCTGAATCTGTTCCTGCAACAAGTACCTGAAATAATTGTTAAACAGCAGCAATCTCTGAGTTAGTGCTTATCTCTGTGAGTCACAAACCTCTCCATGAACCGCACACACACTGGCGCTGCGTAGTGTGTGTGCTGCTGTAAAAGTAGTGCAGTATCGCTGTCATTATAAACATCTTTACACTGAAGCCTCTGATATTTCAGCACTCAAACTCAGTCAAGTAGCTTTCAAGCCTGAAGTTGAAAGAGTGCTTAAAAGAGCATCACATATGCCACAGCTCATTAACTCAGAAGTTTGCAAAGAAAACTTTGTGTACAAGTTTTCCCGAGCGCTAAAAACAGTAGCTGTGCTCCCAGGAGTTTGTGTAGGTGGCACTGAACTCAAAACAGGAAATCTAATGAATAAGTAAACTTCATCTCACTACTCTACGGTGGTGTGGAAAGTTTGTGTTTGTGTCCTGCATGAGAAAAAGGAGGGAGAAATGTAAAAGCACGCAGGGCGACAGTTGGTGAATGCAGACATGCGACTCCATCTGCAGTGGTTTTAAATGAGTCCCAGCTGTGAGGCCGTTAGCATCATGGAGTCATTACTCGGCTTCACTTTGTCATGTCATTACATCAAACTGGTTCACTTATCACAACTTGTGTTGGTATTTTTTTTTAACGCCTGATTAAACCTGATTGGTAAGGATTACTCTCCATGAACACAGATGGAGCCCTCTCATGCAGCGCGGTCATTCGGTGCTGTATTTAAAGTTTTATACAAAGACTGTTTATGAAAAGAGAACATGCATTTGGGCCTGAAAGAGGAAGTCGATGACGATGATAATCACAGGTTCGTGGCGCCCGTATAAGCGACACTGTGACAAGGGCAGCCAAATGCAGACCAGCTATACATGAGGACGTTTGCAGAGTAACCATTTGCACTCCTGCCTCCACGGTACGATTGGATTTCTGTAAGCAAAATACACCGACAGCTGCATCACCCCTTCTCCCGCCCCCAGCTCTCATGAGCCAATGGCAGCACAGTAGAATTGAACAGTAGGTCGAGGTCTGCTCTCTGTACCGTCGTTTAAGTTGGCCATATTGTGTTTACAGTTAGTTTATGTTTTTGTGTTTGTGAGAGAGCTTTGCTTTGGAATAGTTTATGTAGAGGAGAAAACATCTGCGTGTTGTCTGACTGCCGGCCCAGCTGTGCGTACCTTTGAACCTGTTTGTTATGTATACCTGTGATTTTCAAACAGAGCTGCACCATGCTGTATGTGGACTCCTGCATACTTTAATAACGCTGACGCTTTAAGCACACCTGTGTTACACCAAACAGCCCTGGTTGTTCTGGTTCTGCAGGTTAATTGTAGCAGCTGGTTAGTTAATTGGCTACTTAACGAGTTCATGAAATGATTTGACTGAAATCCAAAGAGAGGACTGGCAACAATAACTATGCTGGTCTTGGTCAAGGTTAAATTGGCTGTTACTTCTCACAGTAAAGATTTTGTCAAGGCTTTTGAATGATGATGATCCTAACTGAATGATAACACTGTCAACATAGTCACCTCTGTGAATGGATGTCACCTCTCTGTGGCATTACAGGACGGAGACACTTTCCTCACCTCGGCCTTCATCACACACTAACGCTAATGCAGAAAAATGGCCTACAGGCGTAAATGACAGGGCACGGGGTCGTTCCGTATCCACGGAGAGAAGGTCTGTTAACTGAAGGTAAAGCCGCTTCAGCCCATCAACACTTGAGTTGAGCAGCAGGTAAAGAAGCTCAGCAGGAGGTCAGCAACCACACAGCGAACCTCTCACATCTACACGTACCAACTTATCATCAGAAAGATGTTATAGATGTAAGAAAGCATGAGGGCTATTTCAGACTAAAGACGGGGAGAAACTCGCCAGGCTCTGAAACCTTCGTCTTACTGGTAGTTTCCACAGGACCGGTGTGCGCTGCACTCCATCCAAGCCGTGCACTCCGAAGCAGATAGCACCCTCTCTAGTCTTGGCTTGTGTTTGCAATGCACAAGACTGTTGACTGCCAGAAACTCCACTCTGCTCCGCTCCAAATCTGTTTCCGAGGGAGCTCACTGCAAGCACACGTCAAGTTGAACAGAGCAGACAGGAAGTCAGACAAGAGAACAAATTCACTATCCAATGTCAAAATAAAACACAATGTACAGACTCCTGTAGTTCTCCTGACCTTAAAGTGACCTTACTCTATGATCAGACATTAAGGAAACATGCTATGTTGAAGTGCTGGCTTCTCTGACAACAATGCAGCAGCCAGTATGTCCTCCTTCTAACTTTAGATTCTGGTCCTGAATGGTCTGGATTTGTTTGGACCAGAGAAGGTAGGCGGTTTTAAGGCACCCCCACACGCCCGTTTTGGACGCCCCTCGGTTTGCCAGATATGAGAGCAGTTATCAGGTCAAACCAACAGGTGTTGCAGCGATGGAAGCGGGCAAGAGAACTGGTTCAGATAGAAGTGATTGTACCCGACCTAAAAAGCCTCTGCATGTTTCTAATAAGCTCCACGAGCAGAAACGTGCTCAAACTAGGATCAATATTGGAGATGCTTTAGAAAAATGGTGAGAGGTTAGAACGCAGAAAGGTTTACAGACCGATGCAGAGCTGGATAAACACTGAAGCTTCAGTGTCCACCACATGGTGACCTGCGTGAGCATCCACTCTAGAGAGGAGGGGGGGGGGGGGGGAAGACAGCTCTCTACGATGTTTTGTATGTTGACTGCAGTACCCATTTGAAACACTAGGGGTCACAGTTACATACTGCTCCTTTAAGGACATGATTATTTTGAGGTTCACTAAAATCACTGCTGGACTTTGTTACTTTATGTGTTTCCTTTAGTGTGATGCTGATCTGAGAAGCGTGACTCAGACTTCAAGTTGAAGTTCATTATTAGCCATTTCAACAATTCAGTTGTTAGGAATTTGTCTTGGTGTGCTCACATATACCACACAATTACATCAATGCACAAACATAGACAACACATAATGCACAATACATACAGATGTGTGTAAACAGGTTGTGTGACCAGTCCATAAAGTGCTTGGTGCAGGGGGCCAGGCCAGAGTTCATAGTGCAAATGGCGGATGGATGTCCGTAGTGCAGGAGGGGACAGTCCATAAGTACATAGAACAATAATAACGGTCACAGAAGTTTTTCCAGTCTATGCTGTAAAGAAATGCAGCACATACTGTTCACTTGTGACCGTCCGTGGACACGTCCACGTTGAGAATTGACGACTTGACGTGATTTGAAGGCTAAAATCTGAGGACACTTGACTTGACCGTGATGTGCATAATTTGGCCTTTGCAGCGCTCCCAAACCTCGCTGAATTATTAATAATGAGACATGAATTTGCATGCAATGTGTCCATAATGTTTTATTTAATACATTTGAGAGTTTTGTCGTGTTGGACAATGCAGCACACTTTATCTCTCTGCCTAAATGATGAACATACCGTCCTCTCAAGTTTTCAAAAGCAAATTCCCCCTGGTGCAGACCATTAGATGCTTTTCAAAGTCCCTCAGTAGGCTGATTCCAAAAGCCCATTAAAGTTATTTGTCAGTCCCTCGTGTGCACTCAGACACTAATGGCATCAGGCAGCGACTCGCGTGGCTTAAAAGGAGCTTATATGAAGCGTCAGCGTAAAGGCACTCTGTAAGGAAACACAACAACAACAAACCATACACCTCGAGGACTCGGGGAAATGATGTGGATCGAGTGCGACGTAAGTTTACTTAAGGGAGTGCACAACTTTTAAATGACATGATTGCTATGAATAAATCTGCAAAGAAAACTCTTTTCACCTTTAACGTTTACAAGTCTCAAAGTTTTAAATAAGATCACTCTATAGATCAACACACATCTAGGAGCTCAACACCTGCATGGAAAGTTCCTCAGCAGATTAAAAATTCTGTATTACAAGATTTACCAAAACTTTGTTTGACGAACGTAATAACACCAGTCAACACAAAACACAATGATTGCATTGATGTAAGGTCGCTTTCACGTATGAAGTCTGGTGGTTAGCCTTCAGACTGCACTTTGTCAAGAGCACCAAATCCTGTCAGATGTTGTGTACTGTAGCCTCCTGACTCTAGGCGGGGCTGTAGCTCCGGTCAGTGGCTGCTGCCATCCGGCCTCATGCTGAACTATGAGATAAAGTGATATGTCTGCTGTGTAACCACACTTAGCTCAGGCATGTGGACGTTAACCTGCAGGGAGGACTGAAGGCTGGTGTTGTTAGCAATGCTAACGTTATCCACAGACTTTGTTAACAAACGGCCAATTTAACCCACAATGCACTGTAGTTTGGTTCCCTTCCCTTGCTTGGTTAATCGCATTCTCACCAACGGCAAACCGTGCACTTGGAATCAAACCGAGACCCCGTTTTAAAGCGGACCAGAGTTCTGTTATTTGGTCCGCACTAGAGTTCGTTGAAGTTGACCTATTGTCTGATCTCCATCGAATTCGTACATTTAAGTAAAGATAAAAAAACAAGCAAAGGTTATAAAGAACCTTTTTTTAACTTTGACGTTCTCTGTCAGAGTCTAAGGTTTCAGTATAAATAATTTGCATGAAGCTGGGAGCGGCTCCAGCCCGCCGCGACTACTAACGGGAAAAACGGTAAAGATAATGGATGGATGAGGTGGAGTTTTGACCACGACGTTAAGGGACCATGTGCAACCAATGCAAGCAAAAAAAAACATGACCTGCCTCCAAAGCAGAGAGGAAAGTAGGTCAAACCTGGAGGGAAAAAAACAAACAGAAAGAAAACCAATAAATGCAAGAGAGTGTGACATTTTATTTGATTTAGTTTGTGCACACACACACGGCACACACACATGCACACACACACACACACGGCACACACACACACACGGCACACACACACACACACACACACGGCACACACACACGCACACGGCACACACACGGCACACACACACACACACATGGCTGGCACACACACACACACACACACACACACGGCACACACACACACACACACACACGGCACACACACACGCACACGGCACACACACGGCACACACACACACACACATGGCTGGCACACACACACGGCACACACACACACACAAGGCACACACACACACGCACACATGGCTCACACACGGCACACACACGCACACACACGGTACACACGCGCACACACACACACACACACACTCACGGCACACACACACATATACGCATACACACCGACATACAGACAAACACACAAACACAGACACTCACTCCACACATGCACACACACACACGCGCACACACACACACACACACACACACACACACACACACACACACACACACTCACGGCACACACACACATATACGCATACATGGCTCACACACGGCACACACACACACGCACACACACACACACTCACACACACACTCACGGCACACACACACATACGCATACACACCGACATACAGACAAACACACAAACACAGACACTCACTCCACACATGCACACACACACACACACGCACACACACACACACACACACACACACACACACTCTCTGGGAGAACGTGCAGAACATGAAAAGGAGGCTTGCCGCTGCACAAACTCCGGAGCTTCTCATACTAAACAGTTTTCTTTGAACATATCTGCTCGGGCACTTCTAAATAGATAAGCAGCACAGAATAAATATATTTACGTAAATGAAATTCTCGCCCGGTTCAGACTGTCGGATGCTTTCAAAGAGACTCTGTATTTCACGCTCCTGACATCCCGTGTTAGCAGAAGGTACAGCTGGTGTCAACAGATGTTTATTTGAGCTTCCTTTAAAAACGATTCGATTATTCTCCAGCTCCTCGTGGAAACGTCGAGGGCACTGCGTTTGTCTCACACAGACAGTGACACTAATATTATCAGCTCAAAGCGGAGTCGTTGCTGCTGTTACAAATTGAAAGTGTCCCTGACTTTAAACCAAATACTGTACTGCAGTCTGCACGACTCAGCAGATCAGGAACTGTGTCTGCTGACTTCCAGTTAAGAAAGTCTGCAAGCGAACTGGAAACGAAAACACTTGAGAGAGTTCAGTGTTGTAGAACTCAGAATCAGTCTCAAGACCACTTTTTGAAGGTCATTTGACTCGGTCTTGTCTCGGTCTCAGACTGGGTGGACTCCGGATTTTAAATCAAGACCGGTCAAGACCACCACTGATCGTCTATTTTTCTACGTCATCACTGTGATTAGAAGGAAGACGCCTCTTTCTAAAAGAACAAATAACTTCAGTTCATTTGTATTTGTATCCCCGAGTGACTGTGTGTGAGTGTGTGTGTGTGTGTGTGTGTGTGTGTGTGTGGGGGGGGGGTCCGTACCTGTTTTCATCTGCTGTGAGGATCCTCCTTGGTTTGCCGTGACCTGTCAGTTTCCTCTCCGTAACAAACGACCCTGTTTAAGATGATTAAAGTCAATCCACTCCACAACACAGGGTTAACAATATATTGACTTTTATTATTAAATTATACATCTATACAATAGATCCTTAATAAAACTGCAGCTATACAAATCATTAAGAAGTAACCACGTGATGTCACCCTTTGCAGTGTAACCAGGGCACTCTGAGACGTGTTCATTCACATCTTCAGATAAACAGGACATGCACGGACGGGGTCCACACGATCGAGACCGCCATCGTCTGACCATGCCCCTCCCCCGATATCACCTTCATTAGTTTCATCATTGTTCATCGTGGCAGAGCGGCTGCAGGACGGGCGATATTGTTTCTCAGTCTTTCCGTCACTCGGTCAAATGTCTTCACAGACGTTTCGCTGCTCTCCTTTGAACTTTTGTACATTTGACATTTATGATGCCGAGAGGACGGAACAATGACTCTTCTAACACGTCAGTTCATGAGCGGACACTAAAGGAAATCTGAATTCTTTTCTTACGCCTCCTGTTTTTCACTTCAAGCTCAAAGTACGACTATTTCTGACGTCGACGGGAAGCTGATTTTAAAACTAAGGTGGCATCGCCTTCCTCTTTGCCCAAAGAGAGTTCATGATCTAGAACAAGCAGGAAAAGGAAAAGTCTTGCCGTTTACAAAGAGACTGTAAGTGGACGTATTCATCGATCTCAGGCCGCAGGACGACTCTTCCTGTCTCTGTCTCAGGATCATCCAGTGTAAGCTGTTATTGAAAAAGAAACACGTATCCCTGTAATCCAAGAAAGAAAGACAAACTGGAACATCGTGGACTTCTTCTTGGTTGCACAAAGTTTTAAGCACTGCTGACTAGCTCCACAAAAAGTGATCAAACTCGACTCTTAATCCTGTACAAGTCTCCGCCCTTTAAGAAACCATCACAGCCTCTCAGTCTTTGGAGGCCGAGCTCCTTTTCAAACCGTCACGCTCACAACTCAGATAGAAGCGCTGCAATCTTTAACAACTAGCGTGCAAACAGTAGAGCACGTTGTGATGATGCATTAAACCCTGGAGATGCACGAGCTCCGATAAACTCGTAGCTCACTGCAGCTAACGTGACTCATGTGATGGTTCGTTCAGTTTCCATTAGCGCTTCTTGAACTGTGTGACGTCTGTAATCAGATATTCGTATATTCAGGGGTTTCCTTCTAACCGTTGTTGGTGGATATTTTCCCGCCTCTCACTGTATGTTTTTATGTGGATGACTATCTCGTATTCATGGAGGTGCTATAATCCTCTGCTTTATTTTTATTCTTTATATAACTGCTACTTCCTTTATACAACGCACGCTCTAAGCATGAAGGGATTTCTTTGTGCTTGAAAAATGATCCCCAAATATTCAGGATTTCCTACGACATCAGCTAAATATCCCCCCCCCCCCAATAAAAACACAACATGTGGCCTGAATGATGCAGAGAGCTTTGTGAGGGTAAAAAACTAAAGCCAGGAAATAAACACAAAGAACAGAATGTCTGGGGCTGCCCCCTACAGGTTGACAGTTTGAATTACATGTCAAGACACGCGTTTTCTCAGTTTGAATCTCAGCACTCAGTTTGTTGCGGCTGTCTTTGCACACAGAGCATCGCAACAACATGACAGGCTCATAATTCAACAAGACATAAGAATGAATGTCATCATTTGGAGGATTTTTAACAACAGCAGAATTATCTTCAGAAGTCTCCTCCACTCTGAAACAAACACACCGTGTGTTAAAAACCTTTCAAAATCAGATTCTGCAGACACAGGACGCCAGAAGAGGCTGCTCGAGGAGCTGCTGTTTTCTCTGAGCCCGACTTGTTCTCAGCTTAAGATTCTGTTGGGCAGGTTTTTCCTACAGCCGAATTATTTGTGAAGGTCCCCTCCTCTCCAATAAACAGATATATTGTATGTATTTACAGAGGTTGAAATAAAGGGGTGAAAATCAAAGTTTCTAGAGCAGCCTGAAGCAGCTAAAGGATGTCAGAGGGGGCTGCTAGCTGAGCTGACGCTAGCGTTGGTGCTAGGTTAGTTTTTCTTCTCTGTTTTTCTTTCATAAGGTTTTTAACCAGAGACACATTGTGCAGAAGATTCTTCCACCAAACACTTAAAAAAAATCATTTCAAAGGGAGAGGAATTAGTGCAGGCTTTCCCAACCCCACGTGGGGTCACATGGACTTCAAATGGGGTCGCCTGAAATGTCTATTTATTTATGAATAAAAAATATATAGTTTATTACAATATATTGAACACAGCCTACTGTGGGCTGTAGCCAATGACACAACATGAACCTGCAGGGCCTCTCTTCTTCTGTCCTCAATAATAAACACCAAACAGACTGAGATGAATGTTTACTTTAAACACGGAAGAAAAACTAAGACATGATTAACACAGATTCATCTGAGCAACAAGCTGTCTGTGTTTTGGATGTCTGGGGTCACGAGTGTTTGGTGAAGTCAAAGTGGGGTCATGAGCCAAATAGGTTGAGAATCACTGAGTCTGTATGACTCTCTTTGTTGAGGCTTTGGGGGCTGAGAGCTGAGCTGCCACTTTCTTAAACATCCCTTAAAGGCAGAATGTGCGACATGTTCCACATAAATAAATCATAAATCCAGTCTCTCCTGTGTAAATGTGTCTCTGAGTCATGACTGTCTACAATGAGTGAGAAGCTCGAGTCCCGCTGGCTGTGTTGTTGTCAGAGCCGTGTTTACATGGACGGGACGGCCGGCTCCTCCCCTTGTGTATAAAAGCTGTTTTAGTCAAGGACTAGAGAGAAGAAGAAGAACATACTCACTGATTATTTGATGTTACGTAAGAGTTTTTAGATCACGCTCATTCTGTGTCAATTTACATGCAACGTGAAGCTACGAGCTAACTAAAGAGCGCTAACATTAGCATGCTAACACAACAATGCAGGACACAGGTGATTTAAGCTATTTTGTCCGCTGCTTCCGCTCACTCCTTCGTGCGAACGAGAGGGGAGGGGGTTGGAGGTGTGTCTCTGGAGGAGAGCGGAGGCTTCAGTATGGAGGAGGTGTGGCCAAACAGCAGTTTGTTTTGGTTTCATGCTGGAGCTCAAGGGCGACATCTACTGGATCAAAACGTCGCACATTCTCACTTTACCTTTTAAGTTTTCATTAAATAAGTTCTTAAAGTTTAAACACTTTGACAGGAAGTGAAGTATCTCACTGGAAATGCCCAAATGTTTGGCCGACATCTGCGGTTGAAGAAGAATAATGTACAGATGCATTTTACAGATAAATAGTGAAACATGTATCGAATGATTCGGCTTGAAATGGCGCTGAAATCACATAAAAGCCCAAATCGTTGAGTGGAGAGCCAAGCTGATTAAACTGACAAAACGCTGAGTCGTGTGCAGCCCTGAAAAGATTAAAACGTCCTGGATTTGTAGGCAGGCCCGGTCCTAGAACAAGATGACCTCATCTGAGATTAAAGGGGGTGCAGCTTCAGTGACCGGCGACAGCGGTGAAAGGAACACAGCAACTGTCATGACCATCAGATCATGGATGTAATAAACAGGATCTGAGTCACTGTGTCATTTGAAAGCCTTGATAACTATGGTTTTTTTTTTTGCTTCCATTGAATTGAGTGTGCAGCCTAATGCGTCCTTTTGCAACGTCGTAGAACCGAGCCTGCATCTTTGACTTTGTTGACCTCAATGCTACTTCAAACGCTGCAGAAGAAAACAGTGAAAGAAACAAATGTGAGCGTGGCCCGTCACTTATGGTCACCTTGCAGATGTGGTGCTCGAGTGGAGAAACCAGATTTTCTTTTAATTTCACGTGCTGTGTGTAACAAAACGGAACGACACAAAGCTCTGCTCGATGTTAATGTCCCTGCTTCTGTGCAAACCACATGAATAACTTCTCAAATAAAAACTTGTATGCAAATTAGGCACTCATACAGTATAGGCAGTATTGTCCCCATTTCTTCTTCTTCTACAACATTCACCACCACTGGAAAAACAAAGACAGCAGCGAATGTGCGCATATCTTACAGGCCTGGCCTACATTTCGCCGACTCGCGAGTACAATTCAGTCCCCCCTGAAATGTGGAAATATTCAGCATCTGAGGGTTTCAAACTAAGAAGTTCAAGTTGTGCGCATTCAGGATGGACGGCGGTGTGTCTGTGTCTGTCCGTCCGCCGCTGACAAATGTCCCTCTTTTGCTTTACAAATTTTTGCAACGACAGGAACCACAGCAGCTTGATTCTGACAGTTTCACCAACATCAAATACACTAAGAGCTGTAGAGATTCAGCCGCTCGCTCGTACTGGAGCGTCACAGGTGTGGACAACGAGCAGCAGGTTTGTATCAGTGTTCCTCAGACACTTCCAGGACACAGAGATGATTTTTGTAGTAAGAAATCCTGCAGCTGCACGTCCACCTGTTTGTCCTTTTATATGAGAGAGAGGTAAATCTGTAGCTCTCAGGTCCACAGAGAGCACGCCGCAGTCAGATGTAGTACTCCTTCATGTTGTCTCTGACTGAGTTGTGGAGGTGCATCTCTGTCCTGTAGTCCGTGTACGTGGTATGTCTGTTCTCCTCTTTGATGCCGCTGCTACTGTTGCTGCTCCTCTGTGCGCGCCGCTGCTGGTAGAGGAGGCGGCTTATCACAGCCAGAGCACACACAGCGATGAAGACCACCGCTGTGACCACACCTGAGGACACAGCAGGGGAGACGCATCAGAGGGAAGCAGGGGAGAGAGAGCTGTCACCATCAAGCATCTCATGTTGACTTCATTTCAATTGGATACAGACAATTAGCTCTTATGCTTAGAAGTTCAAAACCCCACATCATGTGTTAAAGAGTTTACTGCTGGACTTTAAACTGGGTTTACTGGTTTGACTGGTACAGCATGGCTGCAGCGAAGTCTCTCACTGTGCATTTACATTTCTGTTAGTCTTCATGCTTATTTAAGATGATTACAGCCCTCTTCCACATGTTGAAGTATTTAACCTTGTGACACAGGGTGACATGAAGGACTCGTCGTGTATTTATAATGAACAATAAACGAAAAAGGGGGAAGCAGAACTTAAACTACGTCACATTAGAAGTATGGATTCTGCAGAACCAGAATGTGAAATGAGCTTCTCTTTGATCACAATTAGCCTTTGTGAGCGCTGCATCATTTATGACTCATCAATGATGGAAACTTTATTCTGATGTTCATGCAAACAGGAAGCACATACACTATTTATGCATCGTTTGATTTATCTCATGACTTTTTTCATCCCAGAAATAAACGAGTGTTCACTTTTGTTTGGCGGTCCACACAAACACTGCAAACACCGACAAACAGCAAATCCTGTTGTTATGTTTAACAGTCATTTTACATCCTTTATTCATCTTGAGGGGAGACCTGTGGACATCCGACACCCGAGCTGTTCCACAGGTAGTGAACCGGCACCTCTCCAGCCACCAGACCAACTTCCATGCTATGGTCCACACCGGGACTTGAACCGCACAGCGGGAGCTCCGCATACACACACAGTCAGACATGCACACACACACAATGCTGTTCTCCCCCGCTGGCTCAGCTGATCCTGTCTCTTCTCTGTAATGCCTCTGTTACTACGGGGGGGGGGGGGGGGGGGGGGTCACTTCGTCCCCACATTACTCCACGACATTTAGATAGAAAGTGAAACATCACAGGGGCGTAAACATGGCGGCTTGAAACAAAGTTGACTAAGCTCCACATTATTTTGGGTTTCTATAAGAGCCGTGCTGATGTCGGGATTTTCACACCCAAACTGAAAACAGCAGCATCAACATTTGAAACCAACAAAGGGATTGTTGCAGCCTGAATGAAAACGGCGAACGTATCCATTAGGCTGCTCTCTCTCTCTCTCCTGGATTGGATAAAAGGGTTATTAACCGTACGCAGTGTCACAGAGCCCACACGTGTTGTATAAAAACATCTGAATATAATATGATCTGTAAAAAAGCTTCTGCACCACAAAGTATGACTAGTTTACAGATATATCCAGAACAGACAATGACCATAAGAAGATTTACTTTATTAATCCTGTGAGGGGAAATTCAGTTTGACACTGAAACACACACACATGCACAAACAGGATCCTGCGAGCACTCCTGAGCTGGTGGGGTTCAGTATCTTGCTCAGGGTCACCTTGGCAGTACTCAGGTAGTGAACCGGTACCTCTACAGCTACCAGACCAACTTCCAGACTAGGTCCGCACCGGGACTTGAACCAGTAACCTTCCGATTTCCCCACCCGAATCCTGCAGACTGAGCTACTGCCGCTGTATTAGAAAGGTATTATATCATCACCTCGTTTACAAGAGGGTCCCAAACAGACTTCTACAAACACAATGGGGGTCCTTGGCATGGCAGAGTTTGGCAACCAACGCTCTAGAGCAGTGGCTCCCAAAGTGGGGGTCGGGACCCCTGGGGGGTTGTGAGACACTGAGAGGGGGGTCGCCAGATTCCTCCCACAAACAAACAAATCAAAAATAGCATATCTTATTAATTATTGTGAAAATAAACTTAGTCCAAGAGATGATGGTGTTCTGCTTCTTACAATAAATTACTAAAATAATATTAGGTGTTTGGGCGATAGTGTGCCCCACTGTGCGCAGCATTTATTGTTTTTACCACCTCCAGGGACAATGGGGGTCCTCAGGTGCTAGCAACGTTATTTCAGGGGTCCTTGGCATGGCATGAGTTTGGGAACCAAGGCTCGAGAGTCTAGAGTCCCTCTTTGCCCTTGAACCACACTACAGACAATTTTGCTAATGCTCCTAATTTCTGTTTTCTGCATGAAATGTTCTCAAGACATTTGAATATTTGCACATATCTGGAAACAAAGGGCGTTTTGTCTGAAACCTTCATCTAATCCCTGCTCCTTGACAAATGGTTTGACATTCTGTGAATCACGCTTCTTGCCTTTTTGTGTCCAGTCAGATTAGACCGTTGATCCCGCTCTCACGTCCTCATGGTTATTAATACGGAGGACGCCAAACCTCCTGGAGCCTCGGCTGGTCGGGGCCCAGAAACATTCTGAACTTAATGGAAAATTGTTGTTTTCACACGTGTGCTTTTCTAATTAAACAAACAGGATTGAATGTGTTAATTGGAGAGCTTTCGAGGTGCTGCGAGGCACATTTTGGCACCCTGCCCCCCCCCCCCCGCTCATCGCTCCCCTCCGTCTGCAGTCTTTACACCCAGCCAGCACTTAGCATTCAGTCTGACGTCTGCTCTGTTTCTCCTGCTGTAGACGAACTCTCCTGTCATTTCTCATCCAGCGCTCTTCCCCGTGCCCTGCAGTAACCTCCTCTCCTGTCATCGCCATCACCTGACGTTCACCGCACACCTGTTTCTCGTTTCCACCATCAGCCTGCCAGGATATCCACGGGCCCATTTTACTCTCACTTCCTGCCAGATTGTCTCATTTGCATATGCCCTCGCTTCCCAGCCCTTTTTTTTCGGCCTCATTGTGCCCGCCTGACCTACAGATTGATGTTTCCTCGTCTAACCTCTTTTTCCTTTTTCAGTTACCTGCTTTGTTTTGACCTTTGCTTTTTACCTCGATCTGAAAAATGTGAACTTTTATTCCTTCCCGCTTGTCTTTGAGTCGTGCACCTGGAAAGGTTAATTTGAAATCCAATCTCTTCCTCGTCCGGCCTTCCTCTCCTCCAAGAGAAATCTGAACTCAGTTTAACATCAATATGTCCTCGAGAAGAAGCCTCCCTCTCGTCTCGCCACGATCATAACTCAAAACGTTCAAATGCTCGTTTCTCTCCCGGCGCTGATCGTTACCTGTGTGAGAGAATCTGCTCTTAAGATAACACGAAGATCCCAAAGAAGAAACTCAGCCCGCTGAGACATGAGTCGGCACAATATTCAGAATCCGTCACGGAGATTAAACTCAGAGCCTCACGCTGTATTTGATCTGATTTCTGATTGGTCCTGATATCGCTAACTTAAATAGATCATCTATCTTCGATTGATTTGTTCTTGTTTTATCTCCAGGAAGAAACGAGGAAGAGTGAAGTTATCTCCAGAAAGGATGGGATGATGTTTTTGTTTCTGATGAGGCTGAGGAAAGAATCATTTTTCTACGCTAAGTTAGGCTAAGCTAAGCTAAGCTAACTTTCCCTCCTCTAGCTTCACATTCTCAGTACAGACATCAACGTGGAAGTATCAAAAGTTTTAAAGACAGAGTCAGCAGCTTGTTCCTACAAAATAAAATACAGACTTATCCTAAAGTAAAGCTGCTCCATCGTCCCTTCTGGGCCTCCGTACATGTGTGCTGGTGACTGTGTCTGCAGAGACCCCCAGGTGGGTGACACTCCCACAGCTAGGTGTTTGTTCTGCCCTCTGAGTCTGCCTTCTCACCGTAAACAATAGGACATGGAGCGAGAAAGCCCGAGCCACCCAAGCCCTTCCAGAGAGGGGCGTGGTCAGACACAGCTCATTTAAATTTAAAGCTACAGACACAGAAACAGCCTGTTCTGAGCAGGGCTGAAATAGAGGGGTTTATAGGCATGATCAAATACAGGATCAGAGTGGATTTAGAACAACACACTTCACACACATGATTAAGGAGCTCTGAGACTTATTTACACTGAATAGGAGGATATGTGACCTTTAACGTTACGTTTTGTCTCGTACTGATGCTGCAGATCGACTTGCATCATCTCAACAACATGACGGAAACACAGAAGTGTGGGGAGGGGGGAAAAGTTCCCCTGTTCAGGAAAAACTCGGCACTCCTTTAATTTCATCACCATCAGACTGCGTAAGTGGCAGTAATGAAAACGAGGCTGAGTTATCGAAAGACCAGAAGAAAGAATTACGTTGGAGGCAAATGGGGAGAATGACAAATAACTAACAGCTGGGGCTCGTTTTCAATTAAGCAAAGGAAAAATAATCAAGCAGCACAACAGAAGAAGAAAAAAGAGCTACGAACCTGCGATGACAGCCAAGTCCTTCTGGCTGCCGCTCTGATGCTGCTCCTTGTCTTTGTTGGCTGTCGCCGTCTGATCTGGAGGAGCAGAAACAAACACGTTTATTAACCACGAGTGTGACATTAAGATCTCTGCTGCGAAATCCAGCGTGCTCTTACAAACATTCATACAGAAATATAACCAAATTCATTTTCAGTTTCACTTCTCTCGACGTTAATCTCCTTTTCTCCTCTGCGTAATTCTCAGGTTGGAGAAATGACTTTTAAATGTCAACGACGTCCTCTCATCTAAATATCATCCCCTTCAGTTCCTCCGTGACGGAGGCTCGCGGTCAGTCAGAGGCCGGGCGGCGTGTGACCCAGGTAAAGCGGTGGCCAGGAGGAGGTGATGAAGAGGGGTCAGCTGATGTGTGATGACTCGTTTAACCCGTGTCAGAGTGTCAGACTGAATAAAGCGCGACAGAGAAGCCGCCGCGAGGCAAACAGCTGGTGTTTTCATGAGCTGTCTCATGCAGCTGCCAACACAACAATTAACAAGATTTTAATTTAGAAACAGAAAACAGGAATTAATGTGAGCCTTCCACATCGTGTTTTAAGGACATGATCAATCATGAAATACGTCATCATCACGGTGATTAAGCCTCTGACCCCCTGATGAATGTTTTGTATTCATCGAGCGTCCGGTTCACATTCTCTAGAATTAAAATCAGCTGAGTCGTATGACGGCCGTCTCTAAAAAAAACAACTTATTTATGACGAGACAAAGAATATTTCAAGCAACAAATTTGCATTCTATGTTCTTATTTTTCTAATCAACTTTATACAGTGCAGGGGGCGCAGGTGGTCTAGTGGTTAGTTTGCACACCCCACGTACCGAGGCTGTAGGCCTCCAAGCGTGCAACCCAGGTTTAAGTCCGACCTATGGCTCCTTCTCTGCACGTCATTCCCCAATTTTTTCTCTCTCTCGTAGATTTCTCTATCGACTGTCCTGTCTCTTTAATAAATCAAAAAAACCTTAAAAAACACAGACGCCCTTCGCAGTTCCTACAAAGAGCTGAGGTCCCCAGGTAATCCTGATTCCGGTTAGACGGGGCTCAGGACTTCTTTTGTTGTAAATCAAGCGTCACTTTTCCGTGTATCATATCTAACATTAAAATGCTGGTATTGTGGCGACTCCAATAGTTTCACAACATTGCTTTCAATATACTCAGGACATTAGGCACGATTGTTTTGTACCGTGCTCGAGCATGATTGCTGCGTTCACATTAGTAGCATCGTTCAGTACACTAGTACACTTGCGTGTGTTCACAGTCCGATACAGCAGGGGGCAGTATGCACATAGTTGGTTTGCAAATCCGCCGAAAAGCAGAAAGAAGAAGAAGTAACCATGGCAACCACTCGCGGGCTGAGTCCATACTGCTAACTGTGGATGTTTTTGTTATCTCTGAGATGCCAACAACGACCCTCTTCTTGCGTCCACATCTAACGTGCTGCGTGGATACGACGGTTTTTGAATTGACAGCTGTTTAGAATGACGTCATTTAACGGTCCACTTCCTTGTTTGAGCACGGTTGCGTTCACATCTCCCGCGGACCATACTTGAGTACACGACTCTTGCCCCAGACCACCTCTTCAAGTGCACTCTGGCACGGTACCCGAGTACGGTATGTTTGTGTTCACGCTGATCAGATTAAGCAGACCAGGGGTCAAGCGTACTCGGACCTGGTCCAATAATGTAGATGTTTTGTTTATTGATTCTGATCTTATCGTTTTAAATGATTCAGTGCTGCTCTGAATACTTGTCGCCCCTCTACCTCTCTACCACTTTGTATGTATCGCTCCTTTTTACCATGTAGAACTGTGTTCACAGATTTGAACTCTCTTTCTGAATGTGCGGCACGCTGTCAATGCACAGAACCGGTCCAAATGAATCTCTTTCAGTGCAGCTTCATCTTGTTAAAAATCTCTGCCCATTACTCTGAGCTGTATTCTTGAACATCTGTTCTCACATATAAAAATAAGATTGAAAGTGTAAAAAGACATTTGTGTCGGTGTTAAGAAGCCGGCGTAGACAGCTGCTCTGTTGGTACCAATGTGAATGCATCTGTTCAGACAGGCAGGCGACTGGAAAAGCACAGCTGGCGTACGTCTGCTTCACACAAACTGTCAGGAGCTACACTCACAATTGGCTGGTAACAAGTCATTCTGAAGAACAGTAACAGTTTATCAGGAAGCTAATTAGACTGATATGCTCAGAGTTTTTATATGTAGAGGAAGCTCTGGACCTGCATGACCGACAGAGGTGAGGAGTTTTTCAACTATTTGAAGGGCTGAACGATGAAGAGTCCTCTGTATTTTATGAGTGAGGTCACCCGTCTGTTCCTGCAGGGGGCGCTGGAGTCCCATCGATGGCGGTCTCCATGCTGGAAATGCTGTCTCAGCCTAACTTTCAGTCAACCTAACGACAGGCTGAGAGCTGGAGCTGAGGCGGGTTTTAAGTCTCCTGACAAACCGTTACACCGCGCCCACCTGTCAATCAGGTCAGCTACACGCCTTATTGTGAATAACTCTTATCCTTCATCAAATCAAAACTGATGAGTCATCAAAACATTCACCCCCCGTACAGTGTGTGCTGATCGAGACATGAGCTAATCAGACCTGTTTGGTTTTTTGAACCAGGCTGTAAACATGTTAATGTCTGCTGTAAAAACAGGCTTTTTAGAATGGGTGTGTATGTGACTTCCTGTGCTTCTGCAGCCAGCCTCTAGTGGACACTCGAGGAACTGCAGGATTTTACACTTCAGCATCGGCTTCATTTTTTCAACACCAGAGGTTGCTGCTTGATTCAAACCTGCGATGAGGACTACAGCCTCTAATTAAAGCGTGTGACATAACGGTTTTGTTATCCGGCGCCCCACATATAAACTACAACAATGATTTAACACTTACTGGATAGTTTACTCAAAAGTCTGTATAAAAAAAAGTTTCCTCAGCCACATCTCAAACAAAGGTTCAAATGAAATCTGTTCAAATTCTTGTGAATGTATGGCAGAGATGTGCTTCCTCTTTTGAGCAGGTCCTGTTTTAGTCACAAATAGGACAAATTGGAGAGCATCGCGCTAACACCTTGAGTCGTGAAGTGCAGACACCTAGTTTAGTGTCTGAAGTCTCTCTGTCTGCATGGTGCGTCTGATAAGTGCTGGGTAAACACTGTCACACTACATAATGAGGTAAACAGACTTTAACTGCACTCATCCGAGAGAGAGAGAGAGAGAGAGAGAGAGAGAGAGAGAGAGAGAGAGAGAGAGAGAGAGAGAGAGAGAGAGAGAGAGAGAGAGAGAGAGAGAGAGAGAGAGGGAGGGAGAGAGAGGGAGAGAGAGAGAGAGAGAGAGAGAGAGAGAGAGAGGGAGGGAGAGAGAGGGAGAGAGAGAGAGAGAGAGAGAGAGAGAGAGAGAGAGAGAGAGAGAGAGAGAGAGAGAGCGAAGCACAAACATTGGGCTTTAACAATCTAAGACAAAAACACGGAGGATTTAATTAGAGCTTCATCTATCTTGGTGATTGTAGATTAATTTGTCCATTACTTCCTGATTGAGACCCTGAGAAGTCCGTTAATAAGGGAAAGTCGTCTCCCATAATTCCCCGGAGCTCACAGTGACATCTTTGATTATCGTTCTGTTCGGTACCGTCCAGAGACGTTATGATGGACAGTGAGGTGAAGAAAAGAAGATAATGCTCACATTTAAAAAAGGCTAATTACAGAACATGTTTTGTGCTCGATAAATAACTGGAGTAAGACAAACATGTAGACCATTTTTAATAGCCCTGTTCAGACCGCCGTTTCTAGCCGCCATATTTACGCCCCTGTGACATGTCGCCTTCAATCTGAATGTCGAGGAGGCGTAATGGGTGGACGAGGTGACCCCCCCCCCCCCCCGTCTTCAGAGGTAGTAACAGAGGCGTTACAGAGGAGAGACAGGATCAGCTGGGCCAGCGGGGGAGAACAGCGCTGTGTGTGTGTGCATGTCTGACTGTGTGTGTAAGTGGAGCTCCCATTGTGCCGTGAACCAATGTGACCTCTCAGACTGGGACACCAATGTTACACCATTGCAGAATCAATATGAGCGTACAAAGACGTGACGACGCTGAGCTTAGTTACTGCGCAGTCTGAAAATGGCTAATGGATTAGCTCAGCCTGACATATGAAATATGAAATAAGTATTAAGTGATGCTTAATAAAGTGGTTTACCTTGCAGTGTGTGCGAGGTGGACTCTGCCAGAGCTCCACAGTTCGACTGGACCAAAGGACCTCTGATGGTGACCAGTGAACTCCCTCGGTTGGTCAGCGCTGCCTTCAGCGGCGCCACGTGATTGAACTGGACCGAGGAGAGGCAGCCGACGAAACCTTTGGAAGCTGCTCGCATCACTTCCTCGTTGAAGTTGTCTCCTCCTGACACAGATGACGACATCATTCATTACTTTTCACTCTTTCATACATCCAAAGACTCCAGATGGAAACAGGGAGAACAAAAGCAGCACAGACAAAGGGAGGATGGCGAGGCATGATGGGAGGACTTACTGGTGACTTTGCCCAATGTCAGGGATCTGATTAAGATCAGCTCTGCATCAGATGACAGTGTGTACTTTGTGTGGATGTCCTGGTCGATCTAGTTGAGTGGAGAGAAATCAAATAACAAGCCAATTACAAGAAATCTAAACCGTGCTAACAGCAGCAGCAGCAGCACATTTCAATACATTATGGATCGAGCGCTGTGTTCTCTGCAGCTTCACACTGAACCATATCCGCCCACAGTTAGCTTTGAAGTGATGTCGACCTTTCGCTCCCGCTCCACCACGCTGACTCAGTTGCATCACTTAACTTGATGATCTGCAATAAAGCGCTGCCGGTTTCTGATGACATCTATGGCTGTTTTAAAAATGCATACAGAGGTTCATGTGCAGACTCGCGGCTGGTGACCGGGCCAAGAACACGTTTTAATGCGGAGGAACATTGATTTGAAAAGCATCTCCCACGTTGATAAATGTTTGGAGAAAATTAAATTTGACTTCCTCGCTGATATGATAAACGTCTGTGTCACATGATTAGATTCATAAAAATCACTTCTGCACTTCTGGAAGTCAAATCTAAATGTTCTGAAGCTTTGAGTTTGGCGTGATACGTTCTCAGAGACCGCTTCCGCTTTTAAGGCAGCTCAAACACATCCAGGCTCCATTAGCAGACGGAGTTAATCAGCTGTCATCACATGCATTAAAAGGAACTTTGGCAGGGAGGGAAATTAGAACCTGCCAACTGCCAAATGCACGCACAATGCTGGCGGTGGCAGGTGAACATTAAGCATACCTTTATGTCACCGGTGCAGAGAGGGGATTTGACATTTTAAATGTCCCTTTTGGAAAGAAAATCTTACTTATTTTCTTTTTTCTTTTTTTTTTTTTTTTTTTTTTTTTTTTTTTTTTCTCTTCTCCCACCAGCATACACAAGGCCTTGCTGGGGGGGCCCGGCCCTCCCTGGCATGGAGCAGTGAGGGTGGACCATCATCTGTGTTACTGCGGCTGGGGGCCCCTGGGACTTGGGGTTGGTGGCCTGGAGGGGGTTCTCATGAGTGCCTGTTCGGTCCCTGCTGGTGCGGTGACTCTCGGTGGGCTGCGGGGGCTGGATCGGTTGGCCTGGTGGGCGCTGTGGCTGTGGCGCGGGCTGGCTGTGTGTGGTGGCTTGGTTCTGGTTGGGGGTTGGGGCGCATCTTGGGGTGCGGGGGCCCTGGGCACGCCGCGCTCCCCCTGGGGGGTGGTACGGGAGGTATGCGGGGCGCCTCCCCTCTTGCGGCGCCAGCACCTGCTGCCCCGTCCACATTTGCCCTCTGGGCTTGCATTGGGTCCTGACTTCGATTTCCTCATGCCGACACCCGGTGGCAGCCTGTTTGGCGCTGGGCTGGTTGCCCTCCCTGCGGGGGGCGCTCGGCTCCTGCATCTGGCCTCCTGGCCTGCGTGGGGCCTCCTGCCTTCTCGGGGGTGGGGGATTGGGCGTGGTGTGGGCGGGTGGGGGGTGCTGGGGCACTGGGGGGTGCTGGGGTGGGGGGGCTGGGTGTTGGGTGATGGGTTTGCCCTCGTGCCCCATGCCGCCTGGGCCTGTCCTGGCGCGCTGGGTGTGGCGGTCGCTGCCCCTCTTGTCCCCCGGGTCCGCGTGGCTCTCGGTTGCTCTGGTGGTTCTCTGGGGATACCTCCTGGGTGCTCCTGTGATCCGCGGGGGGTGCGCGCTCTGCCCGCCTGGCCCTGCTGTGCTGTGATGGCTGCTCTAGGCTTTGGAGTTCATCACACTTGCATGTTGATCAGGGCTTACTAGCTCCTGTTGAGTCCCATTGCCGAGAAAAGTTGGGACCCTCCAGAATGTGCTGAGTCTCTCCCCAGAGACCCTACACTAAACACATGCCCTCTTCTCACCTGTATCCTCGGGCGGCCTACTCTATACTTTCAGGGCATCCACAATAATGGCGTCTGACACAACTTCTTTTTTGGGTCTGATTCTCTGTTTTTTGTCTTGTCTTGTTTCTTTTTAGATGTGGAGCTGGTGGTTAGAAATAACACAGCACTCTTCGATTCTGATAGCACTGCCTGCCTATTCCCTCCCCTGTTCGCCTTGTCTCGTCCTGTCCAGCCTTTGTTTCCCCCTCAGATCACTGCGGTGCAGCACTGCCCTCCCTGGCACATAATAGGGAAATCTAATAAAGAATGTCAACTTAGCTTCCAGAGAGGGCCGGTGATGGTCACGCACACGCACTAAATATGAAAATATTTGGCTGCAAAACTAAAATATGCCTCAATCTCATAAAAAGTTGACACCCCCCTTTGTGGTGTTAAACGAAAAAAAAAAAAAAAAAAAAAAAAAAAAGGAAAGAAAATCTTACGCCAAAAAGACTCCAGGATCAAAGGTACTCAATGTTTGTCACATCTCCTGTCAGAGAGTTTTAGTGACGACTTTTAGACATATAGTGACAGTCAGTCCTCAAAGGAGACGCTTTGTAATCACAGTAAAAACACAGAGTCAAATTCTTTTTACAATACTTCAGTCCGACCATAAACTACATAAATGTTTGATGCCTAAGCGACGTCCCCCATCTGTTCCTGCAGGGGGCGCTGGAGTCCCATCGATGGCGGTCTCCATGCTGGAAATGCTGTCTCAGCCTAACTTTCAGTCAACCTAACGACAGGCTGAGAGCTGGAGCTGAGGCGGGTTTTAAGCCTCCTGACAAACCGTTACACCGCGCCCACCTGTCAATCAGGTCAGCTACACGCCTTATTGTGAATAACTCTTATCCTTCATCAAATCAAAACTGATGAGTCATCAAAACATTCACCCCCCGTACAGTGTGTGCCGATCGAGACATGAGCCTCCTGACAATCCATTACCATCAGCTAACTGAAGCACAGGTCTAACCGATAAAAGGTCAAAGGTCAGGTGGGTTCAGTCCGCAGCAGAACATATTAACGTGTCGGTTTGAAGAAGACACTCACGTTCAATGACTGTATTGTTGTTTTGTTACGGTGCTTCTCCTCTACTCTGATAATCAGTTTAAGCCTTGTAGTGACATGTAGACGGAGTCTTTTCTTTGTTCTGATTGGCTGACTCGACTGTCAGGCATCACAGAAGCTGACTCTGGTTTAAAGCACGTTACCTTCCTAACTCTCCAGACAGGAAGTTCTCCTCTGACAGAGTTTCTAACATTTGTATTCTGACCACACGTGGAGGTTTGGTTTAAAACAAGCTGCTAAAACGAGTTCATGAAGTGTTGCTGTGGTTTGAATTCCCTGAGTAGATTTAGCACTCCCTGATTGGTTGAATTCTCAGTAACAGAGACAGATTGTGCATTCAAACACAAACACACTTCTCTGTCTTTGTTTTGAACTGCTCATTGTTACTTCATTGGCACTAAATGTTGCTGCTGAATGAAGTCAGCTTAATGTGAGACAGGCTCCGCCTCCTGCCTTACGGGACGCTTTGTGTGTCCTCTACAGAACCCACCAGAGAGGACCAGAGAGGGTCTCTGACATAAAAGGAACAACAGGTGTTTCCGTCCTGACCAGCAGGCCATGATAACGATCTGCAGGATACGTAGCATCGTGTTTTTATTGACCATTTCTCCTTTCAACCCGTGCAGGTCGTTTCTGTTATGACCACCGTCAGAATCACAGCTACGACCTGCTTCAACCCTCGTCTGCGGCAATCAGTGATGTTAGTAACGACTGTCTGAGAGCAACCCCGCGTTCACGTTAGCCGATATTTACCGTCTGCTTGTGGCGGCCATCCCTCCGTCTGCTGAGTCATGCTGAGGTGTGAACAAAACAAAACACTGAGGCTGTTTTTCCATAATGACAGAAAATTGTTGTGATTACTTTCTCGACGCCTTGAAGCTCGCTGCACATTGCACACTGATCTGAATTCAACCAAGATTTCCTTTTCTCCTCACGGGAGTCTTAAGTTACGATGAAAGGTCAAAGTATGACCTTCAGTCAGGTACTGGTGTCTTAATATGAGACCCCTCAGCTGCAAACATGGGCCTGTTGGACCCCTGAAGACCTCCTCTGCTCACCTGTACATAGAGGTTCTTTCCCACTCGGTGGATCCGGACTCGATGAAGTCGTCCGTCCGCCAGGTTGCCAGGGGCGGGGCTGAACACGTCTGGACTCGTGTCTGTTTGAAGGTGATACCAGATCTGCAGACTCCCTGGACAGGAAGCATAAAGAGACAGAGTCAGGTCCGGTCAGTCCTCTGACACAGAAACCTCTTTCTCATGTTAAACATATTCTCTCCTTCAGCTTCTCGAGTGTGTTCGTGGCGTTATGAGAGCCCACCGGAGAAGAGAGAATACCTATTTACTGAAATGATACGGGTTATGCTTCTTTATAAATAGACCGCTCTATCTAAACTTCTTCAATTGCCTTTTGAGATCTCTATCTCATAGCTCCTCGCCCACACACTGAATAAGTCAATATGTGCTCGGTGTTCCTCCCACGCACACACACACACTCACAGACACACACACACACACACACACTCACAGACACACACACACACTCACAGACACACACACACACTCACAGACACACACGCACGCACGCACGCATGCACACACACGAACAGACACACACACACACACACACACACACACACACTCACGCACGCACACACACACACACGCACACACGCACGCACACACACACACACACACACACACATGCACACACACACACACACACACACACACACACACACACACACACACACACACACACACACACTCACAGACACACACACACACACACGATCGCTGCCAGATCAAAGAGTCAGAGAGATATGCATTGTGAAGTGCTGCTGGGTCAATATTACGATTCCCGGTGTGTAGGTGAAGGGCTTTGTGTTGTGATTCATTGTGAACCCAGAGAGCGCTCGTATAGACGAAGGTCACGGCGGATGGAGTGTCTCCTCTGCCCTTCACTGTTTACACGGCCTCAGGAACAAGAGGCGTTCGGATGTAACACGGACGGGCGCATTAGGACGCTGACTTACAGGAGCGCAGCGATGTCACTCAATATGATCCTGCAAAGTTTGAATTCAGCTTAAAGCTTCGAGGTCTTTCGCGTGTCAGCAGCTGAAGGCGTTGAGATACGACCTGCGCTGACAGCAGGAAACATCCGGGACCAAGAGCTACACGTTTCCTGCTATTTTCTCCAGACTCAAACTGAAACATAAATCTAAATAAAATCAGGTCTTTCTCTTCTCTGTTTGTTTTCAGATTTGTGATGACAACCCCTGAAGATGTAGCGCCCCGTTATTGAGCGCCCATTATCGAGCACCCGTTATCGAGCGCCGTTATCAAGGGGTTTTGTTAGAAAGGACGTTTTAAGGTTGTTGGAAATCGCTCGTTTTAAAATTATAGAGAATCAAATGAGCACAGATTTAAACTGCCAGTCCATGCATATGTTGTCACATCTTCCATAATGGTTATTTGAACTCAACCTTTACCCCCCCTCCTCTTGTGCCCCCTCTCTTCTGATTGGCCAGCTCTCTGGAAGCCTTCTGGGGGGGCAGAACGCTGCAGGGCTGCCAGGGGAGGGCTGCTCTCCAGAGCTGGGAGAAGAGAGTCTATGTAAGAGGTTTCAGAGGCGTACGTAGAGACTTGAAGCCGTCTGGTGAAATTCTTGGTTTCACATCGGGGAACTATGGTGTGATTTACAGGACGAGCTGTTTATCGCCCCCTGCAGACTCATCCTGGGATTACTCCAACATACGTTTACCTCATGATCTGAAACTTTGCCCACGTTTAGTTTGAACATCCAGCATTGTGACACTACATGAGAGTTTAAAATGAGGATCAGAAGAATACGGATACTTTAAAGGTAAATCTTGGCACCTTCTCTGTGGTTTAAAAATATTTGGAGTGAATTCAAAGTATTTGGATGCAGCAACATTTTAAATTTAGTGTGAATCCTAGGTAGCTCTGTCTGTAGGGACTTGGGTTGAGAACCGGAGGGTCACACACAAAAATAACTTCCCCTCGCGGGATTGATAAAGAATATCTTCAGCAATCAGATCTGCATACATCAAATCTGGAGGCCAGAATAAGATTGTTGGCGGTGTGCTACACAGTGGAAAGTTTGCATGTTTCTTCTCTTAGTTGTCATGTTTGTTTGCTTTGTTGCTTCGTGTTTTGTCGTGTTTTAACGTGATGGTTGTTGTTTCCAAAGTTTCTGTCTTTGCAGCCTTCACATCCTTAATGTCCTCCGCCCTGGGACTCGATAAACGCACCACGCATCTTCCCTTCTTAAAAACTCAACAAAATAAAATAAAACATTTGAGTGTTTTCTTTCCTTTGTTCGGCACTTTGACTAGTTCAGGTTTATTGGACTTGGAGACTCTGAATGAAGACAGATGCTTTTTAAAGCTGCAGAGGAGGAGCAGAGCAGCAGGGGTTACATCTTTTCATTAGTCTATAATCAGTTTGCACTAAGTCGAGGAGGCGGCTCCGGTATTATTTTCATCCTGGCAGCTGTGCAGTAAGCAGTATGATACACATTAGCTGCCTCTTCACTGTCTGCCTCATTTTCAGCCCCGCTCGACACCTTTCAACAAATAAACCTGATCTTTACTAAAACGTCCTGGAGTGGCTGCAGGAACCTTGAGACACGCTGCACACGCTTCCTCCTATTGAATCTGCATGTCTCTGAACGGCTTCTCTCGTGATTTAATAAAGGACCCTCTCTTTGGAAGTGCTGCGGGATTATTACTGACTTCTCTCTGTTTAGGTGGAAAACACTTTTTTCTTTCCCGTTTGATCTCGGCGTGTTTTGAACTCTCGTTGGTTCGTGGTGTGCACGTAAAGTGGACAAATCCACTGCTGAGGAAGCAAGCAGCCTGAGTAATTATGCAAGATCCTTCGGTAACCATGGCAACACATTTGTGTCAGCCTATAAGTGCTGAAACGTTTCCCTCATAATACAATGAAAGGGGTTAAAACAAAGTACAGAGGTGTCCTTCATCACGTTCTCGTTTCAGAGTCTTCTTCATGCAGTAATTGGATCCTGTGAAGTCGAGAACTACAGACTGATAATACTCCCAACCCTGTTTCTTTGTCACGCCACGTGCACACGTGAAGCATGTCCAGAGGTGACTGTGTTCAGTTTGTCTCCACAAAAACTAACTACAAGCACTGAAGCCAGAAAAACAGCTGAGCGTGCAACTCTTCTCCTTAACGCTGTTATCTTGGGATCTCCAGTTAATTACTTTGTTATCTCCAGAAAACGAGATAATGAACCCGTTATCACGAGAAAACAAAAAGGTCATTCCATTCGAAACACTTAATGTGTTCATCAGGGATCAGGAGTGTCGTGTCAGCATGCACCAGTGACGTCTTGACAATTGTAGTCTCTCATTGAAGCTGCAAAACAAGGAGCTCTCATTATCCATAAAACTGTATATCAAGGTCTAACACAAGGAGAGATAAGGTCGTGTCGTTCTGTGAGTGATAACATTCACGTCGGTCTTTGTCATAGAAGAAGAACACAAACACAGTTTCTGTCAAATGCACAAATAGTTTGTACAATCTGTAACGTCTCCTCCTTCAAACTGTCGTTTCAAAGTCGATCTAATAGAACAATAACCTCCAACAGGGAGAATGGCGTCTCTCTCATGTCCACAGAGCGCCCCGCTCGCCTGTTTTCAGCACGGTGTAACTTTGGCAGCGGGCCGAGGTCGTCTGGTGAGAAGTGCGTACGTCTTTACAGCACTAGTTCACACAGCAGCCTTCAGCTACAAAGCAGCCAGTTAGCCCGTCTCTGTACTGATTGATACGACGGCTGAGGCTGAGAGGAAGAGGACGGATGAAGATAAGAGGAAGAGGACGCTGACGGTAGATGGTGGTCGTATCTTTACTGCAGTCGCTCCTGGTTAAAGTTGACTGAGCTCGCCATCCGGTCAAGGGTAAAAAAAACCTGGGCAATACATAGTTCAACAATTTATCAAACGCTGTCATCCGTCGATTCACCCCGTCACTATCAGTGACATAAGATTTAAATTGGGCTAAATCTATGCATTTATTTAGAGATAGACAGAAATCAGAGAGAGGGAGAGAGAGAGAGGGAGAGAGAGAGAGAGAGCGAGGAACGACATGCAGGAAAGGCGTCACAGGTCGGACTCCGCACATTGGGCGCGAGCACCAACCACTTAACTACCGGCGCCCTGAATTAAGACAGTTTCTAAAGAGTTAAAAGAAATATCTTTTTGAAATCTTCGCTTCAACTCCGTCTGTCTGTGAGCCCAGCTGATGCTGCTGCTGACTTCCTGCATAAGACGCCGATCAGGTGCTCTGATTGGTTGACAGAACCAGGCAGGATGTAAGACAAGATATCGCAGGATTTTAACTACACTATACTCATACAATAAATTAAATGATCAATGTCACAATAATAATTTAAACATTTTCCCAAGTTACACTTGACACCTGATTCGGGTTAGGGTTAGGGCTAACCCTTACCCTTTGATTGATGACCCCCGATAGAGACCTCGGAGATACAGCTACATTTCGACCTCGCTGTCGTCATATTAAATCCATAACCGTCATTTCTACGAAGGACTGAAGACCTGAGGGCAGCATGATGATGTCAGCTGTGCAGCGTATTAACTGACAGGATGGAAAATAACTGTTGAATTCTTTCATTGAGATTCTGATTGGATGATTTCTAAAAACATAAATATGAATCATACAGAAAGTGTTCAGCAGCGTGTTTTAAACATTACATCAGCTGATTAATCCGTCCCTCTGCACACTTACTGTTTTCATTAAGTTGGCGATGAAGGCTGAAGAGCAAACACAAAGACGTCAACATGATGATGTAGCTATTTATTCCGTTTCTTTACGTTAGCACAGTGAAGCAGGACTTTTGACTGAAAGTGTGAAATGAAATGTAGAAGCTGTACGAACCGTTCTTTGCCAGGATGACGGCGATGTACTGCTGGCTGAAGGTGCTGACAGTCAGCAGCATGGCGGGCCGCTGGGAGGTGACGAAGCTGAAGGCCACGTCCTCTCTGGCTCTGCTGCTGCTCTCTGTGGAAACACTGGAGGCCTGCGTGCTTCTGTTCTGCATCACTGAGAACGGCTCCTGGAAGGTGTAGGTCACCGAGGACTCGGAGTCGAAGGACACCGACACCTCTGCACACACAGGGACAAAAGGGAGAACAGTTTCAGGGCTGGCTGCTGCAACTCTTTTTCTAAAGGTTCGTTCTTGTTCCGTTTTTGCTTTTATTCGACAGCTCGTGACGAGAAAAGGGAATATATTATGCAGCAGTGGCCTGGCCAGCTGGGAATCGAACCAGGGACATGCAGCTCAAGGCGATTTCACCCAAGAGGCTCGGGTGGCTCAGGACTCTGCTACGGGGTTGTCATTAAAAACCCCAATGTAAAGATCATTTCCCCTTGGTTTGATTCGTTAAAGTCAAATAGATACAGGAGAGGAGCAGGAAGTGAGCCGTTGGCATGGCAACAGAAACATAAGAATACAGAGACTGCAGTTCATCACACGTCACGTTCTGAAAGTAAAAGCTGAAAAGATCAACAAAAACAGAACAGTGAATATAGCACGCTCGTGCAGAAACTTCTGATGCTGCTAAATGAAGCCAATCAGGAGGTGTGTTCACGTGGGCTCGAGTGTCCCGGGTTCTGAGTCTGATTCTGGTTCTGATCAGATTCAGGATCTGGTCTTTACCTGCACTCAGAGAATCCTGGTTCTTCATCTCCCTGTATACACGATCAATACAAATATCCTGCATATTACTGCATCTTATCTGTGAAGACGCCTGGGATTGATTGATTGATTTTATTTTATTCTTGTGTCGTGCATGAACAACCTGCCCCGCCCAGAACAGACTTACAGACACCATCATTAATACAAAGAGAGAAAAGAGCGTAGAAACAAAGGGTCTACTGTAGCAGTAAAATACGTCACAATATTTGCACTTAAATGCACTTAACACTGCAAAAATGATTGCGTAATCTGTAAATTGAAATCTGTACCCCAGCAGAATGTGAATGTGTGAAAGTGTGGTGTGACGTGATTTTAGAATCCTCTTATTTTTATTGTATTATTTTAGAAGCCCTTTTCAAACAGGCACTTTATGAAGGATTTTGCACTGACCAAATGTTGTTGTACATGTACTATGACTGATTCTGAATATTGTAGGTATTCTCTGCTCTTCTTTACACACAAGCGTATAAACACGACTGTAGCTTTCAAGGCTCTTCCTCCTCACTGCAGCAGGAGAGACAAACGATTGTCCCTAACCCTAACCCACTCCACTCGCTGCATTACATAATAGCACTTGTTCTTGACTTTCAACATTAGTTATCTGCAGCCTGGTGTGTCAAGTCCTGATGGCTGTGACCGAGTCGAGTGCGTGCTGCTGGGAGTCAGAGGCGGGACAAGTCGTCCTGTTAGCTTAGCTAGCAGGCTGTAAGAATGCGGTTAGGCTAGTAGCATAAGAACAAGAACGCTGGTTGGAGGGCCCCCTGAATATTTGTGCCCAGGGCTCCAACAGACTCTAGAGTCGCCACTGCTCCTTTGACTCGTCCTGCACACTCTCTACAACAGATACGACAGGAGCACATCAGAAAACACCAGCAATAAATTCAACCATTCTACAACTTAACAGAGTCAGGAGCTAGCATGAAAAGCTAGCATGTCCATCAGGAGTCAACGACACAGACGTAAAGTTGGGGACTAACCAGTTTCTTCTACAACAGGATGATAGCTCCCTTTACAAGATAACTCATGCCTCCTCTGTGGTTTGTGCAAAATAAACACACAGCTTGTGGAGTGAAGAGAATGTCGGGATAGAAGTCTCAGAGGTACAACAAACAGAGACGGACAGTATTGCATCACTGTCTAGATTCACATCGCTGCAATCTTTCCAGTGAGAGCGCCTCGGCAGCAGCACGGTCCCTGCTCACAGCTCGTCCACTGAAGCAGCTCATCTCCATCATACTGCTGCTCGGCTGAAAATCATCTCTGCCCGCCTCGGTTTCACTGCAGTTCTCGTATATTTATTCCCTCAGTGAAGAGCAGGACATAAAACTGACAGCTCGCTTTGCAAACAGTAAACGCTTACTCTTTAATAATACCCACCCTTTTAAAGTGAAGTAACTTTTTAATACGTCAAAACTTGGACTACAAAGAGCTTTAAAAACCTGCCGTCCTGATATCAAACGACTGAGAGTGTTTATCTGAGGAGTGCAGAGTTTCTCTCTGAATGTTCATGAAGTCAAACTCCTACAGAGAGACGTGATCAAAGAGAGAGACTCTGAAGGAAATGTCACTTATCTGAGATTCAAGTCCCAAACTAGAATTTAAAAGGAGACTCATTATCTGCAGCAACTCCTGCTAACTTCACCACGATTCACTCTGATTTTTACACATCAATGAGAACAGTAATCTCCTAATAAAACAAATCAGCTGATAAAAAACAGGTGAAAACTCTGTTTCATCGATCTCCTGCTAGGACGAGGCCTCCGCAGGTACCGCTGGCTTCTTTGGAGGTGATATATTTTAACATTAGCAAACGTTGGCACATTTAATCAAAGATTTAAAAGTCACATATTCTCTAAAATCCTCTTCACCATGTTCCTCTAACACTAATACGTGTCTCTAGTCTGTCTACAAACCCCCCAATGATGAGAAAAGTCCATCCTCTCCGTCTTTTGCCTGCTCCACTTTTCAGAAAATGTGTGCTCAAACAGGCCGTTTGGAGATTTTCCCTTCATGACATCACAAAGGGCAGTAACCCCTCCCCCAGGTGGGTGACACTCCCACAGCTAGGTGTTTGTTCTGTCCTCTGAGTCTGCCTTCTCACCGTAAACAATAGGGCATGGAGCGAGAAAGCCCGAGTCACCCGAGCCCTTCCAGAGAGGGGCGTGGTCAGACACAGCTCATTTACATTTAAAGCTACAGACACAGAAACAGCCTGTTCTGAGCAGGGCAGAAATAGAGGGGTTTATAGGCATGATCAAATACAGGATCAGAGTGGATTTACAACAAGACTCTGAGACTTAGAGCTTATTGTCCCTGAGTGGAAATGTGTTTTGCAGCCGGGAGAAAACAAGAAACTTAAAAACATGAAATAAATAAATACTCGAGTTCATCGAGTGACAACAGGAAACCAGGAATGTATAAAAACGTGCATAAAATCATCGTGTTGTTTTTTATTGATGCAGA
>CM036548.1:495000-532500 GCA_020745685.1 Tautogolabrus adspersus | reverse complement strand
CTTCAAATATGCAGCAGCTCCTCAGAGCTGCTCATTCTTTATTTAAAATCTCCTTCAGGTTTATTCGACTTCAGTAAACAGTGACAGTTACGTTCTGATTTGATCTTTCATTTGTAGTTCACAAAAAGCCTGAAGCTTTGAGCTCTCAGTGTGACCACACCGAGAGATGTTTCCTGTTCCTGCAAAATAAACGACGAATATCGAACACATATCGAATATCAGCTAAATCATAGACTGTAAATATGAATGTTTGAAGCCTGAGTGACATCACCCGTCTGTCCCTGCAGGGGGTGCTGGAGTCCCATCGATGGCGGTCTCCATGCTGGAAATGCTGTCTCAGCCTAACTTTCAGTCAACCTAACGACAGGCTGAGAACTGGAGCTGAGGCGGGTTTTAAACCTCCTGACAAACCGTTACACCGCGCCCACCTGTCAATCAGGTCAGCTACACGCCTTATTGTGAATAACTCTTATCCTTCATCAAATCAAAACTGATGAGTCATCAAAACATTCACCCCCCGTACAGTGTGTGCTGATCGAGACATGAGCTAATCAGACCTGTTTGGTTTTTTGAACCAGGCTGTAAACATGTTAATGTCTGCTGTAAAAACAGGCTTTTTAGAATGGGTGTGTATGTGACTTCCTGTGCTTCTGCAGCCAGCCTCTAGTGGACACTCCAGGAACTGCAGGATTTTACACTTCAGCATCAGCTTCATTTTTAAGACCGGAGGATGCTGCTCAGTTGTTTGGAGTTCCGACTTTTGATGTAACGATGGAGGAATTAGACTGAAGTATGAAAAAGTAAAATAAAACTTGACGTATCCGTCACTGTGCACTGACATCTATTTAAACAGAAAACAGCTGTTACATTCATAATTAACTGCTCCGCTGTGTTACATAAAACACACAGACCAGCTCGTACATATTTTAAATATGTTCACAGAAATAATCTGTGAGGAGGAGGAGGAGGAAGAGGAGCAGGAGCAGGAAGAGGAGGAGCAGGAGCAGGAAGAGGAGGAGCAGGAGCAGGAAGAGGAGCAGGAGCAGGAAGAGGAGGAGGAGGAGGAGGAGCAGGAGCAGGAAGAGGAGGAGGAGGAGGAGGAGCAGGAGGAAGAGGAGGAGGAGGAGGAGGAGGAGGAAGAGAAGGAGGAGGAACAGGAGGAAGAGGAGCAGGAAGAGGAGGAGGAGGAGGAGGTAGAGGAAGATGAGGAGGAGGAGGAGGAGGAAGAGAAGGAGGAGGAGGAAGAGGAGGAGGAGGAGGAGGAGGAGGAGGAAGAGGAGGAGGAGGAGGAGGAGGAGGAGGAGGATGAGCAGGAAGAGGAGGAGGAGGTGGAGGAGGAGAAGCAGGAAAAGGAGGAGGAGGAGCAGGAGGAAGAGGAGGAGGAGGAGGTGCAACACAGGGGAGAGGCTCGACATCATCACTTCGCTGTCGTTTTAATTCATATTCTCTTTAACAGCTGCTCGTGACTGGCGCCGTCTCCCGTCACACGGCGCTCTATTTCAGGATGTGTGACAGACAGCGGTGTTTGCTGCAGCATGAGGTGGGACTGATGCTGAGTTCTCTTTTCACCTGTCTGTTTATTTAAAGGCATGAAACCGTCTACAGGTTAAAGGCAGAGCTTTGTAAAGTCATGATATATTTGATCTCTAATCATCTTTATTTCAGAGTAGAAACGTAAACATACAAAATACAATATCAGAATGACCCCGTATAGTCGGGGACTCAACGATTTGTTCGACTGTCTGATAAGAATAAAATAAAAAATACAAAAGAAAGAAAAAGAAAAAGAAGCCTGGAGACAACACATCCTAACCAAACAGCACAAGGACACACGGGAGCACAAACTTTCAGCTTTTATTGTTTTTGGGGTTTTTTGGACGAGGTGTTCGACTCGATGATCTTGAGCCTCGACATTAGAACGACCAGGAGGCCGCCACCTGCGGGCTGACTCAGATGGGGTCGTTCTGTTATAGAGCTTGGAGCCGGACTCATCTGTACTATAAAAGTAAACAGACGTCTAACTCTCAGAATATAACTCAGTGGACTCCTCCTCTCAGGCAGGATACAACATAAAGCACTTTGTTTGACTTTGAAGAGGACGCAGTGCACCGAAACGTTACTCCTTTATTACATTTGACTTAAAGGAAGAATGTGTAACTTTTTGATCCAGTAGATGTCGCCCTTGAGCTCCAGCATGAAACCTAAATGTCCTTTAACAGCGTCTCTGACGACGCACGGATCTTTGTGTTTCAGAGAGAAGAGACGGCCCGTCGTAACGATGACATCTTTTTACATTCTCATAGAAACAATTCAATATAATAATCACTTCTTGTGAGGATGACAGAAGATTATTGCTTCCATTAGTCGCTCCATCCCTCTGATGAATTATTCCTTAAAGTAAATGAAGCGTAAAGAACTCAGGCCTCAAACTGAGTCGACATCAAAGAGGACGCTCTTTTCTTTCATTGTATCTGCGTCCCCTCCGGACGACGGCTGTGTTATTACAGAGACACGTTGAAATGTCAGAGGGGGGAAGGCTGCGGAGAAATGTGTGAGAGAGCAATAATGAAAACATAATACAATTCTTCTGCACACGAGCTTACCGTGCAGTTTTCTTTTTTATCAACACAAGGACGAGCGTTTAAAGAGTCAGCTGTAATCACGCTCCTCCGTAGAGTCACTACAGTAAGAGGCAGAAACCTGCAGCTTTTTAAAGCCAGACACTTCTGTCCTCTGACTGAGTCAGTCCAAATATCTGTGTCCTCGAGCACGTAGAGAAGGGCTGGAAATAAACCACAATGTGTGTAGATATTCACAACCTGACTCAGAGTCCTGCGGCGGCTTAAACTCTACTCAGATTCACTTTTCATCGGTCGGGCGGGGCTACTCGTCTCCACAGGACATCGCAAACTTATAAAATATCCAAAATACTTCAATGAATCAGGAGAGCAACATCTCTGGAAGTTCTGACAGCATACGATCGACTGGACCCGCCAGAATTACGTGCCATGACCACACACTATCACAAACAGAGAGACGCGGCGTGCACGCAAGAGCTCATCACTTCGGCTAACTGTCCCAACACATCGGCAGGAGCAAGACGTGAGTGAGACTTTGAAGACGCAGAATGAAACGTCCATTTCAGGTCAAGCTTCGTCAACAATGAGGAGCGTCGCCAGGACACGAAGGTGGCCTGCGTTCAGGTGACTCAATGTGGTCACCTGTGTTCATATGTAATGAAATAACACATTTCTCATAGACGTCCTAGTTGTTCATACGTAGTAAATTATGGAGCTCATGTGGAGAACACCTCGTTTATTACGTGCACAAGAGAATAAAAGAAGTACAGCTGCAGGCCGCGGCATGACCCCCGAAGTCCTGAAGTGATTCATGTGATCATGTATGCACACGTGGACTTCATGTGGTTTCATGGTCATCAGAAACACGACTGTACATGACTCCTTTTGTTCAGCTAGAGGAGGAAAAGGATGTGTTGCAGCAAAGTGATGAACCATGCAGACGTTACTCTGAGGTTTTATAGATGTTGAGATGTTGAGTGTGTACAGAATGCTGCGAGAAAATCAATGCGAGCAGGTTGAAACGAGCCTGTGGTGGTCGTACATCCAGCCTACCTACAAACAGCTGGCTGCTGAGCCGTAAGCGGGGGTGTCCATCAGCCGGAGCCTCCAGGAAGCGGAGGGGGAGCTGGTCGACCTGCAGGGACGCCTCCTTCACGTTGCGCTCGGCCCTCACGTAGTGCCACTGTCTGTCATTCAGGGGGAGGTGGGACTTCACGGACAGGAGCACCGGACCGTTTCCCACATCAAAGGAGAACGTCACCACAGAGGGAGCTGCAGGTCCACACACACACACACACACACACACACACACACACACACACACACACACACACACACACAGAGCCGGGTCAGACTGAATGTGATATCAGGGTTTTTATGTTCTTCCTCTCTTTCTGATGCAATGCGATACAATGCTTCTGGGAGAACTTGATGACCTGAATAGATTTATGAGGGGGCTCGGCTGACAGCTCGTCAATATTTCACCGTGTCTCTGATGCTGCAGTAATACATAATGGCTCCAAATATCCGGAGAGCTCCTCCCTCAGGGTGCAGAACAAAACACAGTGTAATCAACATTTTCACAACACCTATAATAAATGAACTAATCTGCAGCTTCTTGAGCTCCGTCTCGGAGGACCGGAGACGCGCTCCTTGCTTATAAGATATGCTCTTTGCTGCTCGCTCTTTGTGCCTGGATCGTTGCGAGCCTTTAAAAAGCGCACGTCGAAGCTGTACTTCTTCATTGGTGTTCTTGTAAACGAGTCAATCTGGAGTGTAAATATATCTGATCTGACAGTGTGAATGGATGAATCCTTACTTCTTTGCCCATCTGGTGTATTCATTAAGGATTTCTGCTCGGCTACACGAGTAGTAACGGAATGCTTTTAACGAGTGCGAAGGCAGCGCGGCGATGCTGTTGACTGTGTCATTAGGATTGCATCACGCTGTGCGGCCTTGACAGCCTGCCTCTCTGGGAAATTAAACTGTCAACTACGATACAGCCAGCCGTTCCATCTGAGAGAAAGCCCTCAGTATATATTCATGTATATCACTGGCAGCGTTTGTGGGTGTTCTAATGTATGGCAGATCTTTTTTGCATGTCACTGTCATGCTCCTCTGTTCTCGCTCTGCATGTTGACTCACAGCTGAGCTCCACTCGGATGAAGTCCTTGAGGCCGAGGTTCTCCAGAAATACCCCTGAAGGAGCACTCGTCTTAAAGTAGAAGGAGATGTCGGAGGCGAGCTCAGCCTGCAGCGTGGGGAAGTAGAGGTAGGAGGACTCCTGGTAGAAAGACGCCGCGTTCCAAATAGACTCTGCAAGAAAAGAAAAGGAAAGAGAGTAGGAAGGTTCCTGACTGAAGACGGCTGTGCAAACTATTACGTCTCAATTGTTTCCCTCGCTCGTATTTTCACACGTCTCCGTGAAACACAAGAAAGGAGGTTTTTAATGCAACAAGACATCCGATCTTTAAGTCATGCTTCCAGTGATGACTCGTGCGATGAAACAGGAAGCAGAGTGTGGTCTCTGGGGTCTAAATTCACACTCTTTTTATTCTCTGCAGCCGATCGTCTTTCTTTATCTGTGGAATCACAACATCGCTCTGTTTCCTGTTCCACTGAGACACACAGCGTTTACTCACAGGTGTGCAGGAGATCCAATGACAGGACAAACATCCGAATATCCTGGAAACCTCTTCAAGTGATTACACACTAAACCCGGATTCTATTCTAGTAAAATATTAAACCAGATCGATGCCTAATTGGATACCCCGCTAACAAAAACAGAACTCCTACACACAGAATATCGGGTCATTTCTTCTTTTTAATTATTAAAAAACTGCAGACTAACTCCTGCACACTGTCCAAACTGCTCAAAGACATTTAAAAGTCTCGTATGGTGCTTTCACAATCTCACTAAACTTCCTGAAGTGTTCGTGCTGAGCTGCATGTGTGAACTCAAACAGCTGAATGTTTCTCTCTTCACCCGGAGTTTCTCCTCCAGCCTCCTCGTATTTATTCTGCAGAAAGTCAGAGTGAGCTGATGTGAGAACACAGCAGGATATAATCAGGAGAATTCACCTCGAGCGAGTGGGAGGGGGTGGTGACGTTTATTCCCTGTGATCGCTGCACGACCATAGACTGTCTGCACGCCACCTCTACGATCTCCGTGCTCTAATGAACCTGCTGCATTCTGTTTCCTGTTCTCCAGTATGTTCTTCTCCACTCTTTAGTTCAGATTGTGATTCTGTTCAACTACACGTAGCATTGATAGAAAGACACATATTCTCATTATAGCGTTGTACAGAGGACTCTGCTGCTTCGTACGCTACTTCAGGTCGTTCTTTTTGCGTCACGTCTTACCTCAGGAGACCCCAGTTTACATTTTGACAACCACTAATATATACCAACAATATTCAGACACAATTATTACCCCCTCCCCCGCTGGTCTGCGTGCACTGCATCCCTCAGACTGTCCAATCGCAGAGCTCGCCAGCCGGCCAACTAGCGGCTTAAAATAAAAGTTCTGTGCTGAAATACATTTTGCATGTTGCCAAATAATATCAAAAAGACTACGTAGCTGTATGAGTGATGAACGTTTGCATGTTGTTGTTAAATTATATGAATGGGCCAACGGCAGGATTGAATGATACTGTAAGGAAACAATGAAGACGTACGTTAACAGCATATTTATTCATTCACAGGAACAACAGGTGACTCTTCTGTTCTTGTAAATGATTAAAGTTATTTCTACTGTGAGTCCTCGCCTTACTCATGTTTCTGCTCGTCTGTTTGTGTTGCTGTGTCGTTATTAAAACCTCGTTAAACATACTCATGAAGCCATGCGCTCTTTAACGCTGCATACGTTCCAGTGCACAGCTCACTGTGGGACATGAAGCATGGATATCTACACCCTCCTTCATGTTACAGTGCTGCTGTCCAGCTGAGGGTTTGACCCCCCCCCCCCAAGGGAAACGCTGGTATGGCGAGCAGATTTTAAGAGGTCACGGAGTCCACAGTGCAGCCGGATGTCGGACTTGTACCAGAGCAGATGAAGCTTAACTCTCTCCCCGTGGGTCAACAAATGAGGCATGCAGACGTCTCTGATCAACAATAAGACCGGAATCAAAGCCTCCATCTGCAACCGAGTCTGGCACAGAAGCTGCAACGCTGAGGTGATCACCTACTGTCTCCATAACAACGCAGAGGGCCGATGTGGTAGACAGCCTGCGAGCCCGTCCTGTTGGTGTCCCCTATCACGATCTGGCTCACTGGGAGGTGGTCTTTATAGGAGAGGATTCCTGTGTCATTAGCCCTGTGACGCACACACACACACACGCACGCACACACACACACACACACACACACACACACACACACACACACACACAAACACACACACACACACACACACACACACACACACACACACACACACACACACACAGAAAAGAAATAAATAAATGGAGCAGGCCCTCGGGCGCTGGATGCCTTTATGGGGGTCCAGATAAAGGCGTCCATTCTTCTGCATTAGCCCAGAATGCAGAGTAAACACATTAAAAAGGAGCAATCTATCACGGCGCCGACAACTGCCTGTGGAAATATGCACACGGCGCCGAATGGAGACGAGCTCTGGAGTGGATTTACATACGGTAAACAAACACACTCAGAACGACTCACGCTGAAAAACTTTGATGCAGCTTTTGTTTCTTCAGTCGGCTCGTAGAAAGCGATGATGAGTTTGATGATAACTGGGTGTAAACGTTATGACAGAGCTGTAATGAATCATTGAAAGAGCGCTCGCACGCCGCAGGAGGAGAAAACACGTCTAGACCCTGAGCGATGAATATATGTTTAAATATGTTCACTCTGGTCGTTTCAAGAGTGCCGATTCATCTGTATGATAATTCTGGAGATTACAGTGCTGTTGAATTGTTTCTCCTCGTAAACTGAGATCCTTTAAAACTCTTACAGCTCCAAACAAACTGGTCCCAGATCAAAATGCTAAACTCTGCAAGAGCGGGAAGAACTCCGATCTTTAGATTCTGCTCCATGAATTTTGGGCATCAAAAGAAAAAGCAGATTAACCGAGTTCAGTGAAAGCTTGCAGGACTTTAAGAACCAGCCAATCAGAAGAACAGGTCACGAAGGTGCACGAGTTCTGCTATTTTAAATTGAGAGCGTTGTGAAAGCAGCGACGAAAAGCAGCAGATGTTGATGATGAAGGTGCTTGTGCGCTCTGGGTGCTGAGTGCTGAAAACATGAAGGTGGACACAGGTCCTGATCCTCCTCTTACTGATTTATAGAGGCTGCATAAAATAATCCAGATATCACTTTCAATGTAAATAGATGAAAAAGAAGAAATAAACATTGTTGGTGTGTGCGGTGCGTACCATGCGTCTGAGTCGGCGTCACAGTTGCAGAAGAAGTTCATGTCGATGCAGTTCTCCTCCAGGCTGCAGGAGCACTGCTGGACGCCGGGCAGGAAGCCTCCCCAGTAGCTCCGCCTCTCTCCTTCCCGGTCCAGCCACCAGGACAGCGGGCTGCCGTCTGCAACAAAAGAACACCAGTTGTGCACAAGAGCAAAAAGTTGATTTCTATGGCAATAGCACGGTGCCTGTCAGAGGTCAAGTAGGCTACATGTCAAGAACTCGGGTTGGATTGTGAGAATTGCAGCATGTTGCATCACCGAGTTTGTTTTTAAAAGCAAAGAAAATACAAATGCACGACGATTTCTAAATCTGTCATCTCTTTGAAAAACGTTTAATCACTTCACACCAGCTTTCACTTCTTTATCTCATATCGCTCATTTCTATTTAATGCTCGCTTTAAACTTTGAACCTCTCTCTGTATGAATGTTCCTCTGTCAATAAATGTGCCTTAAAACTGAAGAGAGGTAGTAATGAAGGAAGAAACACACAGAGACAGCTCTCTGCAGAATTGGTACACAATCCACCAGGAAAGATTCTACTTTTGGGGAGCTGTGGGGCAGGAGGACTTTAATAAACCTGGTGTACATAAACGGGGCACACCTGGTTTGCTACTGCTGCTGAACAACAGGAGTCTAAATGTCCCTTGAAGACGTTGAATCTTTGTTCTATTGTTTTTATGCTTCTTGTAATTGTTTGATTAATTCCTCCATGATTGTGTCGCTGTGTTTGTTGCTGTGATTGTTTGTGCTCTCAGGTCTTCAGAAAAAGAGACGTTAATGTCACGGAGAAAACCTCATTAAAGAAAGATTCAACTCAATCAATAACAAACAAAGGAGAAGAAGCAGAGAGGACGAACAGGGACAGAAAAAAGTTCACCAGATAACAGATTCAGCTTTCACCAACACACACACACCTCCTCCTCCTCCTCCTCCTCCTGTTGTTGTCCTACACGTTCTCCTGCTACCCCCACACCTCCTCCTCCTCCTCCTGTTGTTGTCCTACACGTTCTCCTGCTACCCCCACACCTCCTCCTCCTCCTCCTGTTGTTGTCCTACACGTTCTCCTGCTACCCCCACACCTCCTCCTCCTCCTCCTCCTCCTGTTGCCCAACACCTCCTCCTCCTCCTCCTCCTGTTGCCCCACACCTCCTCCTCCTCCTCCTCCTGTTGCCCAACACCTCCTCCTCCTCCTCCTCCTCCTGTTGCCCAACACCTCCTCCTCCTCCTCCTCCTCCTGTTGCCCAACACCTCCTCCTCCTCCTCCTCCTCCTCCTGTTGCCCAACACCTCCTCCTCCTCCTCCTCCTCCTCCTGTTGCCCCACACCTCCTCCTCCTCCTCCTCCTCCTGTTGCCCAACACCTCCTCCTTCTGACGTCCCTTCCGGCTGTAAAAGATAACGACGTTACGTAGAACTTTTCGAAACAGCTCACATTCAAACCGGCATCTGTTGAAGGGAGACGGCGCCGCAGTGATGGCGGCTTGTAAACTTCCGGTTTTCTCTGGATTGGTCTCTAAATGTATTTCTTCTCCTGATGGATTCTCTGCTGGCATTTCAATCTATTAGAATCCAGACTCTCTGGCATTTTCATGACACCTTGTCTGCGAGTGTCAGTGTGGCTGCACAGCGACGCCATAACGGCACAATTCATCACCTCCACTGAGGGGTTAAGTGGTCCAGCTTCAATCATCCGTCACACGGCGTGACCCCGCATACGAGATGAGGCCAGCGAGCACGGAAAAAGCCCATTAGACTGCATGTCACAACACATAATCAAGTGTCACATGCTACACTGGCTTCTCTCCATGCACAGCATACATTACATCTGCATTAGGCAAAGTTTGCATGTATGAACACACACGCCGTATGAGTCACCAACACGCTCTCATCTCCGTCGCCAACTCTGCTCTCAGTGTAGATAACGATCCCGAGAAAATCTCTAAGCAACAAAGTCTGACCAAAAGTGTTAGAGAAAAGTTTCTCACTGTGCTGAGGCACAGACAAGACGGGAAATAATGTGGCTAGAACAACACTTTCCAGCCAGCCCACATTTCCATTAAAAGTTAAAAATAACACCGGCTTCTTTTTTACACACGTTATCCTCCATCCTCGTCCGTGCACTCGCTGCACACTGACTTACCTCTCCTCCATCTGTGCTGCTGTTTCAAAACACTCAACAACAGGTCCACAAATAAGAGCAGGCAACAATCAATACTTCCTGAAGGAGAGGTGAGCCTCGCTCTCTCCCTCAAATTGGCTGGATATTGACAGGACTTTTTCCACAATGAACAGGCGAGCGCATCCTACTGTCTCCTTCACGCCAACCAAAGGGGATCAACTTTTTGACAACAGCTAGACTCGAGTCTGCAGCGTTCATTACACCCACACGCCAAGAGACGGGAACATTCTGCAGACAGTTGTTTCAGACGTCATTTACAATAAGTGCATTTAAACGTTGTTAGACGGATGTTGAAAATCTGCAAGACATCGATCTCAGAGAAACGACGAGCTGTGCGGGTCAGAGAGCTGCAGCTTTATTTACATAAATGAACAAATAAAGAACTGATCTCATTTTGAGATCACATCGTAGTTACCGTTAGCAGAACATAAACATGTGTTTTTTTCTTATATGATATCTGCCTACAGGACGTGACACGACACGACCACGGGACGATAATAATGACCAACGACCTTCATGCAAACAGGAGCACAAACAGCAGACGTTAAACTTATTGCATAAAAAAACTAAAAAGGAACATCTGTATGTTTGGAACCATGACGTATAAACTCCAACAAGCCGAGCAGTCAGAGGAGAACAGAGGAGTGTGCTGGAGGTTTGAATGAAGGCTGTCTAACTGGTGATGACTCACACCTCAACATAAATATCTAAACAAACGTGCGAGCTCTGAACAAACATGAGTGATGGACGCCAACCTTTACAAGCTGCCTTTTATTTTACAGTCGTGATATTTACGTCCCTGAGACGTTTCTCCTTCAGTCTGAATGTCACGGAGGTTTAATGAGGGGACAAAGTGACCCCCCCCTCTGTACCGTCTTACAGAGGACGGGATCAGCTGAGCCAGCGGGGGAGAACAGCGCTGTGTGTGTGTGTGTGTGTGTGTGTGTGTGCATGTCTGACTGTGTGTGTATGTGGAGCTCCCGCTGTGCCGTGCTCTCTCTCGCTTCCACAACGTCGAAAGGCAGGGACACCGATATGATGCGGTTGCAGAATCAAGGAGAGTGTCTGAAGGCGTGATAAGGACGGAGCTTCTTTAAGGCGCTTTTGCGGAGCTGCACTTTCAGAAAGATTCCTGAAGGCATGCCGCCATTTTTAATAACTTTCTTTGTCTGTTGGCTCCATTTTGTGAAAGACAGTCGCCTGTCAACTTTAATGAAGGCGTTCTATAAGTTCAACTTCAACATAACAATACCTTTAAAGATATTTTAATGAGAACACAAAAGGCCAGACTAAAAACTAAGAACCCAACGACGACCACGGCGGTCATTAAGCTGAGAGTTACTTTGAAGCAAACTTGATTCAGTACAGGCACGAAGTGAGGGAAGTAAACAAGTGTTTAACTATGCAGATTTGTGCACCATTACAAGGACATTAAAAAGCTGAACATCTGTTTCACGTGAGCGACAGAGACTGACGGGAAAGACGGCAGAGCGGCGGCTAACAGCTTAACTCCACAACTGGAGGTGAACTTGAGGACTTCTTGGCACACGCGTGCGACTCTAATCCGACTTGGCGGCTCTGAACAGCTGCGTCTGTTGTTTCTTTCTCTCCGTGTGAATTTGCATAAGTGCACTTTTGTCCAATAATTAATGTGAATATGTGTTGAAGTATCTTTGCAGTCAGAAGCAGTATGTGCTCGGCTCAGTGAAGCGTAAAGATTTATTTCACCTAAAGTTTGAGCTCAAACAACAAAGCAAGCTTCCAAATATTCAGAGTGTTTCTTAAAGTGTTCATGATGCCGTTAAACAGTCCGCTCTCCGTCACCTCTTTGATGTCGGCGTGATAATGAACTTGTTTGTTTGCACATGCATGGCGCCCAGGGAAATCTGGGACTTCATGAATGTTTCATGATTTAAGAGCAAATGTTTGGATGTTTGGGACACGGTGGGTGCCAGAGCAGTTCAAGATGAATGCAGAGAAAAAAGAAGGGAGGCCGCCTTTCTTGTTATTGTAGAAACATAAGAAGGAAAGCGGAGCAGAAGGCAGGGTGTTGAAGAGGGCAGCAGCTCCCAATGTGACAAAGCACCGGCAGCCCGACTTTCAATTCACAATGTAACAACAAACCGTCCCCTGACGCTGCAAAGCACAGAACAATCGAGACTCACCATGTCCACAATGAGAAAATGTACAGATAAACTTTATCAAACAGCAGTGGGGCCGCCAATTTCAGAGAGAGCTCTGACAGAAGAAGCAGGTACAAAAGTCAATCTTGGCTCAACTTCAGCACGAAGCAGCAACCAATAGGAGGAGCAGCAGCTCGGACACGAACGCTGCATTTTCTGCTCGGCTGGTGTAAAATCTCATAATGTAAAGTGAATCATTCTGGAGAGTTTGGCTGTTTGCTTATCTTTCAAACACATTCATCTGTTACTCAAACTTCCTGCGTTGTATTCCATGTGTCACCGGCACCCAAAGCAACACGCCTCCACTCCTGCAGACCCTTCGCTGCTTTTCAATCCACGGCTGTTTTTAGCTCCAACACCCACTTAACAAGCTAAACCTGCCAGTCTCCAACAAAACACTACAACAGCTAAATCTCTGTTTCTACCTCTGCTGCTCTCATCGATCTCACAGCCAACGTGTGGCAGACGCCGCTCCGACAGCTGACTCTGCACGTTTAAAGGCTTTTTGGATAGCTGTGAGTTTTTCCCTGATATTTAATAACGTGATACCTGCTAGTTTTGGAACTCTTGGGTTATTTATTTGTAATTATTTGTCGTGCTGCAGGAGTAGAACGAGTGTACATTTCTGAAGCGTGAGCGCAGACGTGAGCCGCTGTACACGATGAGAAAATGCTATATTCAGGAAAGGAGTTACTGTGACATGATGAGGTGATGACCTTTAAATATTGTGACCGGTGAGCGACCCGTGGGATTGTCGTGCATGCTATGATGCAGCCTCTTACTCTTCTCTGCACGCCAGTATCTTCTTTACAGCGTTGATGTAAAACCAAAAACTCCTTCATCATAGGTCGGATTCTGTTACTTTGTCCACCATTTCCATGTCGTCCTTTTTACGTCTTGCCTCCTGAGGCCCCCCCACCCTCCCCTCCGTGAGGTGAATATACGAACAGGCATCTTGGGAAGATTTCAGGTGCAGGCAGTCCTGAAATGTTCTGGACATTTTGAGGAATGCAGTTGTGAAAAGGGCTTTGAATGGAAGAAGGTAGGAGCTCGTATCCTTGGTTAACATTGAAACACGTTCTAATATCCTCCTCTCCTCGTCAGGAGCCTCATGCAGATAAACAAGGTGCACTTCAGCATCTGCAGTGTGCAAAGATAGGCTTTTAACTAGCTGGAACATTAAAGCATCAGTGGCAATTATTGTCACAGAGAGAAACGACTCGTAGTGATGATAAATGTTTACTCGATTCAGTCCAGGGAACATTGTGGGGCACAGAAAGAGTAAAAAGCAGGCGTAGCAACAAGCTTTCCTGGATTTAAGCCCTAAACTAAAAGTCATTGTGACTTATTTGATCACACACCTTTAAGTTTTCCTAAACTTTACCTGGTAGACTTCGACCCAGGACTCAAACAGGACACTCTTCAATCCTGCTGTTGTGTTGGTTAGTGAGGAGATCAGGACCTTTATGAACTCTCCGCTTCTCTTATCTCAGCTCATAAACCAAACAGCTACAGTGAAACAACCCTCACCTTTAGTGTTGAAGAGATGGGACTTCTTGCAGTTGTAAACCACTTCCTGCTGGCACTGCTCCGACCCGGACACGATGGCCCGGAGCAGTTCAGCCGAGGCGCTGTAGTTGAGCGTCATGATGTGCGGTCTGTGAAGAGACGAGCCCTGCACGGTGACTGGAGCTGTGCTGTTGTGTGTCAACACCGTCCACACCTTCTCCTCTAAAAGACAAAGACGTGAATCTGTTAGCATCAACTGCTAACACTTTCTACAAAAACATGTGACACTGTTAACTTAAACACATCCACATGCACAATCAACACCATGATTCTGTCCTCTACATGAAAAACAACAAACCTCTGCAGGTATCAACTCTGAATACAAACATTAGTTAATGAGTTAGCATTATTATTAAGCCGGAGTTAGCATTATAGCTACATGTCATCAGTGGTTCAAAGGAAGGTACGAACTAAAAACATCAAACTCATTAAAAGTGTCAGAACACCTGAGAGGAGAGTCGATGAGACAGCTCACAGAAACATTTCTTATAACGGACACAATGAGGTGGTTAAACAAAACATAAACCCCTCTATTCCAGCCCTGCTCAGAACAGGCTGTTTCTGTGTCTGTAGCTTTAAATGTAAATGAGCTGTGTTGAGCACACATTTTCTGAAAAGTGGAGCAGGCAAAAGACGGAGAGGATGGACTTTTCTCATCATTGGGGGGTTTGTAGACAGACTAGAGACACATATTAGAGAAACATGGTGAAGAGGATTTTACAGAATATGTGACCTTTGACCTTCATAAGAGTATTTCCATTTTTGTAAGGTAACTAATAAACACGATAAACGAACACATTAAAAACAGTCAGGTGTCCTAAAGTATAAAAAGTGGGCGTCGGCTTGTGTGTCGTATATTTTACATCTGGGCATCGTGTCCGCGGCCGTTAGCGAGGCAGGGAGACTTTCTGTGTTGTTGGCTGAAACATTGGTTGATGCTGGTGACATTTCACAAATCTTTGAATATGTGAGGAACTAATGAATGCTCCTGTTTCCAGGCAACAGTCTGATTACCTTCTATCCCCAATCTGTCAACCTAAAAACCTTAAAAAGGTCTGAAAATATCCCTCAGAGTATAAAAACACAAGCAGCAGCACAAACAGAGGAGTCTTTTTCTTTTCGCTAACGCTGCATTTGTTGCTTACAGTATGAGACTATTGCTAATTGTGAACTAACTGATTCTACATTTGCATACAAAGGAGAGTTTGCACAATCCAATCAGAGGAGGAAATCCATCCCATTTCCATCGCCGCTCAATTTCCATGATGTTGACTTTGCATTCGAGAAAATCTCGTCTCTGCTCTGTGATTATTCACGACAGGATGTCCGGCTTACACTTATTTACATTTCTAATAGATTCTTTAATTGAGGTCAAGTCCAGGCTGCCCAACAACTCAGAACAGTGAGGAGAAGACTGAGAACAGCAGACAGGCAGGAGGAGCAGGCGGCGCTCTCCTCGCTGTCCTCCTCCTCGTCTGTAACATCAGCGCTACATTAACCTTGAGGAGGACGAAGCGGTTGAGAAGGTTGTGACAGCTCCATGATGAATTCTGTCTCTGCAGTGTCACAACTTAACGGAACATGTTTTGTCCTCTGTGTCATGAGGCCCGTGGATCAGGGCGAGCTTCTTCACCTGTCTGTCAAACGTCACGCTTCAGGAGACGGTCCGGGTGAAGAAGTGAAAACCGCTGTGACTGACATCTGACACCCGGAAGTAATTCAATGGACGTAGTCTGGACATCAAGAAGACTGAAGCCTTGAATCTAAAACTAGACCAACCAGGGGTGCCGGTATAGCCTTGTGGTTAATGAGGGCGCCCCTTGTACCAAGTCCGGGTTCGAATCCGACCTGTGGCTCCTTTCCCATATGTTGTTCCCCACTCTCTCTCTCTCTCTCTCTCTCTCTCTCTCTCTCTCTCTCTCTCTCTCTCTCCCTCCCTCTCTCTCTCTCCCCTATTTCTGACTCTATCTACTGTCCTGTCTTAAAAACAAAATAGTTGAACCCACAGTCTGTAAAAAACATGGACGTAGTCTGAGTTACGTCACCCATTGGTCCAGCGTGTAACCCCGCATCTCGCCCAATGACAAGCACAAGCCCCCCACGACCAATAAAGACATTACACAAACCTCCCATCGTTGAAAGGAAGACGTCGTCCGCTCCAAACGTTTTGATGTTTTGAAGCAGAACTACAGAAACAGTTTTTTTTTTCTTGGGTCTCGAGGTTTTATAAACCACGTTTGTTTTTAATACTGTAAATAACTAAAGGCCAAATGGGAAATTCCCTCTGCTCTCCGAGCTCTGCAGAGTGCCTTGTAATTATGTTTGGATATTTGTGCTGCCATGAGCATATTTAGGAATGATCTCATCGACTCTTTACCTCAGAAAGAGGTCAGTGCGTTCTCCTTGAGCATTAAATAAACACAGGGACATGCTGCTGCAGAAACAACACGTAAAGTTCTGTGAAATCTGAAGCCCAGAGACTAATCCCAAGCTCCAGAATCAGGGTATAAATAACGAGTTGTTTGTGCAGATTGAGATGTGTTTTTCTATTCTGGACGATTCTCTTTAAGCATCGCCGTCAGTTCAAAATGTCAGCCGTGCACACTTAATGTCTCATCATTTAACGGCAGACTGCCATGAAATGTAGCGAGCAGATTAAAGCTCCCAGAGGGATTAACCCCTCTGACTTTAATGACCCCATGCTTTAATGGAAATTGCAGCCTCTGGAGGCCACTGGGTGGGCTTTGGTCTTCTAAAGCTCGTTAAGTTGGGATCTCCCACAGACCGCTGCTGTAGCTAACGGAACCATTACTTTGATTATGAGTGCACATCAGTGTAAAGACGTTATCATATCTGCAGCCCTTAAAATATCTAGATCATTTCAGTGATCCTGAAATCCTCCTGACCTGGTTGTTCACACATGCACCTCACAGCAGAGACTATCTCTGTCTGACAGGAGGGGGGGGGGGGGGGGGGGGGTCTCCTGAGGTAAGACATGACGTAAAAAAAGATGTGGAAGTGGCGTACGAAACAACAGAGTCCTCTACACGACGCTATAATGATAATATGTGTCTTTCTATCAATGCTACGTGTAGTTGAACAGAATCTCAATCTGAACTAAAGAGTGGAGAAGAACATACTGGAGAACAGGAAACAGAATGCAGCAGGTTCATTAGAGCACGGAGATCGTAGAGGTGGCGTGCAGACAGTCTATGGTCGTGCAGCGATCACAGGGAATAAACGTCACCACCCCCTCCCACTCGCTCGAGGTGAATTCTCCTGATTATATCCTGCTGCGTTCTCACATCAGCTCACTCTGACTTTCTGCAGAATAAATACGAGGAGGCTGGAGGAGAAACTCCGGGTGAAGAGAGAAACATTCAGCTGTTTGTGTTCACACATGCAGCTCCTCCTGGACACCGGGATGATTATGAGCTTAAAGGCATGTTTAATAAGTTAACGTTTACGTTTGAGAATGAACTGAAAGGTGTTCATTACATCTTAATAGTGAAGCTGATTCATAGCAAAATGATTTGAGGCTGAGGTTAAACTTTCTGGATGTATTTCCAGAAAGGTCAGATGTACATTTGTCTCAAAGGTCACGTTAAAGGACCCACAAGACTCGATGCCAGTTTCCATAAGTCAAAGGTTAGGTGGTGAAGAGGGAGCTGAGCCTGAAGGCAAAGCTCTCGATTTAACGGTCGCTCTTCGCTCCAACCCTCACCTGTGGTCATGAGTTCCAGCATCTGATTAGGATGCCTCCTTGACCCTTTCCAGGCACACCCAACTGGGAAGAGACCTCGGGGTAGACCCAGAGTTCTCTGGAAGAGATTTGATACCCCATCTGGCCTGGGAACGCCTCAGAATCCTCCAAGAGGAGCTGGAAAACGTTGCTGGGGAGAGGGAAGTCTGGGTTGAATAACTTCGTCTGCTGCCACCGCGACCCGATGAGGAAGAAAATAGATGGATAGCTGGAACTGGGTCCTTAATGGAACCGGGTTTGATCTCTTTCCTAACGAGGAGTATCTTCCAGAGCTAACCAGATAGGAGCTTTGGAGAAGAGGCCCAAGACATTTTACAAACCCTGACGGTGTCATCGATCAGAGGATATCACACCAGTCATGCAAAGATTTCATGGTTCCCAAACACTTAACAGAATCATCTCCCATAAATGTAATCATTTCTTTAACAGCCAACACTCAGCAGTTAAACTTCCAAACGTGACTGAAATCACATCACTGCCATCAGAGAAGACTTATTGATCTTTCTGCTTTCACACCAAAAAACAACAAGTCCAGAGTCAGTGGCTGGAGAAGCTGTTTTTCTCACCGTTGTTGGGTGAGCAGCGAGGATTTATCGATAGTTTTTATACCGTCAAAAGCACCAGGGCTTGTTTCCCACTGAACCAAACCAAACAGGTTTCAAGAGGCAGCGCCCTGAGATCACTCCAGTGTAAGCACACGGACATTTACGGAACATATCGACTGCTCACAGATATGTTCTTCACTCTCAGGAGCTGCGCTGAGAGCTCGTAATGATTTCTTTCTGCATGCTGGACTGTCACGCAGCTGTCGAGCTATTGATCACCGCAGTGCGTGTGAGCCCAGTCTTCACTCTGCCAGCTCTCAGATGAACTCAAAAAAAGAGTAAAGGTGACAACATGTGAGCCACAATGATCTCACCTGTCATGTTGCAGTATACTTGTGTGGGTCCCAGCGGACCACTCCCATCTGGATCAATGGAGAAGAAGCCCGAGGAGCTGCCAATCAGCTTGTAGGCCTCACAGGACGACTCGTAGATGGCTGGAAGAAAAGGAGACGGGACAGGAATCAGTTTTTCCTGTAAGACTCAGCTCACGCTCTGACAGCTTTCTGCCGCCCGACTCTTCAGACTGCTGCACACGTCGATATTTATTTATGGACTGTGTTCAGCTAATGTTTTCATCCTTTAGTGAAATATAGGAGGTTGTTGGTGACACGTGTTTCTGCTCTATCTATATCCATATGTCTGCACCAGTTAAAAACAGAGTACGAGATGGATTAAGACTTTTCTTTGTGTTCCTGGTGTCTTCATTTCTTTTCTTTCTAACTGTAACTGGCGTGCTCTCCTGAAGTCTCCAATAGAGAAACTATTCAGTCATTAGGGCTTCATTATGAGCTTTAAATAAAAGTTGAATCTAGATCAATGTAGGCATTACTAGATGTTGAGCTGTGTGTTTATAACATCTGTTGATGCATAAAGGACACGTAATCCTCCACTAACAGAAACAACACAAACTGACAGCTAGCTAACAGAAGTGATGAACCTTTCTTAAACGTTGTTCACGTGAAACAACAGGTCCTGAAATCTAGAAAAAAGGAGACAAAGCAGGATTTTGGCGAACCTATTCCTTACTGTGGGATTTAAAGGAGCAGTCTGTAACTCTGACACCTAGTGTTTAAAATGGGTACTGCAGTCCAAATTCTAAACATTGTAGAGAGCTGTCTCCCCCCCCCCCCTCCTCTCTAGAGTGGATGCTCACGCAGGTCACCATGTGGTGGACACTGAAGCTTCAGTGTTTATCCAGCTCTGCATCGGTCTGTAAACCTTTCTGCGTTCTAACCTCTCTCCATTTTTCAAAAGCATCTCCAATATTGATCCTAGTTTGAGCACGTTTCTGCTCGTGGAGCTTATTAGAAACATGCAGAGGCTTTTTAGGTCGGGTACAATCACTTCTATCTGAACCAGTTCTCTTGCCCGCTTCCATCGCTGCAACACCTGTTGGTTTGACCTGATAACTGCTCTCATATCTGGCAAACCGAGGGGCGTCCAAAACGGCCGTGTGGGGGTGCCTTAAAACCGCCTACCTTCTCTGGTCCAAACAAATCCAGACCATTCAGGACCAGAATCTAAAGTTAGAAGGAGGACATACTGGCTGCTGCATTGTTGTCAGAGAAGCCAGCACTTCAACATAGCATGTTTCCTTAATGTCTGATCATAGAGTAAGCTCACTTTATCATCTCACTCTCTACACATCTCACTGATTGGCCCTATAAGGAGTAAGCTGACAGCTGTGTTCACAGGTCAGTATAAAAACACAGTTAAATCTTTTCTCCTGTTTTGGTGTGATTCTCTTTTTTAAAGACTGAAGTTTGAGGTGTCCATGGAAACAGGTCGATGTTTTTAGGGGGTATTTGGTGGCTGTCGGGTTAGAAAGTAAAATATTTTTTAATTCAGCAGATGCTCTTAACTGTCATGTTCCCTCCGACATGCTTAGACGACTGCATATAAACAAGAAATCAGTATTCTGCAGCTCACTCGTCGCCTCCAACAGAAGTCTGCACGGCAGATATCAAGGCGATGTCGGGGTGATGTCAAAAGCTGACACCTGTAAAGAAGAACTCCCACGTATGGAGTCAGTCTAAAGTCAGAGAGTCTGAACTATTTAAGGAGGAAGTAAAGAAAGAAATAGGTCGTGTCGGGTCGAGACAGGACAGGTTTTCTTTGTCCCGCTCACTTACAGGACGGCTAATGTGTGTGTGTGCTGGACCAGATGACACGGCTCAGTTGACCTGAAATAAATCGGGCTGCGTGGCGGGTGTAATAGCAGGTTTGAGACGAGGTGAGAGGGACTGCTCACAGTTATGACAGGTCGCTCCGGAGTATCCTGTCCCCGAACAGTCGCAGGAGAAGGAGCTCCACGTCTGAGAGCAGCGGCCTCCGTGTTCACACAGGTTAGGAAGGCATCTGTAAAAAAAAAAAAGACATAAACAGGTTTAACACGAGGCTTCACTGCTGATTAGAAGAGTCCATTCATTATTTCAAGAGGTCAAAGGGTGTAAAGAGAACCCTCCTAAAGGCTGCTTGAGATAATGACTTCATAACAACATGCACTCTAATCCCATCATTGTGCTTTACATCCATCAGTGTTTCCTGCGTCATTGATTGGTTGCTGGCAGAAAGTGAGGATTAGATTAAAATGAAAACTATGAACTTAACACAGACACAAGTCAAACAGGAGACGTTAAACGCACAGTATGTCAACGCCACCACCAGGGGGCTCTCAATCAAAACAATAACAAAATATGAGGTTGAGGCTGGCGAGGAATCATGAGAGTGATTCTCTCTGCTGTAAAAACAGGCTTTTTAGAATGGGTGTGTATGTGACTTCCTGTGCTTCTGCAGCCAGCCTCTAGTGGACACTCCAGGAACTGCAGGATTTTACACTTCAGCATCAGCTTCATTTTTCAACACCGGAGGTTGCTGCTCGGTCTAATCCCAGACCAGCCACAAACAAACAGTTTCAATGGATGTTGGCGTTCCTAAGATAAATAAACGTATTAAAATGAAAATACATTCAGACTGGAACACGAGGAGTGAATATCACAAGATTGTTTTAACAGGAGCGGCCCGAAACAATAACACTTCCCTGCAGCAGACGGAGGAGATGAAACAAACCTCTCAGGCATTTGCATTAGGCAGAAAAGATTTGCTTCTTTTGTTTCCTGTTTGCAAACCTGATCTTTTATTTATCAGGTAAGCGAGACCCCTGCTCACTGCTCCCTTTATTCTGTTGTATTCAATTATGAACATCAGCTTTGGAGCTCACCCGGTGGAATAATTTGCTGTTTATTCATGTTTCGCTAAAAAATTCCCAAACAAGTGTGAAATGAGGGCGTCTCATACGGTGCCCCTGTCTGAATTTGAAAACAGCCGGCTGACACGTCGAGGTGTTTCTCTCCAAAATAAAAGCATTGCTGTCACCTTCAGACTAGAACGCCTGCTAATGGGATTTTGACACAATGAGCGCTTTGCAGGAAATTCTAAACCGCTCTCTTCTGATTAATAGTCCCTTCCTCAAGCCTCCTTCAGTTTCACATAATTGCCGGCCTTTGGAGCATGCATCTATAATTTCATACACTTTCATCTCCCAACTATTAACTGAAGCGGAGCGAGCCAGCCGCAACATGGATAAGGTTGCAACACTGGTTTAATTACCATCAAGCTATTTTCTGTTGTGTTCACGGCTGCCCTAACGGGTCATGGAATTACAGCAGGCAGCACACTTAAGTGCACACTGACCATAAATCGAGTCGCAAGGTTTAATTAGACACAGAGGAAAGGAGATTGACTGTGATAAAAGTTAATTTTCTCACAGCCCGGGGTCATTCGAGAGGCCACTTTAAATGAATCCAAGTTAACATCAGTGCAATAAACATTCACAAAGCGTCACGTGTCGCGTCCTCGCCACAGATCTGAGCTCAGGAGGTTACAAAGACTGCTCATCAAGAAGCTGAAGTTTGGATCGTGTCACCGCCGCTGCATGATGCATGTGGACGGAGCGTTTCATCGTCTCGTTTGCATCTGTTTTTCATGAATCAGTGGAGGACATGTAGACCTTTGTTTTGTTTATTTCACGACTACATTTCACAGATTTTATGCAGCGACAGTTATCTAACGGATGATTTGAATCTATAAAACAACAGAGCTCCTTTTATGCATCAATCGACGGAGAGTTTGGGTTATTATGCGTCTCTGCAGAGCTCTTAAAGCAGCTTCCATTTGCTTCTGTCTCTTTTTAGTTTACACAATCACAGCTGAGGTTCAGGTTTCAAAGTCCTTATTAATGTTTCCAGTAACAGCTGGTTTCATCCAATAAAAAGCTGCGATGAACCAAGTGTTTGCCACAAGCAGAGCTCAGAGAACCCTAACATGTAGTGGCTAATGCCGGCGTATACTGTGTGACTTCAGGACGACTGAGACACGACTCATTTTAACGTCGGGATTGAATCCAGAGGGTTCAAGTCCTGTGCGCTACCAAAGAGCCCTCAAGACAGACACTTGTTTGAAACTCCCGCCGCTTGGGCTCCCATCAACAATATGCTCAGCTGTGTTTGGAAAAAGAAACGCGTCCCAGCATGATGAAAGCAAACACTCCCCTCCTTCGCTCTGTCATCTCCTACAGAGCTTCCCCTTCGTCCACCGACACCACAGACTGGCAGCGCTGTTGTGTTTGCGTTTCCTCTGACAGCGAACAATCTGGACTAGAAAGCAGGTAGTTTGAAGTCTGACACAGAAGAGAGTCACCTCGGGGCAAATACGAGGTAGAAAGCTGCAGTTTGCATGTTTGTCTCGATGCTATAAATGTTCCAAGCAGCATGCAGACACTCATCGAGCGTGTAGGTCTGCCAATCCCGTTCGCAGAGCTCACACACGAATGAGGTAATGAGGGAGAGGGAGGGGAGGGGGGCAAGTGGGCCAGTGGGGTGCAGCTTGTTAGCATAGTCCTCTGCCAGAGAGGGTGTTGTCGACTCTCTGTTGCTGTTTAATTGGCTGGTTCTGTCAGCGTGTTTGTGTCTATAGGACAAGATGTCAGTGACTCTCAGGCAGCTCTGCAGACAACACACTGCCATCTTCAAATGAACAATGTGGGCATGAATAACTCTCCGCTGCCAACGTTAGTCATGTTTTACCCATTTTTATCTGTGACACATTCTGACTGTGAAATGTCAAAGTTTCCTGTAAGATCTCTTTCCGCTAATTATATAAAAAGTGCAAATAAGGAGCTGCTTTACCTGTCTCTTATACTGCAGGTGTCAAACTGGAGCTCGTTATAACTTCCCAGCAGTCCTTGCTGTACATGACTGAGATTCAGCGGCTGGCTGTTGATGGAAATGAGCCGCATGCACCCCTGGAAGTCCGGAGTCAGGTGCTGACAGGCCGTGGAGGGACAGCCTGGGTGGAGATGACACAAGATACAGTCTTAGTGAACGATAAACGCGAGCAGTTTGAAACAGTGTGTGTGTGAAAGAGAGAGAGTAACAGGCTCAGTGTTCATACGTGTAGGAGGTACCTATCAGAAGAGAGGATATTATCTGCAGAGGAAGCAGAAGTGCTCACATTCTTTATTCGAGTAGGACGGATAAAAACCTTTAGGTAGAAGGACAGAGTCTGACATGGACTCACGGTCGGGGTTTCAGGACACCAGTAAAAATAAAACATATCTGTATCAATACCACAACTACCAACCTCCATCCGGTCTGCAGAGTCCCTTTGCACCTTTAAGAAAACCTAAAGACCCAGCTCTTCATGAACACCTACGACCTTCATGATGATGATGATGGTCTCGATAGATGATGATGATGATGATGGTAATGATGATGGTTTTGTTTGATAACGATGACTTTTAATATGGTTTCTATACTGGTTAGAGCTCTTAAGAACTGCCATCAATGTTGTGCTCTGCCTCTGGTCACTTCCTGTCAGCACCTGTGCTCTGCCTCTGGTCACTTCCTGTCAGCACCTGTGCCCTGCCTCTGGTCACTTCCTGTCAGCACCTGTGCCCTGCCTCTGGTCACTTCCTGTCAGTACCTGTGCTCTGCCTCTGGTCACTTCCTGTCAGCACCTGTGCCCTGCCTCTGGTCACTTCCTGTCAGCACCTGTGCTCTGCCTCTGGTCACTTCCTGTCAGCACCTGTGCTCTGCCTCTGGTCACTTCCTGTCAGCACCTGTGCTCTGCCTCTGGTCACTTCCTGTCAGCACCTGTGCTCTGCCTCTGGTCACTTCCTGTCAGCACCTGTGCTCTGCCTCTGGTCACTTCCTGTCAGCACCTGTGCTCTGCCTCTGGTCACTTCCTGTCAGCACCTGTGCTCTGCCTCTGGTCACTTCCTGTCAGCACCTGTGCCCTGCCTCTGGTCACTTCCTGTCAGCACCTGTGCTCTGCCTCTGGTCACTTCCTGTCAGCACCTGTGCTCTGCCTCTGGTCACTTCCTGTCAGCACCTGTGCTCTGCCTCTGGTCACTTCCTGTCAGCACCTGTGCTCTGCCTCTGGTCACTTCCTGTCAGCACCTGTGCTCTGCCTCTGGTCACTTCCTGTCAGCACCTGTGCTCTGCCTCTGGGCACTTCCTGTCAGCACCTGTGTGTCCAATCAGACTTAAAGCTGATCGTTTGCACTTACTGACATTGTTTCCTTTTTTCTAGATCCTTGATTGTGTTGTTCTTACTCTCTGATGTACGTCGCTTTGGATAAAAGCGTCTGATAAATACATTGTAGAATTGTACGTATTTAAACTTTGTAAAACTCCACTAACCTCCGATGTAGAAGTTGCCTCTTGTCTCCAGCTGTTCCCACAGCTCGATGGTGGATGAAGGCTCTCCGTCCACACTCAGACTGATCTGCAGATTCTTCACGCTGAGGTTCACGGCGTGCCACAGACCATCGTTCACTCTGTGACCTACAAAAGAACAAAACCACACTTACACTTTTTGCAGCTCAGGAGGAGATACTTGTTTGTCGTGTTGTTTTCCATGCAGGAGTTTATCTGAGATATCATCCACACTGTTTGTGTTTACTCCCACAATAGCCAATCACAAATACGTGGGTTGGTGCTTCATTTCACCAATGTTTGGGATTAAAGATGCACTTTGTTTGCACTTTTAATTTACTGATAGCTGTAAACACAGCTGTCATATCCCCAGATTTCCTCTCAGCAGCAGCGTCCCTTCCCACAGTTGTTTTTCTCCTCACTGACACACGAGACAGCCTCGGAGCTTCAAGCTCAAATCTCTCCCTCCTCCGCTCTTTCACTTGTCAACAGAAGTCTGAGTGCACGCTCCGTTATTTACAGAAAACTAATGTGTACATAAGAAGGAGTGTCAGCGTTTTATATTCCAAAAACAAATACTGTTAGTGCCTTCGGGGGTGTGGAGCAACTATTAAAACTAACTTCTTTAAATCTTAAAGGGAATGTTAAATATGATGCATTGTAAGACGTATGAATAAAACTGTACAGAATATCTGAATGGGCTTCTTTGACAAGTTTCTTATCCACACTAGGCGATCCGTACCAAGCCCGAGTGCACTTGGCCCCCAAAGTCCAGTTTGTTTGACTAGTGCGAGTGCTCTGTACGCTTCCTCGGCCTTGGCACGGTAAGAAGAGGTGTGCTTCGGCACGGTACAGTTCATGCACGAGCACGAGACACACAACGTGGACATGTAGCATAATCGAATCCCAGAGTGTTCTGGCTGTATCTGACTAAAATGGACAACCGGGCCGAGTGTGAGTGCGCTCTAAAAGTGGCATCCAGAGTACTGACGCATTCATCTGAGCTTCCAGGTTACAGCTGTAGAAATGCAGACGCTTCATGCATGACTCCGCAGCTTTCTCTGTCAGTAAAAAACATTAAGGGAGTTATTGCTTTAGTTTACTGCAATTACCATCAGCACTAACTGGATCTTAACACATCCTGTTTCAAACCTTTAAGTTGAGGATGTAAATGTTAGGACCCTGACTCTGAATCTGACGGCTGGCTGCTTTATGGAGAGACGACCCGCACCAACCTTAACAGCCTCTGCAAGAGCAACCAGATAGACCAAGGAAACAATGGAGACCCCAACATTACTGGTCCCTCGACCTCCAAAGCAAACTATGGGCCAGACAATGTACCGCTGAAGAAAGCACCTGAAGCCAGTTGATTGTTCTCAGGCCTCAGAGGAGAACATCCCTGAGGCCTCATCCAGACGGCTCCTAAAGTTCTACAGTCTACATGTACACAGAAGAGTCAGGAGAAACAAATGAGAAACACCGATATAAAAGAGACTGCAGAAAATCTAAAAGAAGGATGTAAATATTTACTTCATCACTGATCTGAGTCTCTAACTGCACGGATATAGGAGACGTTTAGAGGTCGAGTGTAGGATGTGCACTGACCTTAAAGATGGAGTCAGTAGAAATGTTTGTAAACATTGAAACGTGGCCCCTCCTCCTGGGCTCATCGCCCCCAGAAGCTCACCCTCACTGCAGGACGTAGTGTGTACGTTTACTGCTTGTACCTACACTGCAAGCTAACGCACGCTAGCACAAGCTAGCCGCCGGTGTTTGTCACCTGCCTGTCCAACAGGAAGCAGACCAACTCCACGTCCACGGGTAAAAGCCAACACAAGGTTCACCCTCGTTTTAGAACGAGCTTTATCCGCTTGGTGTTTCACTTCACTGTGATTATATGTATGAAGGCCCAGAAGGGATGATGGAGCAGCTTTACTTTAGGAGAAGTCTGTATTTTCTTTTGAAGGAACAAGCTGCTGACTCTATCTTAATGTGCGTTGGTATTTTCTGAGATCTGAGAATCACTCACAATCGTACCTGACGCCATGAATGTGCGCTTACATAAATTCACAACGAAACACTTCCAGCACATAATCACTCTCATTTTTATCAGGCAATCTTCCTGCCCGGCTCCTGAAAGACGTCTTAAACTGTCTGAATATTATCATGGTGGATTGTGCTACAGTTCCCCGCCTGTTTAAAGAGCTGAAAGCTGATCTTTGCTTTTTAAACGGTCATTTGCTTAACCAAATATTTTGACTCCTGGGAGTAAAAATTTCATCTGCGACTCAGTTTAAAGCCACTCATCCTTTAAAATATTCCATTAAATCCCCAAAAAGATGAGCAATGAGCCACCTCGGTCCGTCTACAAACAATTTCTTCTAAATTGACAGCTCATTTCAGAGAGCCAACGCTGTCAAGGGGACAACGCCAAGATGACAGCTGTGAATGGAAATTACCAAGCCACACCTACACTCTGACTGCTGGTCCCCGACTGAATTAGCATCCAGATTGAGCTGTGCAGCGACTCGGGAGCTCAGAGGGGACACGGCGGTCATGCAGAGTGCACAGCAGGACTTATTTCTGATAGTCTTAAACCTGATCTCTGCAGGCTCTTGGGAAAACTTGAGAATCTGTCTCACAATCCAATGATGCCTTTCGCTCACAGCACAGCATTTATTTTATCATCCCCCAAGACTGCCAGTGCCATGGGCGCCTTTTCTCCACTCCATTAACTGTTTCATGGAACAAGCAGGGAAGCCGCGAGGGACTGCAGGCCGAGCATCACTGAAGCCCCCCCCACCCCACCCCACCTTAAGCTCACACACATATATATATATATATCTCATCATCTCCTTCCCATCCTGCTGTTTGCTGAGCTGGAGGGGTCAGAGTGCTTCCTCTGCTGCCACAGATCTTATTTTATTTTGTGTGTTATCACAGATCTGCGTGACTGTTGCTCAACTCCTGAGAAAACATTCGCCTACTCTTTTTCTGTCTGAGACGACACCACAGAGCCTCGCTGCTGCCTGCAGGAAATACACAGTTTCATGTGACTTTACACGATATTTTTGCACCAAACTGCGATGGCAGCTGCTTCAAATCCTTGACAACCCCAACTGGCAGTAAACAGAGAGTGAAGTGCAGGAAACACGACTGAGGAAGTCACTTCCCCTGGAAACCACAGTGGGAGGTTTTTATTTATCGATTTCTTGTTTTCTATCTGTATTGTTTTAGGACTGTCAGCACTAACTAGTTAATCATGATTAATTAAGGTCATTGGGCGAGAGGCGGGGTTACGCCCTGGTCTGCTCTCCAGCCAATCACAGGGCTGACATATAGAGACAGACAACCAGCCACACTCACATTCACACCTACCCTACCCTGCAACTTAGAGTCACCAGTTAACCAGCATGTCTTTGGACTGTGGGAGGAAGCCGGAGTACCCGGAGAGAACCCACGGATGCACAGGGAGAACATGCAAACTTCACACAGAGAGGCTCCTGTCAGACGGGATTCAAACCAGGAACCTCCTCGCTGTGAGGCCTGCACCACCGTGCTAGCGGATGTGTGTAAATTCACGGGTCCACTGTAGTCAGGGAGTCAACTGCAGACACCAAGACACCGGTCCGCTGCACCATAAGGACAGGTGATTCAGCATTTTGTGCACGTCTCATGAGCTATGTTGGCCTGTGGTTGAATACTTTCTGCTGTCTTATAACTCTTGCAGAGGATCCCTGTAAGTCCTAAATAAAGTGTACATTTGTGCTGAGAATAATGACAGGAGTTTAAATCATTGGGGTGTGTGTGTGTGTGTGTGTGTGTGTGTGTGTGTGTGTGTGTGTGTGTGTGTGTGTGTGTGTGTGTGTGTGTGTGTGTGTGTGTGTGTGTGTGTGTGTGTGCGCGCGCGCGCGTGTGTGTGTGCGTGTGTCTATGTGTGTGTGCGCGTGTGTGTGTGTGTCTGCGTGTGCGTGCGTGTGCGTGCGTGCTTGTGTGTGTGTGTGCGTGTGTGTGCGTGTGCGTGCGTGCTTGTGTGTGTGTGTGTGTGTCTGCGTGTGCGTGCGTGCTTGTGTGTGTGTCTCTGTGTGTGTGCGTGCATGCGTGCGTGTTTGTGTGTGTGTGTGCGTGTGTGTGCGTGTGTGTGCGTGTGCGTGTGTGTGCGTGTGTGTGTGCGTGTGTAGGTCTGACACCCACGTACACGCCTTATTTGACAAAGGGACAAACATGTTTGTGTTTCTGTTAAATGAGGCCCTGCAGTGTTTGTACAGATCATTTCAGATCAATATTCTTTCCACATTAGCGCTCGTGTGCACTTAGCTAAAGTACAGCACTTTATCACAAAGGGCCCGTTCAGCTTCTCTTTTGTCCTGATGTCAGGAACAGAAAGTGTTTAAAGACAAAGAGGCGACGTTTCCAAGAAGTCTGCAGAAGGTTACTTTATTTTCTAAACTTGAATGATTGGAGAAAACTTTGGCGAGCCCTGCAGCCAGGTTTAATGATTGCACCGCAGTGAGACTCCCCCGCTGCACTATACGTTTGACTTTGCCATGAGCAATGTGACACCGTTGCACCTTGGGAGGAGAGCGTGGAGGAAGGTGATATACTCGATAATTTATGACCTTGACTCGCTTTGATTAAAATTCAAACTTCCCTCTTGTCTGGCTCTTCACAGAGCTCAAGGTGTGTAAAGAAAAGCATGAAATATCTCCACTGATGCAGCCGGGATTGTCTTTAAATATCAATGATTTCATTTATCAGTTTGGACCTCAGTCTGTGAGGCAGTTGAACGCCTGCACTTTGTATTTTTTGGTTTCGTCCTAAGTCTAAATATCAGAGCTTCTCCATAATAAGTCGCACTAAGACGTCAAAAGGGGCCGTGTGCTGAGCTGCTGCCAGCTTATTTAATGTTGTTTACAGTTGAGATTCATTCACTCTTTAGTCCTCACAGGTTCTGTCCAGGAGCCAAATCATCTGCAGGGTTCTCCTCCTCCGCTCAAAAACAAATCAACCCAAAGAACCGGTAAAAACACGAAATAAAGACGTTTTTTAGACGATCTTCTTCGGCCAAACACAAGAGGGAGGCTGTGAGCTGAGCTGCTGTGGTTTTATATCTGAGAGTGCTCTGCTTGTTTTTATGTTCATCATCAACTCCACAAACACATCCAGTCATAAGAACCTGTAACATTCAATGCATGTCCTGGTTTCACTTGTCTCTCACGCTCTCTTTGGCGTGCTTTGGTGGCCAAGAGGTCGGGTTTTGGTGGCAGTAGACGAAACAAGTCGACATAGACTTCCCTCTCTCCAGCACTGTGTCCAGCTCCTCCTGGGGGATTCTGGGTCCTTCTATAATCGCCTGATGGCTCTGGAAACTGATGTGAATTTCTCCTTAATTCCAGTCTAGCCAGCAGTTGAGTAAGCGACTTCCAGGAAAGACTTCCTTTTTTGTGCGGCTTTAATGTCTGCAACGTAAACGCCGTCATTCTTTGGTCCATGACATCATTTCTGATGAGTTTCAGGTAAACACCGAGTGGCTCTGGAGACACAGCGTGGAGCAGATTTGTGGATCAAGTTCAAATCTTTGATTTCTAATTGATTGATTAGTTTCACTTTATGCAGCTGTATGTTCAAAGAGAAAAATAAATCATCGTAAGAATACCGTCAGGTCCAATCACACAGTTTCTCCTGCACGCATCAAAGCATGCTGATACGTGATTGATCAATCCAGCTCGGACTACAAATGTAGGACAAACTGGTACAGATTCTATCGAACAGAAATCCTCTCTCTTTAAGAATCCTGCAGACTGATTTAAGAGTTTGGAGTACAGCGGTGAATAAAGCGTTTAAGTGAACGGTCCTCAGTCTGCTGGCGCTCTGTGATGAAGCTATTTAATGGTACCAATGACTCAGCAGCGGAACAAAGCACTGATTCACTCTACGGAGGCTTCAAATGTCTGCAACCAGTAACTTTTTCACCTGAAAATAACCCCGGCACTGCACAGCACGCTCATGTTTACTGACCCAGACGATCCTCGTGCAGCACAACAACAAAGATTTATCAGCACTGAGTCCACTTCTCTCTGCTTTGATCTCACTGTTTGGTTAAGATTCAGCACAGAATCATTCCAGCTGCTCACTGCTCTGCAGCCCTTTAACACCGGATCAGTTTTACTTTTAGATCTGACTGCAATTAAAGAATTTACCCCCCCACGTCGGTGTTGGATGCAACACATCCACACAGGCTAAATCTGCCTTTTACAGACACTTACAGTCCAGATCCTGAGGATTATCTCTCAGTATGCCTTAAATGTTAACGGGTGTGAGTGCCGAGGAGCCAGATGAGCCCCCTGAATTTGTAACCACGATGCTATCGAGCTCCGCCTCAGTAACAATTTTGTCTGTGACCTCCATCCAAAAGAGGAGGAGAGAACGAGGAATCCTAATGAAAATAAGAAGATAAATAGCTTAAATTACTATCTGAGAGCATCGAAGTCAAACTGAGATCAGACCACCTCATTACTCGGCTAAATTAATTTGAAACTTTTACTCCATCTTGCTGTTTGTTATTGCAAACAACAAAAGGACTCCGGGTCGTCCTCCTGCAGCTCTAATGCGAAGGCTCCCTGGTGCAGAGAGGTAATTTAATGCAGCTGGAGGTAAATTATATAAAAGGGAATATTGTCCCTTAGCTGCGGTTGTCTTCTTCATCTATATTTCCCTGCAGCCCACCATCTGCTGCAAGTCGGCCTTCCCCGAACAATCACGCTTATCTCGATTATGTTTGCTAAGCAATCCCATACTGAGGATTGAATGATAGTTTCCCCAAAGAAAATAAACTTTTCTTTTTTCTCCACTTTATTGAGCACAAAGATGATAGAAGTAAGAAGGATGAAATCACTTGAGCACGCCGACATATTGCATCTCCACATGTTGGATTAGAGCAGCAGCGTCTTTCTTTATGCTTTGTTCCTGCAGCATGAATCACACACACACACACACACACACACACACACACACACACACACACACACACACACACACAGCCATGTGGAGGCGGTGGAGCCCATATTGCAAAAAGGGCATTTTGGGGTCAGCATGCTCATGTTCCCCTAACAAGAAAAATGCCCCAGTGCACTCATCATGAAGGTCGAGTTTAAGGTTATGTGTCTTAGATTTAGCATCGAGATTACCTTACAGCCCAGGTGTATTGGCGCTGCGGTTCCATGGCCTGGTTTCTGACTCGTACTGGCCTCAGAAGGCTTTTTAATTAATGCAGAAAATAAAGTCAGAAGTTCACATAAAGGTGCCCTGTGGAGTTTTTCTACTTAGCAAAACAAAAGTTGTGCTAACGTTCAGGGTTATTCACTCAAACTCAGCGTTTGAGTCCTTAAGCTCGGAGAAATGTTCCTCATGAAATATTTACAGAGACTGTTTTGTAAGTATTTCTAATCCTGCATTGTTTACATCCATGTTTGGAGCTCCAGGCTCTCGTCTGGCTCTCTGCCTTACTGCTGAACTGTTACACATTCCTCTGTTTGGATGTAGTCGTTGAAGATTTAAAATGGTTTACATTTAATACATAATGTGGCCATGAATTATCTGTGTGCATGGTTTAAAAGTCAACTGATCTAATATGCTCAAAACACAGTAATATCATAGTTATTTATCAAGCAGCATCCTCCGATCATGAAAAATGAAGCCGATGCTGAAGTGTAAAATCCTGCAGTTCCTCGAGTGTCCACTAGAGGCTGGCTGCAGAAGCACAGGAAGTCACATACACACCCATTCTAAAAAGCCTGTTTTTACAGCAGACATTAACATGTTTACAGCCTGGTTCAAAAAACCAAAGAGGTCTGATTAGCTCATGTCTCGATGAGTTCCTGCAGGAACAGGTTTCGTCAATTAATATTTACAGTCTATGGTATGTATTCATGAAAACAGCTTCTTATAATACTAACACATCATGAAAGCTTTTCTGGTTATGTTCTGCCATGTCAGGTCGCGCTGCTACAAATAAATGTGAGCACAACTTGCGGGGGAAGTTGAGTCAGAGATTTGGAAGCAGACTAGTCTCCCAAAGGTTGCAGATTTAAATCCTTGGCCCAAAAACGCTGGCAAACTGAAAGCGAACGGTGAGTTGTGACAGTTGAGATCTGTTTCAGTCGAGGATTTTGCATTGAAATGAATTATATTCTCTTTCTATTTGTCTGGGTGTGTATGTGACTTCTGCAATCAGCCTCTAGTGGACACACGAGGAACTGCAGCCTGCACACGTATGGGTATGCACAAACCGGGAAACGGGTAGCATGTGTCTTTCAAGTAAACCAATCAGAAAGTTAAATCCCCTCCATGTAAATTAACATATCAACATGAACGTCAGAGACAGTGTGTGTGTGTGTGTGTGTGTGTGTGTGTGTGTGTGTGTGTGTGTGTGTGTGTGTGTGTGTGTGTGTGTGTGTGTGTGTGTGTGTGAGAGAGAGAGTGTTTCACGTGTCTGTGTGGCCTGAGGACTCACCATCAGAGACCTCTGATTTCTGCCGTCCTGAGCCGTGGAGGGTCAGGTGCAGCCGGCTGTTGCTGATCTGCAGCACCAGTCTCTGGGGCTCTGGCTCCAGCTGTACGGAGAGCAGCAGTCCGTCTGGGTTCCACGTTCTGAACTGGAGGCGCGCTGAGAAAGCCCCAGTGGCAGATGCTGCTGATGGCAGCGACAGGAAGCTGCTGCTGGAGCTCAGAAAGGTGCAGGCCACCAGCTGGGGCTGCGAGCATGAGAAGGTCACATTGCCCTGGAGGACGACAAACCACAAGGACACAGATTTAATTGTATCTTCAGCTACATGTCAGAGCAAGCTGCTCTCAGGAGGAAGTCAGTGTGATATGTCTGGAAATAAATGTCAAGTTGATTTGCACAGAGAGGGAGAGGAAGCTTAAAGAACCAATGAGCTAAACCTTACCCAGCAACAATAATTCAAGTCCACTGAATCATCAGAACAATCAATAACACTTGAAACTCTTCATAATGAACAGTCACATTTATAGTGTACGTATGTAATCAGGGAACAGAATATCACGATAAAATGTCTTCATGTAGGGAAACATTTTTCATAACGACAGTGAAGGAAAGATAAATGACTTCTACATCCTTTAAGTGTTAATCAAGAGATAATTATCTTCACCTGCAGCCTGGAAGTCAATCATAGGTGTTTTTTATTTTGAAGCTCCACTAACGCAGTTATCATTTCAAATGTTAGCAAACATTCAACTCTGCTTTTACTTTTGGACACAGCTAGGCTAACTTTGTTCTCCTGTTTACAGTCTGCCAACCATCTCTCCGCTGTCGCTCAAATGAAACATCCAGATATGACGGTAGTATTTTTTTGTTTTAAAGGTCACATATCCTCCTCCTCTTCAGTGTGAATAAGTCTCAGAGCTCCTCTAAACATGTGTGTGAAGTGTCTTGTTCTAAATCCACTCTGATCCTGTATTTGATCATGCCTATAAACCCCTCTATTTCAGCCCTGCTCAGAACAGGCTGTTTCTGTGTCTGTAGCTTTAAATGTAAATGAGCTGTGTCTGACCACGCCCCTCTCTGGAAGGTCCCCCACCTGGGGGAGGAGTTACTGCCCTTTGTGATGTCATGAAGGGAAAATCTCCAAACGGCCTGTTTGAGCACACATTTTCTGAAAAGTGGAGCAGGCAGAAGACGGAGAAGATGGACTTTTCTCATATTTTAAATATCTCCTTCAGTGCCAAAGAAATCTAGAAACTCCCGCATGAGCAGAAATGTGAGAAAAGTTCAAAGTTCAAGATGAGTCCATGAAATGTATTTGCTCCAAACCAACACAGCAGAAGAGCCAATATCAAACCAGGGAAGTTTACATTGGAGTTTAATTGGGTGCGGTGCAGAGGTCGTGTTGGGTACATTTAAACACAGACGTGATTGTGTCTGCTGAGGTCACAGTCCTATCAGTCCCTGTGCCTGCAGGGCGCCGCACAGCAATCACAGCTCTTTGACTCTCAATGTGATTCCCTCCCATCAACCTCAGGCAGATAGTCCCCATTGAAATTCCATTACAGCTTCCATCATGACAGTTGCTCTCTCTCCTCCTCCCTGCTTCTGTTGTCAGTAAAGGCCTTTTAACGCAGCAATCAGACGAGGAAGGCGGAGGCTGTCTCCGATGAGATGTGGCTTGTGGCTCTCGGTCTGACCAATCTGATTTGTGTGGGAAGCCGCCTCTCTAAATGAATCCAGTCGCACACTTGGACTTAATGATACAGCCGTTAGGATCACAGAGGATGTCATGACTGTTTGCACATTATTGTCTCCATCCAGCTCCTGAGAAGAACGTTAAAAAAATAAATCTAACAAATCAGATATCCTTCCAATCAGAAAAGAGACGAATTTAAAGACGCCTAAAAGCAAAGAAATATGAAACTGAAGCGTAAGCGTTTTTAGATCACACTTATTCTGTGTCAATTTACATGTAATGTGAAGCTACGAGCTAACTAAAGAGCGCTAACATTAGCCTGCTAGCACAACAATGCAGCTCAAGTTGTTTTGGTTTCATGCTGGTGCTCAAGGGCGACATCTACTGGATCAAAAAGTCGCACATTAAGCCTTTAAATGGTAAATGATAAATGGACTTGGGCTTATAAAGCGCTTTTCTAGTCTTCTGATTACTCAAAGCGCTTTTACACTGCAGGTCACACCTACACATTCACACACTGATGGTAGAGGCTGCTATGTAGTATCATCCATCAGAAGTAACTAATCCATTCATACACCGCCACCGAAGCAGTGGGAGCAACGCGGGGTTAAGTGTCTTGCCCAAGGACACATCGGACATGTTGCTCAGCTGGGGATCGAACCCTCGATCTTCCGGTTGAGCGACGACAACTCTACCACTGAGCCACAGCCGCCCAACTTTATCGTGTCATCACATCACATTTCCTTGGAGCGTGAACGCAGCCATGACCTGTACACACATCACAGGAGAACTACAAGATCACGGGAGAACTACAAGATCACAGGAGAACTACAAGATCACAGGAGAACTACAAGATCACGGGAGAACTACAAGATCACAGGAGAACTAAAAGATCACAGGAGAACTAAAAGATCACAGGAGAACTACAAGTTCACAGGAGAACTAAAAGATCACAGGAGAACTACAAGTTCACAGGAGAACTACAAGATCACGGGAGAACTACAAGATCACAGGAGAACTACAAGATCACGGGAGAACTACAAGATCACAGGAGAACTATAAGATCACAGGAAAACTACAAGATCACGGGAGAACTACAAGATCACAGGAGCACTACAAGATCACAGGAAAACTACAAGATCACGGGAGAACTACAAGATCACAGGAGAACTACAAGATCACAGGAAAACCGTGAGATCACAGGAGAACTACAAGATCACAGAAGAACTACAAGATCACAGGAGGACTACAAAATCTCAGGAGAACTACAAGATCACAGGAGAACTACAAGATCACAGGAAAACCGTGAGATCACAGTAGAACTACAAGATCACGGGAGAACTACAAGATCTCAGGAGAACTACAAGATCACGGGAGAACTACAAGATCACAGGAGAACTACAAGATCACGGGAGAACTACAAGATCACAGGAGAACTACAAGATCACGGGAGAACTACAAGATCACAGGAGGACTACAAGGTCACAGGAGAACTACAAGGTCACAGGAGAACTACAAGATCTCAGGAGAACTACAAGATCACAGGAGAAAGACAAGATCACAGGAAAACTACAAGATCACAGGAGAACTACAAGATCACAGGAAAACTACAAGATCACGGGAGAACTACAAGATCACAGGAGAACTACAAGATCACAGGAAAACCGTGAGATCACAGGAGAACTACAAGATCACAGGAGAACTACAAGATCACAGGAGGACTACAAGGTCACAGGAGAACTACAAGGTCACAGGAGAACTACAAGATCTCAGGAGAACTACAAGGTCACAGGAGAACTACAAGATCACAGAAGAACTACAAGATCACAGGAGAACTACAAGATCACAGCAGAACTACAAGATCACAGAAGAACTACAAGATCACAGGAGAACTACAAGATCACGGGAGAACTACAAGATCACAGGAGAACTACAAGATCACAGGAGAACTACAAGATCACAGGAGAACTACAAGATCACGGGAGAACTACAAGATCACAGGAGAACTACAAGATCACAGAAGAACTACAAGATCACAGGAGAACTACAAGATCACAGGAGAACTACAAGATCACAGGAGAACTACAAGATCACAGGAGAACTACAAGATCACGGGAGAACTACAAGATCACAGGAGAACTACAAGATCACAGGAGAACTACAAGATCACACGGGTATAAAGAGAACAACGTGCAAACATGCTGCTTTGTCTCTCTGAGGATGATTTGTTGTTCATTCGGTGCCTGTTTTGACGTCATGTTAATAAAGTGATGGA